>CM054059.1:262559875-262887375 GCA_028641055.1 Alopecurus myosuroides | reverse complement strand
ACAGAACAATTTGCCATAGTAACCGGAATATTCCGGAAGCATTCCGGATCCCCGGAATTTTCCGGGCTCCCCTTAGAAACTCTGTTGTTGGCCCGAAACGAACCTTTTGATCTTCGAAATCTTCACCATTTCTTTGATACCGTAAACGTGCTGAGTTAAAACCTATTTCTTGACAAAATAGCACGTACGGTTAGTAGCTTCTTTATGTTGTGAACAAACACACAAAACCGTGAGATATCAAGAATGCACTTTCAATCTCCCCCTTTTTGGTGTTTGATGACAACATAAAGATTTCACGGGATGAACAATATGAACTAAAGAAATGGTGTCCAAAAAATAGACGGAGTTCTACCTAGATGTGTGTCGTGAGACACACACTTCATAGGTTTTGCTCCCCCTACGTTTTAAACACCAAGCCGGGGAAAACAAGTTCATACAATCATGCATAGATAATCATAGACAATAAGGTACGCATGATAAAAGTAACATAACCACGGGAGGGGTGACACGAATACGTCACGAGGTTCCACACACATAGAACGAAGTTTTAAAACGAGGAAGCGAAATAAAGATACCGGAGCACAAGCCTATAAGATCGAAATCAAAAGCAAAAGACTTGTGCCCCAACCCCTTGCAAATCCCGTGGAAACCTAATATGGGGGACTCCTTCTCCCCCTTTGGCATCAAGACGCCAAAAAGGGACAAAAAGTCCACTAGCGCCCCAAGAGATCACTCCATGAAGTCATCGTCTCCATGCTCTTCCTCATCATCGCCTTCTTCCTCATCATCGCGTCCTCCAAGCCCAGCAGCATCAAAGTCATCATCATCATTGGACAGCTCCTCCTCATCATCAACATCTGCCGGTGGGACCCCAAAATAGAAGTCATCATCATGGATCTCGGGCATCTCAATGGGGACCAAAGCAGCAGGAGCAAGTGACACAGGATCAGCAGGTACATCAAACCCAGCAAGCCGACGGTCAGCGTTCTGAATACGCCGAGTCTCCTTGGCCAACTCATGCGCCTCATGGGCAATGGCCCTAGTGTCCTTGCACATGTTGAACATAGCCTTGAAAAACTTTGCAATTCCACCAGAGGGACGCTCAGGAATGCCACTTGAGGAAGCAGAAGGAGTGGCCGAGGGGGACTTGGACTTGGACTTGGCAAACTCCGGAATCTCATCTCCATTGATCAACCGAGGAGCCATTTTCTTGCACTTGACCACCTCATAGTTTTCCATGATCTCAACACCCATCTTGGAATTAATGAACTTTTGAATAAGCGGACCAAAGGCGGGCTTCCTCTTATCCATGACCCCTAAACAAATCTCACGGTAAATGAAGTCCATCACATCAATCTTCCTTTGGTTCTTGGGCCTAGTGAGGAACATGAGATTCACCATGAAGGCCCTAATAGCGGAGATATCACCGGCCTTGATAACAATGGAGGCCCGGAAGATCTTGGAGAGCAAGTTGTAGTAGGGGTACATGTTGGAGTTGAAAGGCTTAGTCTTGCCTTTGACATTGGGAGGATAGCAGAAATCCAGACTTGAAACATCATACTCAGGGGATTCATGAATCTTGTAACCATGATCAGCATAGGTGGCAGTCCAGGTGTAGCCCAACACCTCAGCAAACTCAGACAAATCACTGGTGATCTTCTCCTCACCGCACATCCAAGTCATGGAGCGCTTGGCATCACCCTTAGCATGGAGAGTGCAATAGAACTGTGCAACCAACTCCGGGCAGTACTCACCCTCGGTGTTATTAAGTAGAGGAATCAGACCAAGCTTCTCCAAACAAGCATGCACACGGCGGAGCTCAGTGTTCTTGTACATATTGTAGGTCTCCATGTCCACTTGGGCTTGAATACAAGCAAGGGGCTTCTGAGCGAAATAAAATTCATCCCAACACTTCAACTGCAGGTTTGTCCAGAACCGAGGATCCTCACAAGTAGACTCTACGAAACGGTAAGGGTTCTTCCGCTTGATGTACCTCCATTGAGGGATAGAGCAGCCATTCAGATCAACCTCAGGAACAGACTCAGTGTTAGCATCTTCACGGGTCTCACGAAAGGAGGCACGAGCACCCCGTCCTCTGACCGGACGAGCACCTCTTGAAACAGTTTGCTTCCTCTTGAGACCAGTACGAGCTCCAACTCCGTCCATGGGGATGTCCTTGTCCAAAGGATGGATCCAAAAACCTCCCTAGGGGCAACGGGGACGAAAACGATGAAGAACGGCGGCTAGGGCACGGGAGAAGTGAAGGAAGTGGAGGAAAACCGTTCCCCCGTGCGTGTGGGGATATTTATAGGCGAAACCTGCCCATCCGGAAAAGTCCCGGAAAATTCCGGAGTCCCGGAATATTCCGGATCCATTCCGGAGGTCCGGAATGATCCGGAAAATTCCGGACGTCCGGAAAATTCCGGCTGGAGCAGCATCAGCTCCAAAAATTCCGGGGAGGGCAAATTTTGACAGGCAAGGAAGGGTGTGTGGATGTGTGGAGTATGGCATATGCAAAGATGAACATGGGAGAGGATACAAAGAGCAAAACAAGGGTTAGGTTTCCTAGTCTTACTTCTCGGAAAAGAACCAAATAAGATCGAAATAGCAACGAGAAGTAGTATTCGGACAAGAAACACAATAACCATAAGATATGCAACTAAGAACCAACTCTTCACGTGGGGAGAGGTTGGTGGCCTAAGCCACCATGTAAGAGTTCATGGTATGCAACCGCGAAGATATATCTTGGGGGCATTGCCAAAACTCAACATTGAAGCTCACAATTCAACATTAGAAAAGAGAGATCACAATGAATTTTTGCTATGGGCATAATGGGGGGAGGGAGAACCCAATGTGTTAGGATAGCACTCCCCCTATGTCCATGCCTACATCTAAGCTCGACCACGTTTCATCTATAGGGGTGTGCGCATGATAGTCAAGCCAAGCTCCTCGAATCAATCACATTTAGCTCATTCCTCAAGAATGTGAACCTTGCATCATCAAGTGGCTTCGTGAAAATATCCGCAAGATTGTCCTTGGTGGGCACATAACCGAGTGCAATGTCTCCTCTTGCCACGTGATCACGGATGAAGTGGTGGCGAATCTCAATGTGCTTCGTCCTTGTGTGTTGCACCGGATTGTATGCAATCTTGATAGCACTTTCATTGTCGCATAGAAGAGGCACTTTGTCCAAATGAATTCCATATTCCTTGAGAGTTTGCCTCATCCATAGCAATTGGGTGCATGCACTCGCGGCGGCAACATATTCCGCTTCGGCGGTGGAGAGAGAGATGCAATTTTGTTTCTTCGAGGACCAACTTACAAGGGACCTACCAAGGAATTGGCAAGCCCCCGAAGTTGACTTCCTATCATCTTGATCACCCGCCCAATCGGAATCCGTATATCCATTGAGAGTAAATTGTGTCCCCTTTGGGTACCACAAACCAAATCTTGAGGTATGAACCAAATAACGAAAGATTCTATGAACCGCCATTAGATGGCAATCCTTAGGAGCCGCTTGATACCTTGCACACACACCTACACTCAAAACGATATCGGGCCTAGATGCACAAAGATAGAGCAAAGAACCAATCATAGAACGGTAGAGCTTTTGGTCCACATCCTTACTCCCTTTTGGATTACGTGATAGATGACACTTGACTTGCATAGGAGTGGTTTTGATCTTTGCCTCTTGGAAGTTAAACCTCTTGAGCATGTCTTGAGTATACTTGGCTTGAGAAATGAAGGTACCAAAGGCCAATTGCTTGATCTCAAAGCCAAGGAAGAATTTAAGCTCACCCATCATAGACATCTCGAACCTGTCAGTCATAAGCTTAGAGAACTCATTATTGAAAGCTTGGTTAGTTGAGCCAAAGATGATATCATCCACATAGAGTTGGCATATGAAAAGCTCTCCCTTTACTCTCTTTGTGAAGAGAGTGGGGTCAATCTTCCCAACTTCGAAACCACGATCATCTAACAACTCTCTAAGGTGCTCATACCAAGCACGGGGTGCTTGTTTGAGACCATAGAGGGCCTTGTCAAGTTTGTAAACGTGGTTGGGAAAGTTGAGATTCTCGAACCCCGGAGGTTGCTTAACATATACCTCCTCTTTTAGTGGACCATTCAAGAAAGCACTTTTCACATCCATTTGTTGCAACTTGAAATTATGTGAGGAAGCATAAGCAAGGAGGATACGGATGGACTCAAGGCGAGCCACGGGCGCATAGGTTTCATCAAAGTCAATGCCTTCAACTTGGGTGTAACCTTGAGCGACCAATCTTGCCTTGTTCCTAATGACAATGCCATTCTCATCTTGCTTGTTCTTGAATATCCACTTGGTGCCAATAACATTGTGGCAATCCTTGGGTTTCTCAACTAATCTCCAAACCTTGTTGCGCTCAAAGTTATTGAGCTCATCATGCATAGCTTCAACCCAATCGGAGTCCTCAAGAGCTTCATACACTTTCTTAGGCTCCACCATAGAGATATGAGCTTGATGCTCACAAAAATGAGCCAATTGCCTTCTAGTGGATCTTCTAGCTTGAACATCCTCCAAGACCTTGTCATCTTGGGCATCAATTAGCTTCAAAGCTCTTCTTATCCTTTTGATGCGACGGGCCTCGATCTCCTCATTATTGCGAGGAGGAGATACTTGATCATCTTGATCATTTGGGTCCCCATTTTGACCATGATGGCCTTGATCATCAACATCATCATCAACACTATCTTCACAATTAGCTTCAACTTGAGAAGAGGATGACGAGGACGATTGATCTTGGCCTTGATCTTGACTCGCATTAGTGAGAGGAGTGGGTACGACTTGCGGAGTCACTTGATCAACGAGAGGAGGGTCTTGAAAATGTTCTCGGTTAGGTGTAGAAGGTGGCTCCTTGGCTTTATCTTCAAATGTAGAGGAGGGCTCCACTTGGGTAGAGCATAGTCCTTCTCGAGTCGCCACAAGGTGTCCCTCGATGGGGCGGAAGAATCCCACGCCCATCCTTCCTATGGCTTCTTGAGGCATTTCAACATCTACATTTGAAACATGAAATTGCGCCACTTGGGAGCCGTCATTTTCCTCGAAAACCACACTACAAGATTCTATGACTATCCGTGAGGCTTTGTCATAGACTCTATAAGTGTGGGATTCGGCACCGTAACCAACAAAGATACCCTCAATAGTTTTGGATTGAAATTTCGACAACCTAATACCCTTGATCAAATAGAAGCACTTACAACCGAATACACGGAAGTAGGATACGTTGGGCTTGTTGCCGGTGAGGATCTCATATGGGGTCTTGCACAAGCCTTTGCGGATGTAGAGGCGGTTGGAGGAGTGGCATGCGGTGGATACGGCCTCGGCCCATAGATATTGGGGAGAAGAGTACTCCGCCAACATGGTCCTTGCCATATCCAAGAGAGTGCGATTCTTCCTTTCGGCAACACCATTTTGTTGAGGAGTGTAAGTGGCGGAGTATTGGTGACGAATGCCTTCTTCACTAAGAAATTCATTCAATGTATAGTTCTTGAACTCCGACCCATTATCACTCCTAATAGCCATGATTTGCACATTGTGTTGACGTTGCACTTCGTTGGAGAAGTCGATGATGGTTTGTTGAGTCTCACTCTTGCACTTTAAGAAATAAACCCAAGTGTATCTTGAATAATCATCGACAATCACCAAGCAGTACTTCTTGCCGCCAAGACTTGCCTCGGGCACGGCACCAAAGAGATCAACATGGAGAAGCTCCAAGATCCTCTTTGATGAGATAATAGTCTTGGCCTTGTGCACAATATCATGCATCTTCCCTTCAACACACGACCTACAAACGCGATCCTTTGCAAAGGAAACATTTTCTTTTAGTCCGACAATAAGGCCACTTTTGTGAAGACTTTGCAAAGTTCTCATGTTGACATGGGATAGGCGGCGATGCCACAACCATCCCAAGTCCGCCTTCCCGAAAAGACACATTGCTTGAGTGTTGGTTGACTTCGAAAAATCCACCACATACAACTCATTTTCAACATGTCCCACGTGAACGACGTCAAGAGTCTTGCTCCTCAAAAGGACCACAATATCACCATCAAAGAAGACGGAAAGACCCATCTTACTAAGAGAACGGACGGAAAGTAAATTGTAACCAAGGGATTCGACAAGCATGACGTTCACGATAGTGATATCGGGAGCCACCACAACCTTGCCAAATCCGGATACCTTAGACTTGGACGAGTCCCCATAGGTGACGGTTGCTTGGATATCATTTGGTTGCAACTCCGTCACAAGCTCTTTGCTTCCGGTCATATGATTAGTGCATCCACTATCAAGAATCCATTTAGCCCCACCGGAAGCATAGTCCTGCAAGAGATCATTGACTAGAGTTAGGACCCGAGTTGGGTCCCTTCATGTTAGCAACAAGGGTCTTTGGAACCCATATAGTGTAGTCAATAAAACCCTCAATAGGACCAACATATTTAGCTTGCACAACACCATAATAATCAACATATAAGAAATGGTGTGGGTTGTTAGTTCCCGCGGAGGAGCTACGGGTAGTGTTGTCCCTCATGACAATACCACCCGAAGTACCATGTTTGTTCTTCTTCTTGTTCTTCTTCTTCTTGTTCCTTTTCTTGGCTACATAGCCAAGACCTTGCTTGCCCACTTGTTGCCTTGGAGCACTCACTTGTGGTCTAGAATTGACCGCATTAGTGCTTGAGGCAACCACTTGTGGGGTGGCAAGCACCACCTTTTCAACTTGAGTGCTTTTACCCTTGAGCCTTGCAAGTTCATCCTTCAACCTAGCATTTTCTTCAATAACATTTGCATGATCACAAGAGGAAGTAGAAGTGCTAGGATGGTTAGCTTGAGTAAGTTGAGTTTGAAGTTGTTCATGCAACTCTTTGAGGGATGAGTGTTGGCTTTCCAAAGCTTTGTGAGCAATGGTTAGCTTTTCAAGCTCCTCGGTTAGTTTACCATGACCAACCCCAAACTCTACTTTATCCTTTTTAGCCTTTTTATATTTAGCAATAGCAAGATCACGTTCCTTAATGATTTTAGAGACAAGTTCATTGTGAGTGGTTTCAATAGTTTCAAGTTCATCCTCTAGAGAAACTCTACCATCATGCTCTTCTTCAAGAGTCATTGAGAGAGATGCAATTTCATCCGCATCCCTTCTCTCAATCTCACCTTTCTTCTCAAGGGCCTCTTGGGCCTCTCCCAATTGCCTCATGAGATGCTCAAAGTACTTCTTGGTCTCCCCTTTCATGTTAGACATAAAACGATCCAAGGAGGCTCTTTCCTCTTCCTCTCTAAGACAAGCAATATGTTCTAGTTCACTAGGGGTCTTAGAGTTGGGAGAAGATGATACCTCCGTGGCCTTAGCCATGAAGCACTTGGCATCGTGTTGAGGAAGATTTTCATTGGGAGATTCAAAGAGGGATGACGAAGATGGAGTGGAAGCAATAGCTAGAGCGGCTACTTCACTTGTTGTTTCTTCTTCTTCATCACTCCCGGAATCATACTCCTCTTGAGTCAAGAGCACAAACTTGGTAGGAGTCTTCTTGTTGAAAGGTTTCTTCTTGAAATGAGGTTTCTTGTATTCAACCTTGGACTTGTCCTTGCGGATGAGCTTGCCACTATGGTTTTCTCTATTCTCATATGGGCATTCCGCGATGAAGTGGTACTTGTCTTGGCAATTGAAGCAAGATCTCACTCTTTGAGCCCCATCATTACCATAACGAGACTTGGTCTTCTCCTCCACAAACTTCTTGCCTTTAGGGGGATTGTTCCAAAACTTTTGCACGGTGAGAGCTATTAGATCCTTTAGAACGGGATCATATTCTTGTTCCTTCAATGGAGGCAATGCTTCTTCACCATCTTCATCATTCTCAACTTCTCTTGGCAACACCTTTGCCTTCAAAGCAACGGAAGCTCCTTGATGCATTCCAATGGCCCTAGCCCGGTTGTCAAGAGCATTCTTGGTTTGCACTTTGTAGGAGCTCAACTCTTGCATGACTTGGGTAGAGGTCATGGTGGAGAAATCATGTCTCCCTTGAATGCTCTTCATATCCGTGCCCTCGAAAGGCATCACGGCAATTATGAACTTCCTCTTGATCCAAGCATCATCAATATGTGTTGCACCCGCATTAGAGAAGGCGGTGGCAAGAGACTTGAGCCTCCGATACATGTCAACGTGATCTTCTCCATCACGCATGAAGAATCCTTCGGCCTCATTGGTCAAGGTGTCATATCGATTTCTTTGCATGCTTTCATTCCCAACAAACATGATGACAAGGGCATCCCATGTCTCTTTGGCGGTGGAGAAGTGTTGAAGATGCGGCATGTGATTGGGGCCCACGGCTTGATGAAGGATGGACAAAGCGGTGTAATTGAGTTGGCAATCTACAACCTCTCTTCTTGTGAGATTCTTGGGATCATATGGCTTGTATCCATCACGAGTGATTCTCCAAAGATCTATACAAGAAGAGTTCAAGTGAGTCTCCATGTAGTATTGCCATTCACGAAAAGAATATGCATCAATTTTAGGTGGATCACCCCTAGGAATTATATGAGGAAAAGGGATGGGAGGATCGGGAGAATATGAGCCTTCTACGGCATTATATCCTTCCTTTCCACTCGCACCCTTCTTAGAGGATTGTTCGGCGGAAGCAGTTTTAGGTAGTTCACCATTAACCCCAATCTTGGCACCCTCCGTTTCCGGAGGGGATGAGTCGACCACCTCCGGTTCCTTGGTTTTGAGGAGTGTTGCCATGAGTAGACGCAACTCCTCAAATTTAGTGTCTATGGATGAGGTCAATGATTCTCTCAAGGCATTGAGATCATTCATGGACACATTTACTTCGGACGGAGCGTCATCCTCATCACCCATACTTAAACTCTTAGGCGGTTAAGCCCGATAGAAGAGCCGAGGCTCTGATACCAATTGAAAGTATAGTATGGGCACCTAGAGGGGGGGGTGAATAGGTGCTACGGCAATTTTTAATTTTTCTCAAATTTAGGCTTGACAAGAAAGGTAAATTCTCTAAAAGTGCGACTAGTGATGAATTTACCTATATGACAAGACAAGCAATCAATGCAACAAGTACAAGTAAGTAAAGAGAGGGAGGAACGAGGTAACCGATGGAAGCACACGGAGACACGATGTATTTCCGAGTTCCTCCTTTTTAGGGGAGTACGTCTCGTTGGAGAGGTGTGAGCTCGCCACAAAGGCCTACTCAACGCCACTAAGGCTTCACCTTAATCTCCGATGAACTTCGCCACAAAGGCCTAGTTCACCTTCCACTATAGAACCCCTTTGAGGCGGGGATCAAATCCTTTACAAACCACTTGGGGCACACACCCACAACTTAATTGGGGGCTCCCAAACCTTCTTGAATCACCAACAAGAAACAAGAAGCCTAGGTTCTCCACAAGAGGAAACCCTAGGCAAGATCCCTCGAGCTAGAGAGGGGGAAATGAAGAACGGGTTGGTGAAGATGTAGATCCGGTGGTCCTCCTTCAATCCTCAAGGAATCAACGAGTTTGGGTGGAGGAGGAGGGAGATCTTGCTAGTGGGTGAGCTCCATTAATGGTGACTTGAATGCTGAGAAGAGCTGACCCTTGGAGAGAGAAGTGAGGCTCTATTTATAGCCTCCCACAAAAGTAGCCGTTTTTCCACAGTTTTCGCGCAGCCCGGAATGAATCCGGAATATTCCGGACCCCCGGAATAATCCGGAGCAATCCGGATGGCAACAGAACAATTCCCTATAGTGGCCGGAATGGATCCGGAGTGAATCCGGAATGGCTCCGGAATGCTCCGGAATGGTCCCGGAATTTTCCGGATGGCACCAGAACAATTTCCCATAGTAACCGGAATGAATCCGGAATTTTCCGGCGGCCGGAATCATCCGGAATATTCCGGATTGCAACAGAACAATTTGCCATAGTAACCGGAATATTCCGGAAGCATTCCGGATCCCCGGAATTTTCCGGGCTCCCCTTAGAAACTCTGTTGTTGGCCCGAAACGAACCTTTTGATCTTCGAAATCTTCACCATTTCTTTGATACCGTAAACGTGCTGAGTTAAAACCTATTTCTTGACAAAATAGCACGTACGGTTAGTAGCTTCTTTATGTTGTGAACAAACACACAAAACCGTGAGATATCAAGAATGCACTTTCAGCACCCCCCCTTGGTGCGCCACAGAATTGCAAATTTCTGTGGCGCACGGCTGAGGTGCGCCACAGAATTGACATTTCTGTGGCGCACGGCCTCGGTGCGCCACAGAAAAAAATTCTGTGGCGTGAATTCTGTGGCGCACCCCTCTGGCCCCTAGGTGCGCCACAGAATCCCATTTTGGTGCGCCACAGAAAGGCCTTTTCCTAGTAGTGTGAAGTGGGGCACCGCGACGCATGCGTCATCAATCTCCCCGAAGCCCGTTGCCGCCGCCATGGGGACCTCCACCAGTGAGATCACAACGTGCCTACCCGGCTACCCCGAACAGGCTATTGCCATATCTCGGCCATGAGGGGCGACCTCCACCGGCGGCGCACCCTCTTCTCGTCTTAGATCTGGCGTTAGTTATCGGCGGAAGACGTTCTAGAGTGGCAGAGCCCGCGGTAGAGTAACGTGTGATGGCATTTCCAACCTCTCCTTGCTTCAGGTGATATGGGAACCACATTGAGCCAAAGAAATCCCCATGCCTATTTTACACCATTGCCGGTCAGCCAGAGCACGACGGCACAGACGCGACGCATGGCACACCCAGCCCCCGGACAGAGCACGGCGGTGAAGATTTGCCAGGCACACCTTACCCGGTCGGCGGGGAGCACAACATGGACACGGCGCACGGAACACCTGGCCCAGCCAGACAGAGCGCGGCCGTGAAGATTTGCCGAGCCACACGGCAGCCGTTCGGTGGGAGCACACCACGAACGCCACACACGGCACACCCGCCTGGCCATACGGAGCGCGGCTGTGAATATTCGTTGAGAGACCACGCACGCACACCCGCCTGGCCATACAGTGCATGGCCGTGAAGATTCGCCGAGAGCTGTCTCGGCCTGGAGACGATCTAGACGCCACCAGGAAAATCTGTGACATACATACATAAATGATGATTATTGGGCCGGTCAATGCCTGGAGATACACTACGAAACCAACACGGGATCTAGCCAGTTCCATAGCCAATCAAGATACCGAATGTCCATGCACGGAGACAAAGTATGAAACGAACCCGGATCGAGCGATTGCACGTCACAGCCAAGCAACGTACCGGCGATGTGTCGTGCCGATATTCAGTTTTCAATTTAATCTGTGCCTATTTTCGCAGCAGGAGACCTTTTCTTATACCCAAGTGATACCAATCCAAGATCCATCCAATTCGATCTTCTTTTTATCTTGCATGTGAAGAGGGTCTTTTTTTAGATTAGCATGCGAAGAGTTGGAAGCCCACTGGCGCACCTTTTGTTTGTTCTTTTATACAGGAACTGTTCTTTGTTACTCCGTCCGTTCATCGTAGGAGTATTTTACTTTTTTTTTAGGTGTATATATACTCCACCGACCGTAGGAGTCTGATCCGGTCGGACAGGCAGGGCCAAGAAGCCCACAACGCTTCCATATCTACATCGAACCGATAGGAAGAGGAAACAGAAACAAAAGAAACGGAGCTGCACATATCGGGACCACTCGGGATTCCTATTCTTTGTTGATCCGGTCGATAAACTTTCTGCGCCTGCACGCACCACCTTAACCAAAACTATATATTAAAAATATAGAGAAGAGAAAGAGATCTCAATAGGTATAACTTACCCGTGGCAATGTGGGTAATTTGTATCAAATTTGAGGGTAGTTTCAATGACCTACCAAACCAAACCAAGGAAGGCTTAACGCCTTTATTATTACTAGCAGACAAGGCCCGTGCGTTGCAACGGGAATAAAATCCTGCGCCAAGGAGGTACCAAAGTGATCAAGTGATTTATTAAGATGATTTAAAACATGTTAGTGCTCGACATTATCACCAGCTAGTCAGTGACAAAGCTTCTAAGAATATAATATTGTTTTTATAAGCCAAGGGGTCTAACAACAATCACAAGAGGCTAAAAACAAATCCTGAAATAGTTGCACATATGTGCAGGCATACAATTATGCACGCACAAACAGACACCGTAGATGAAAAGGAGTTAATACCTACTCCCTCCGTCCGGAATTAAGTGTCACAAAGTTTGACAAAAGTGGATGTATCTAACACTAAATTATGTTTAGATACATTCATTTTTGTCAAACTTTGTGAAATTTAATTCCGGATGGAGGTAGTAGTTGCTAGCGACTTTGATAAATCTTTACCATACATAGTTTAAGGTTCAGGTACATATCCTATCTGTCCCATCGACTAACTGCCCAACTTGCGGTTACGGCCATAGTGCACTGCATGACATAAAGGCCGCACACGGTGGTGTTGTTGTACCTGGGCTTAGGCAAAAATCAACCCTGCTCTGCATATCGCCGAGCTGCTGCGCGTCACGGCATCTTCGTCACCTTTGTCAACACTGAATACAATCACTTGTACTCACTGCCGCGCATAGGCCGCATGGGGCGGAAGCGATCCCGGATGAGTTGGTCGCTGACCGGGTGTCGCAAGACTACGGGCAACAAAATGTCGTTGTCTATGATGCAGAGCTGCGCGACACTGTCGTGGTACCTCATCACGCGGCTCAACGACATATCGGGGTTGTCGGCCGTGACCAGCGTGGTGCCGATGAGGTATGAACTTCGCGCTTGGGTTGGCACGCGATCTGTGGATTTAGAGCATGATGTTCTGTGGCAGCAGCACGACATCGCTCGTGGGCCACATGAGGCT
This sequence comes from Alopecurus myosuroides, assembly GCA_028641055.1. Classification (NCBI taxonomy): domain Eukaryota; kingdom Viridiplantae; phylum Streptophyta; class Magnoliopsida; order Poales; family Poaceae; genus Alopecurus; species Alopecurus myosuroides. The sequence goes on along the minus strand of CM054059.1, from coordinate 262,874,521 downwards.
TCTAGAGCTCCAGGAAAGAGGCTACCCCTCTCAATTGTGAGAAAATTTTCATGGAAGCCACACATACAGTTCTTTTTTAATTCTTCAATACAACCAATCAGATTATGGCTACTTGACAAACGGTTACGCGAGACGACTACTGTGGACCGGATCAGCGTCGATCTCCTCGGTGACGTCTCCAGATTTGTCCCGGACAACTTCAGCGTCAGGTTCATCAGACGCCAACAACTACACAAGCACCCGACACACTCCCCCGCATCGGTGTCCTGGAAAGAAGCTGCATCTACACCTTCGAGACTTTTTCCTGGTAAGAAGCTGAGTATAAATCGATCGTGGGAACGTGGACCTTCGCAACCCCATCGTTCCTTCCGATCTACAGCGTGATCATCTTCCCGGCAACTTGGCGGCGATGTGGTGTCACGTTAGCTCATCGTGGGTTGAGGTGGGGCCATGGGGGTCGTGATTTTCCGGGCTTGGCTGCTAGGATTGGGTCGCTGGACTATATATATATAGCAGTCGAACAAAGAGACGAAACACACCCGGTACGAGATAAGAAGGATCCAAGAAGGATATGTGCGCTGTTATGTCTGCATTAAGTTTCCACAATCACAACGGATACGAACAGTTCTTTTTTTAGAGAAACGGATACGAACAGGTTGGGCTAGCGACGGACCAAACGAAGCTAGGCGGACAAAAAAGGGACCAAAATTTGGTAGTAAAAATGTAGGTATAGATTATTATTATTATTAGGTAGAGATTATTGGTGGCAGGGTGGGTAATTTATGTCAACTTTGGGGGTAGTTTTATTGACTGACCGACCGACCAAGTAACCAACCAGGGAAACCTTAACGCTTTTATTATTAGGTAAAGATTAGGGGTATAGATATAGAAAAGGCAAAGATTTTGCCTTGTTTCAAAAACAAAAAATTATAAAAAAACAGATAGCAGTGCGTGCAGCATAAAGCGATGAAGGCAAAGCTGATCATCACCGGTGCAGATGCATGTTTGAAAAACAGAGGAGTGTGTGTGTCGCCCTCGCCCGACAATCGGAACAGCAGGCATCAGGAGGCACTGATTCGCGCGGCGGCAGCTTCTCCTCGCCGTGGGGCCCGCCGCGTGCCTCGTCTTTGGATGGTTAAATAAGACGCACAGAGTCTTTAGAGAATATTTGCTTAAATACGGCACAGACATTGGAGAATAATTTACGATCACACTGTTTAGCAGGGGCAAAAAAGTCTTTTTATATCCCATTTTTGTTTAGAATGCACTATAGGGTCATTTTAGGAAGAAAATAAAGTTAAGGTGTCAAATAGAAAAGAATTTTTATTTTAGGGCCAAATAGGGAACAAAATTTTAATTAAGCGCCAAATAAGGAATTCTCTCAAAACAAAATGAAGTGCAGCAATATCGGCCGCAACAGTAGGGCGAATAGGCTCCAAAATAGGATGCAGCAATGTCGTCCACCACAAGAATCGCAGGAACTTCTGCTTCCCTCTTCTTTGCCTCTTTGAGCTATGTACTCTTCGCCTCGGCATCCTTGTTTGTCTGCAATCTCTCATCTCTCCAAGCTTTGTATACGTGGGCATCCATAGATTTCAGAATACACTCTTTGGTACGAAAAGGCACAGCATACTCCGGTGGGATACACTGACATAATATTGCTCCGTACTCATCGGTCCATGGTTTTCCCAACAGTAGATGACATGAAACCAAGTGAAGTGGAATCACGTCGCAACACACCGCATAAGACAACAGACTCAAATGACAGTGTATCCATACTTGGTGTGTGATGGCAAGCTGATGGTTCAGATGTGGCATCCTCGGCAACGCCAGCTTTTCGACCATCTCGAGGCTAGCAGCGTTGATGAAACTCCGATGATCAATTGTCAATGCACATGCCCTATCCTGAACTTTAACACGAGAGTGAAACAAATTTGCAGCTGTTCCTTCTTCCTCTCGCTGAAACCCATATGATAGCAAATTCTTCTTCTCCCTAGCGCACACAGCAGCTCAACTAATCCGAGAGTTCACCTTGGCGAAAAAAAATTCAGCAGAGACGGCAACTCGACGGCAGGCGAAGTCTTCGACACATATGCTGGCTAGACGGACAGAGGATGTCTATATACCGAATCTGGGTAGCCGACAGAAATTAAAACCATCTTAAACGGTCACAAACTACATCCAAGAATTTAAACTAAATCAATCTAAACAGTTTTGAACTAAACACAAATTAGAAGACGAATACTCACGTAGCAGGAAACGCGCGATGGCGTCGGTATCAGCGTGGAAGAGAGCGGCAGCGACGAGGTTAGTGAGAAGAGTGTGTGGCCGGCTGGGCGGGCGACATGGCGATTCAGGATGGGAGAGGGCGCCAGCGGCAGACGAGCTAGTAAGGTGAAACGGCTGCGCGGATCGGGATCGAGGGCGAGTCATCTGTTTGAGAGTATGCTAGATATGCTTCGTCTCCAACTATGTTTAGCCGAATGGGATCCAGAAAATAAACTTCACATGCCACGCCGGTGGTAAAGGTACTTTTAAAGACGTGTACAAATAACTTCACGCCGTTAGTAGCTTCTGAAAAGGGCCCGCACCCTCTACCTTTATAACCGGCGAGTGGTCTTATCTTTTCCACGCTGGTGGTAAAGGCACTTTCACAGGCGCGTGCACAAATAACTCATGCCGGTAGTATTTTCCGAGAAGGGGCCCGCATCCCTACCTTGATCAATGACGAGCGGTCTTATCTTTCCGCGCCGGTGGTATTATATCATCACTTGCGGGCTTGTTCACGCCGGTGATATTTTACGAAAATCGGCCCCAGCCTACCACCGGAAATAATGGTACCCCGCCACTGATAGCCTTTCATCTATAAACAGTTTCCTTGTAGTGTTTGTGCCAACATGTTTATGAAAGATATCAAGTGACCCATGAACCCGGGTCCTCCTTCATACTTACAACAACTCACTTTTACATTGCATTGTTACATATTACTTCACTTTTTCATTGCTAGCTGCTATAATACCACACAAAACATCATAGCTTTCTTTAGTGCATAGAAAACTAAAATATTCACAATCTGGTTTGAGCACGAGTACCTTGTTTAAAAACTATTTCTGGTGTAGAAAGTCTCAAATTTAGTATCTTTCACTCGGGGATTTCTTGGGTGACAAAGTCATAGGCACGTAATTTCAAAGGCAGGCCAACTACGCCAATAGCACTCGTCCATAAACCGGTGACAGGTACAAATAGCATAGAGAAGCATCAAGAAATGTAACCAACGTTTATTGGAAAAAGCAACACCAAAGATTTGGGGCCAAAAGAGATTAGCAGTTACCATTGAATAATTTTCTTCATTTTGAGCTGGGTTAAAAGCGTCGAAGGTATTTGCACCATCATAGCTTTGCCTTATTGCTCCAGTTGTTCGTTAATTTTTACTTGCAGATTGATAGGTGTCAAAAAATTCTCCTACACTTGAGGGTTATCAGCATCGTTCGTCCTCATGGGATACAAAGTTCTTGGTCACCAATACCAAGCTATTTCATCTTGCACTTAAATCCACTTCCATTAGTTTAGGTTGTAATATATAGAACCCTAGACTTTGTGTTTTTATATTATTTGGACAGACATGGGAATTTACAGGGATACAGGGAGAGATACTTGGAGTACAGACAAGTCATGGTATGCCAAACCAATTCTATCTCTATCCTATCTCTAACTCACGTTTATTCTAACATAGTTCATTAACAAACTGCTTATTTAATCAATAAATATAGTCGTTGTTAGACTACGTATGTGTACAACTAGAGCTAGACTAGGAGTCGTCTTGTATTCCAAGTCTTAGACTTCTTGCCCTCCAAGTTTGTACTCATATATATACCCCCACGAGGGTCCAAAGCAATACAACAACAATTATTAGGGTTTCAATATTTTCCACATGGTATCAGAGCGGTTAGTCTCACGACGCCGATCCTAGGACTTCCACCACTTCCGCATCGCGCGCCGCCCCCGGGGAGATCAATCTCTTCTCCTCGGGGGCGCGGCACCCGGTCTGATCATAGATCTGATCGGTTCTTTAGATTAGATTTTAGCCAAAATTCGAAATTTCTATGTCCCGTAGATTAGATCAGTTTAGACACAAAATAAATCCCTATACTACATTACCCTCGTCCGGCGAAAATCGTGGAAGACAAGGGTCTGCGGCGGCACAATCGGCTCGCGTCTGAGGGACAAGAGCTACCTCAATCTCGAGCTACACGGCACCTCGCATCTGACGCCGCGCGCACAATCACCTCGAGTCTCTCGCAGGAATCGCGGACCAGCGGCACGGAGCCGAAGTCCCTAGGCGATGCGACAGATCATGTGGCACTTGTGCATGACCTCGCAAGCGATGGCAAGACGCGTCCAAAAGCTTGGAGCTACGACCTCCTTGGTAAGCTAGCTCCCTCACGTGTGAAAAAAAAAATATACGTGGAGATGCATGCGTTCTTGCTTTGCTTGGAATATTGGATACGAGCCTGCCGGGAGCACCGCCACGACTACAAGCACGTGACGCAGGAGACAAGGATCTGCTACAGCAGGACGTCCGCTACTCCGACCGATCTGCAATCCAACCAGCTGAACTACACCGAGCCGAATCACTACATCAACTACGTCAAGATACGACTCGTGATCTCCGTCGAGCACATCTACGAGAAGCAACACCACACGCAGGCCGGTGTGGAAATTCATCGACTTCTCCGACAACAGAGCATCTACATCATCGTCGCCGCGAGGGACGCCTCGAAGCGACGTATCAGTTCATGCTTGCCGCCTCATCACCGACACCACATCGCCAAGGTCTACTTCTTCATCGACAATCTCGTCAACACACCGCCGCCGCCGCTACAACAACTACGACGTCCACAAGGCTGGACACGCGTCCTCTGACAGTACTACTGCAAGACGCCACGACACCGACGACGGTATCGACCGCGTCCGACGGCTAAGACTGCATCGACAACCCGGCATCACTATTGTGAAAGCCCCTAAAACCGCGCGCACGGTTCTGGCAAAACCGTTGTGTGCTTGGTGAGCTTCTCCCAGTCTTGGCAAAACTGGTGGACTCACTTATGACCTACGACCGCGTCCTTTGACGCCCACGACGGTACCTCTCATGGTGCGAAACGTCGTAAAAAAACATAACTGCAGCACCGTCATACACATCGCGCAATTTTTTTTTTTGCGCCTTCGGCATTGCGGCTACATCAACTACGACGAGTACTACATCGACCACTACTACCACGACTACGGCTACATCACGCTCGGCTACCTCGACATCAACATCACAGGCTACGTCTACAGCAACACAGCGGCAACAACTCCAGTCAACAGCGTCCGCGTCGTCACTTGTGTCCACGCCACTCCCGCTGTGACTGCGGGAGGGAAGAGAGGAGAGAGTATAAGAGACGCAGTCGATGATGTGGAGGGGAGAAGACGACGAACGCGCAAGACTTTAAATCCAGTCGCAAGCGTTCGCTTCACTCCCGCTACGACTGAGGGGGGATGTTAGACTACGTATGTGTACAACTAGAGTTAGACTAGGAGTCGTCTTGTATTCCAAGTCTTAGACTTCTTGCCCTCCAAGTTTGTACTCATATATATACCCCCACGAGGGTCCAAAGCAATACAACAACAATTATTAGGGTTTCAATATTTTCCACAGTCGTGTGCAGTTACTTGGTTCCGGTGGCACGAACCATCGATCAGCATAGCGAATACCATGAGAAATACCTAAGTAGCTTTCCATGATGACAATGGAGGGGTCTCAGAGTCCTTCCAGGTGTAGAGTGGAGAGTTGTACCGATCACCAGAAACAGCGTCCATGGCGGCATAGGACTCGAGCTCAGCCATCTCATCAGGCGTGAGCTTCACAGACAAAGCTCTCACGTTCTGATTGAAATTCTCGATTTTTGTGGTACCAGGTATGGGGCACACATCAGTTCCTTGGTGGTGAACCCAGGCTAGCGCGAGCTGCGAAGACGTGCATCCTTTCCTTGCAGCCATCTTACTGACATGCTCGAATATGGCAGCGTTCTTCTTCATGTTCTCGGGTTGAAATCTTGGGAGATACTGGGGATGCATTGAGACATTTATTAGAAAAAGCAATATAGCTAGCCGCATGTACGATTACTAGTTTAGGAAGCGCGGCTTGCCGCGCGACACCTGTTTGTTCGAAAATATTTTGCCCGTAATTTTCATATGTTGTACAGATTTATAAGATGTACAATATACCAGGCATGCATGAATATAAACTATATAGAAACGTAATACCACATATGTTTCGACATGGTCATAGATTCAGATATATATTCAAAATTCACCAACCAGCAACACATAATGCACGTCAACTTATGGCTCACAAGGAGAAAAGTTGTTTGCACCGAACTTCAACAACATGCCTAATGAGTCATCTATGGTACAAATATTACTGTTGATACACACATACTGAACTTTGTGTATGCAGGACGATGACCCAAAAACAGAATTTCAACACCATCTCTACTCTCATATGTCTCTGAAGGCTGCATTGATGTTCAGTGGCGAAACATCTAAATGCCTTGGTGTACATCTCTCTGCAACACTACTACTCTGAAAGTGTAGGCAATTTTTTGGGAAGTAGCTGCCCCTGTACATGATGAAGCTTTGTGACTCTTTTCAGGAATGCAAGTCAATTACTTCCAGAAAGATATCCCGTAAAAATCTAGTTAGATAATTGGGAAAATAATGCATCTCGTTGTCCAAATTTCCAACCAGCCTTCCAACCTATTATCACATCAATATGTAAAACTGAATACCAGGGTATTTTAGCAATCCCTGGCGGTGGGAAACCTACCTGTATAGCATCAATGTCAACATTCATGATCGGATCTCAGGCTGGCTTATTATTTTCAATAACCAGGTGAGTGTGCCTCGCAACCACCTGTTCAGCAAGCCTTCGAATATATTCAGCCTCACCTATGTGATCTGAAACAATCGCTGAGACGCATTACCTATAAAGAAACATGGTTCCGGTGAATTTGTAGGCTGCTGTCAATTAAATATTATGATAAATTTAGGGAGAACCCTGAGAAAACGGCGCAATTTTACACATGGAAGTACAATAATACAATAAAGTTATAGTTGTAAAATCAAAAACACAAAACAAACATCAAAACATTGAAATTGATTCAAGGATTGAACATTTCTATAAGGCTGAATTAAATCATGACAAAAAAATCATAGTATTTGGAAGCTATTTAAAAGCTCACACTCTTCCATGAATCAAACATAAAACAGTAACTGGCTACAGAGACGGAAGCCAGCAGATCCATTACCTGCAACGGCTGCCTTCGCCGTGAGGAGCAGACATAGTGGCGTCGACTGCAGCAGGATAGAAGAGCACGTACCAATTCTGTAGCTTGAGTTTTAAAATCAAATCGGCAGCCTGTCGTGGGGAAATGAGAATCTAAGCAACACTGCAGCGGTACAATGACAATTTGAATCACTACAGGTAGAAGCGTGTGGATCTGCATATGTAGAATTGGCTTGAGGAAATTTTTGATAATGTGCCAGTGCATCGAAAATTTGCTTCCTGTCATTAAAAACTGAAGGATTAGGCATACGCTAGCTAGCAGAGTCTAGAAGGGAGTATGACCTTCCATACAGATTGAGTAGTACCTCATTTTCAAAAAGAATGAATGCAGGCAGCTAAGAGATATGTTTTGTAAGCAAGTATTCTTCAATCAACCTTAGAGCATATAGGATGTATCTCGCACAATTATCATGCCTTGCTGCTCTCAACCTGCACACAAAAGTTATCATTACATTTTGTTGAGAAACACAATAATACATCATTTTATTTGTGATTTATCACAACTGTCGTGCCTATGAAATGATAGGAAATAAACACAAGTACATAACTGCTGGTAAAATAAATCATGTCCTTCCATGGGTTATGAGACTTGCTTCAGGGCGACACTTTTGCCTAGCTAGATCACACTCTCTGTTGGACATGAATTTTCTTCAATTTAATTTTCGAACACAGAAAGTAGAAATATTTTCGTATAAATTGTAGTAAAATGAATAAGTGTAACAGTACTAAACCGAGCTAGTAACACCTAGGTACCCATATTTATCCGTAAAAAGTATCATTAGTGAGAGGTGCAAAACACAATTACAGATAATTCCATATTTTAGATGGCAAACCTCTTGTAATCTGGTTGTAGGTAGACATATGCCCCATATTTATACAACCTAGTTATTAGAAGCACCAAAAGGAGTCATATAATTCTAGAAAAAAAATTGGTACCCAAAGGCAGTAGCCGGTCTTTCCGTTTCAAAAAAAAAAGTAGCCAATGGGTCTTAGTATCTGTCTTTGCACCACTCATTTCATATATATACACACACACCATGAACATCATTTAAAACCAATCACACATTAAAACTGAGAACAGTACACTAATGAAGACATTGATCATTCTGAAATTTTTTATCACGTCTAAATAAAAACATACAATTGCACAACCCTGAATATCCGATGGGCATAACAACAACCGAGCATTACCTTCTCGCCGGAAAGACGTAAAATATTAGCAACATTGTTTTGGTGCTCAATCACTTTTTTTCTTAACCAACATAAGCAAGCATACCTTAGTCAAGGAATCAAGAATATAAATACACCCGGCCAACAAACCTAGTTTATTTAAATTTCATCAAGTAAAATTGAAGAATCCATTAATTTTGTAGACAATAAATCATAATATAACATATATTTACCTCCCCACCAACAAAATAAATGCATGAACCAAGTAGAGCAAGATTTTGTAAAGAAAATAGTAGATGAACCATAGGAAAATAGAGGATGAAACTTGATTTCCTCCTATGTCATTTGGAGGACAAAAGAAGCCAAGAGCAAACTGAAGCATCAGATGTGTCAAAGTAGAGATGTCCAAATCGATTCCTCATGCAGCGACTTTCACTTATAAGAAATGCAAGATTGACAAAGGTAGAAAGAAATCAGGCGATTACCGGAGTAACATACCAAATCAAGATAATGTGTGGTGATCTCAAATACGCATGTGCCTCTTCCATGCAAAAATATCCACATACAAAAATTCCAATTACTGGGGATTAAATTCAGCGAACCAGAGCAGACCAAGATGTTATGCAAGTATCAAAACAAATGAAAATAAAAAGAACGAACGTGAACCCCATATAGAGCCAACCAAGATTCTGTGCAACCACCAAGCATGAGGAAGATATGCACATTGAGACACGTGTTTGCGCCAGAAAGAAAAAACTGGGAGATTTCGTTCATAGAAGCACCATGATGCAGTGAAAACTATCTACTCCGGCACAATATAACAACAGATTGAGCTGACCGGAACATAAGCGCCCACAAGAAACCTTGAGACGTACCGGTCTGGCTGCAACACCTCCCACATACCAAAATACATTAACTGCAGAACAAACAAATTTTAGAATGCCCCGTGACACCAAGGGAGGGAGCATAGAAAGGCAGCAAACCTGAATCGAGGAAGTCCGCTGCAATGTTTTCTCTGGTAACGGATTGATAGATCATCACCTGCAACGAAGAACATGACCAGGCCGCACGTTAAACTGAGATCGACTGTGAAAGTAAAAAATAAAATCTCTATATGATTATTAAATAGCACTTAGTATACTACTCTTCAACACACCCAATGTCCTAAAAAGAAATGGAGTGAGTACAAAGAACTTGATATTTTTGCAAGACAGTAGCTGCATGGTCAACTCCTCAAGGAAATTTTAGCTTGCCGATTCTATCACATTTTATTTTATTCATTTAAGCAGAAGTGAGATAGACATTTAGACAATATGAACTAAAATGCGAAGAGCATAAGCTCACCATATGCCATTGTTTCGAGATAAACCACAAGCATTATTTAGCATTGACTCAGATTAATAAGTACTACCAAACTTGCCATGAAACAATAGCATAATAAAACCTCTATTTTACCTTGGAAACCAGTGGCAAAGCCTCTCACTTCAGATGAATCCTATCTTTTATCTTGTGTTGCAAAGACAAATACTAAGACTGGTACCAGATAAAGCCTCTCTTTTATCTAGAAGGGCCAACACACTAATTAAGTATTTTTATGAACGACCCGCACACACACTAAGGTACAAATGCAAAGACAAATTTGGTAGCCCAAGGTAGTAGCCAATGGGCATTATTATTTCTATTTGGTACCTCTCTTTTATCTTTGTAGAACTCACTTCAGATAAAGCCTCTCTTTGATCATGTGCAAAGAAGAAACACGAAGCAACATAACCTGTTCCAAAAAATAAGGAAATTTGCATCAGCATGCAGTTATGGAGATGAAAACTGAAGTTTATGATAGTATACTTCATAAGCTTATGATGGAAGAATTTATAATCTTCCCTAAACCTGCTGAAAATCTGGATGTAATCTCCATGACAACTTTAATTCTTGCTCAAATAGTTACACTATAGCAAGAAAATGACAATTTTAATTGTTATTTTGGCAATCAAGACATAACTGAAAGGTATTGTCTCTCCCATACAGCTGAGAAATTAAATATTAGATGGGAAGAATGCAGCAAATAGTGTGTTAACTATTTCTCAAAACAATAAATGGAGAAATAGTAAATGGATTGTATTGCATATTCACTCATGATACATGCCTGCCAATAAGCCCCGTTCTCATCTTATCAAAGAAGACAAACTAAATTTTTACCATGTCCATCATTTGCACCAGCATAATAGATTGGAGATTCAGTTCGGGTGAAGGTTCAACAATATAATACCCGCGGATGGGATAGATGCAGCTAGGATCCATGTGACGCATGCAGCATGCATGGAGCTGCAACTCAGTGGCAATCTATACTGAACAAAAAGACCACCAATGAAAGGTTATATTCAGCGAACAACACATAAGAATTGCAAATTACAAACAGCTAGATAGAGGAAATGACATGTTACCGTGATCTGAGGATTAATCTTCCCGGACAGCCTGCTTGAATTTTCATCAAACACGTTATAGGTAGAGATAACAAACAATCTGCACAAACAAAGATGGGAAGTTTTAGGAATTAAATCAAAATAGGGATGAGAAGAAGAGAGAGGGGAGGACGCAAATCAGGTAAGGAGTGTGGGTACCTGCGAGAGGCCAAATGCGGCAAGGTCGACGGATCTGAGGCTGCAAGGTTCTGCTGCGGTGGCAAACCATGCTCCCCTGTTGTCGGCCGAGGAGGGTGCAGCCGAGAGATACCTAGCAATGGGGAGGAGATCATGCAGATGCTCAGGTGCGGCCCTCGCCATGGCAGCCCTCTTTCTGCCGCCACAACAAAGAGGGGCGGAACTGGAGGAACCATAGTCCGCCCGGTTGCTGCACACGATACAGAGAGGGCAGGGATGGATGCTCCTTAACGCCAAGAATGGCGGCGCTCGCACGCTTGGGGACCAGGATGGAGGGGCGGAGGAGGCGGCGCTCGGGCCTCGGGGGTGGCAAGGTGGAGGTAGAGGGCACGAATGGGAGGGGATCTAGAACGGGTGGCGGACTGGCGGCTAGGGTTTCACTGCGGAGGATTTTATCCGACGCGGTGAAAAGGCCCAACCCCAAACTCTGCTCGATCGGTCGACACCTACACTGTGTAAGGGGCCCGCTATTACTGGTCCCGCTTTCAGTCAAACAAAGTGTGTACATGCGGGTAAAGAAGCGCTGGCCAATTGGAGATCGACCCATTCACTCCCGCATCGCTAGAGACCATGCACACGGTAACAACCAACCCTAGTCTCTGCCACGCAGGTCCGAGAGTGACTGGGGCCACCAACAGTGACGCGGGCGTGCACAAGCTGGGTAAAAACGTACAGGCCAATGGGGGAACTCTAGGATGGACGACCAGGATCACTTTGTCAAGTCAATCAAATGGCCAGGAATCCAAATCGCTGTGAAGCCTCATGGTTCCCCCAAGGATGTTATCTTTAGATGCATGGCAACATGTTTTCATTTACCTTGCGAAAATCATCCTCCCGCAAAGTGTCCACTAGTTTAGATCCACTGGATAAGAACCCTCAGCCTAGTGGACTGTATGCCACAATTTCAATGCCGAGATCTCTGAGAAAGAAAACAACAAGGATCGTTCTTTATAGGATTATTACACAAGGAGAGAGACGGTTGACAACAGCATTAATTCCAGCAGGGAAAAGATCTGGACAAAGAGTAGGTTGCTATTAATTGGTTGCAAATGAATTACCTGCAAGTCGGGATTATATCTTCTTCGACATCTCTTGACCAGAGGGACCGAGGCTTCAGATAACCCGACATATTTTACCTTCCCTTCTTCAACTAGCTTCTTGATTTCGCCCATCTGTGGGCGGAAGTCAAGAAAGCAGCCCTGTCAGTATCTTAAACTAAGCTAAGGTGTCGATGTTTTGCATGGGAAGCATGCATGTTCTAACCATGATCTCGACGGGGACGGTAGTGTCGATACGGTGCGAATAGTAGATGTCGATGCAGTCCACGGCAAGGCGGGCAAGGCTGGCCTCGCATGCGGCCCGCACGTACGCCGGGTCCCCGCGGACCCCCCAGTTGCCGTCGGCTAACTGCATGCCGCCGAACTTGGTGGCCAGCTCCACCTTTTTTTTTTTGAAATTTAAAACCACTTATATTAAGCAAGCAAGCCGCCTCATTAAAAACCTTCCAGTCCCCTCAGGTACCCTGCTAAGGAAAAGAGTGCGTAAAAAAACTTGCTACCACAATCATAACAGGGATACATCGTTAGCTAGAGTGCTTACAAGAAAATCAGGTGGATCATCCTGCCAAGAAACTGACAGAAACCCCTCTACATTACTAGCTAATAAGTGTGCTGCACCATTTGCTTCTCTGTGGCAATGTGAGAAAATAACCGTGGAGAAATTGCGACATAACATGACACACTCCTCATAGATCGCCACAGCTGGACCAAGGTGACTTCCTCCATTGATCATTACCTCAATTACTCCCAAGCAATCCGAATTTACTTCAAGTCTGTTGCACCCCAATTGTCCCGCCAAAAGAAAGCCGTCACGGAGAGCATAAGCTTCTGCAAGTAGCTGGGTCAGAAACATAAGGAAGACCTCGACAGAAAGCCGCCAAGAACATCCCTCTATCATCGCGAAGAATAGCACCCGAGCTCCCCGTGCCTGTATCCACAGAAAATCCCGCATCAACATTTAATTTTACAAAGTTTTCTCTCGGTTTTAGCCAACCTGCCCTCGGTATTTGGGAATTCTTCTTTTTCGCCTTGGAAAAATTAACGGCCAGCTCCACCTTGTGCCTCACGCCGCATTGTAGGCCCTGTCACGTGGTACCATTTTACATCGAACCCCTTGAGCACATGCACATTCGCAAACCCTGCCCAATAAAGAAGTATACTAGTAGTACTACTAGTTAGAGTCGAGCACCGACCTTGCCGACGAGGGTCTCGTTGGTGTGAGGTCCGTAGACGTCGGATGTGTCGAGAAAGGTGACGCCGGCGGCGACAGCGTGGTGAAGAAGCGCAATCATTTCCGCGTCGGGTTTGCGCTCGCCGTAGGCACAAGACATGCCCATGCAACCGAGGCCCTGTGCCGAGACCTCAAGCCCCTGCGACCCCAGCTTCATGCGCGACACGACAACCGGAACAGCAGAAGCCATTTGCGTCCGTGCAGTCGTGTGTGTGATGACTGACTGCGTGTGTGTGTGTGTGTGTGTGTGTGTGTGTGATGACTGATGGATGCTGCTGCTGCGTGTGTTTGTGTGTTTTCAGTGCAACGCGGCAGTGCTATTTGTAGTGCGGTACTGCGATGGTGGTAATAAGTCCACCGGCTAGGCTGCGGGTCGCATAAGTGCGGCGGAACTTCTTCGCTCAACGGGTGAACTAGTCAAACAGCCGAGGCCGACGTGATCTATCCGGAATTCCGGATAACTTCACAAGGCAGCGCAGGCGGACAGGTGAGTCGCACCGTAGGAGGCCAGCAGGTGGCAATAGTGTAATGACGAGTTTTCTTCACAGGAGAGGATTAAGGCACGTCTACAGGTGCCGGAGAAGTTTCCCGGGAAAAACCCAACCCACCATACCGTTTGCTCACTGCTAGAAACTTGAGAGAGACAGACGATCGATCTAGGCTGCAAGGCAGCTGGAAGACCCATCTTTGCTGCGACCTGCCATGGCCTCAGGATGCAAGTGGACGCGCCGCTGGACGGTCCGTCCACTTCATTCCGCTTAAGCTAATCAGATGTCTAGCGGAAGACCGCGTCCGCCAGTTGTGTTCCGTCCGCGGCACAGGTTCAGCTAGCTTCGCCAGGAAACAATACTGCATGTTCAGCTACACAGCTCGTACAAGCTCTGCTGCACAGCTACAGGGGAACAATCATACAACTTCTGCTAGCAAGTTCAAACATTTGAAACAATACATGTCAATCAAACCATACAATCAGGAAATATAGGTCCCATGGATTCAGCCAATACATGACAACTTAAGCTTATAACGACTTGAGCGGATGTGCTCTCTGTTTCGACATGTCCATTGTCGATCGCTACAACCAAAGCCAGCGTCATTGTACTCCCTCCTGCAAAAAAGAGTAGATACCAAGTGAAATTCAGAAATTCCATTCTGTTAGCTAGAGAGTAGTTGCAGCTCTTACATCAGCTACTTCACACGCATAATGGCGAAATCGGTAGACGCTACGGACTTGATTGTATTGAGCCTAAGGACCATCCTCAGAACCAACAGGCCCAATCCTCTGCTTTGCCGGCAGCTGAGCACCCGCAACCAAGGGAGGAGGCGGGGGAAGCTTCAAAGAATCCACAGAGCCATTATTATGCCCAACACGCTGTCGGACCTCACCTCGGCCAGAGCCATCCACGGACTCCGCTGCCGCTTGGAGGAGCACGCCTTGGAGCGATGTTCCTCCGATCCACAGAGATAGCAGCGGGGCTTGTTGGTGCAGCAGGCCCAAATATGCCCAGGGTCGGCTCAATTGTGTTGAATAATTAGGCATAATTTTCACGATTAATTCCAGAATATATATCATGACAAAAGCAGTTATTAACATGTGGAACTCGAACATACTAGATGCAGCAGACAACATGAATAATAGCAACACGATATCTCTAAACATGTAAACAGTAGACATGTTAAACAGACAGACCAGGACACAGATTCCGTACCGATCGTTTGTAGTAACGTTGTTGATGACTACGTTGGCGATAATGCGTCGGAGTAGACGACGCTTAAGGCGACGGTATGCAGCATCGTCTGACTTGTTAGGCAGACGAGCCGTCGTGAAAGCAACGAGCAGTCGTGCGAAGCGCTTCCCAAAAACCTAATTCGCCCTCTCCCGTACAGGATCATAAAGGCGACTGGTTCCGGAGACCTGCTCTCCCGTTCGTCGGTGGACGTCGGCGCTCGGGATGGAGTAGACTACGGTGGCGGCGCAAGGAACGAGGTGTGGCAAACCTAGATTGGTTTCGGTGTGTGTATAGCGCCCACAGTGCGCGTCTTTTATAGTGCGGTTCGGAAAACCGTAACGTGTGCGACGTGGGAGGACCAAGCCGCACGTCCGAGTCGGTTGCAGCACGCGATACGGGAGCGACCCAAACTGCCTCAGCTGTGACGCGTCCGTCACGACTACGAAATCGGTTTTCCAAAACAGCAAAATAAACATAAATTCTGTCTCGGCTCGATTCACGAAACGCGATTGCGACGTGTCGTGTCGTGTCGAGTCGAGACGAGCGAGCGACGGAGGAGGAGGAGGAGGAGTGCGCGAGAGGCTCTCTTGTTCTCACTCACATACAATCCCTAAAACACTCCACCTTATAAGGTGGTGTGCAACTCCTCCAACTTCCAATGTGGGACTAAACTTCCCACTCCCACCACTTGCTTGTACACATGGGCCATTTTGAGATTTCAGCATTTGCTATTTGGGCATACTAGTGTTGGGCCCAAATATTTCAGCAATCCCCCACCAGATCTCAAATGCCCATTTGAAGATTTGCTAATCCTCGCTACTTGTTTATATACTAGTGTTTCAGCAGAGACTGTTAAGTTGAACTTCCACCTAGAGCCTTAAGCTACATCTATCAGCAAGTTGAATGCTTTGAATTGCAAGTTTTGTACCAATAGACTTTACTCAAAGTCATAACTAGTACTTGGCTGCCAGTAGCCTGCCCCGCGGGTGGAGCATATGCGTCATACTCCGTGGTCTCTTCATGAGTTTATTAGAGATCACCCAAATCTCATAGACTGCGACGTTTACAGTCGGACTCACATAGGTGTGTTCTTTGAAGAATGCATGCTCTGTAGGACAACATCTTTGCTATAAATAGCCAACATAAACACATTAAGGCATGTTGCCAACCTGTCTTACAGCTCTTTGAGAGTTATGCATCACCACTTAGAGAGGGTTTACCAAATACTCTCCTCAGTTAAACCGCTAGCTTGTTCTTCCCAGGTCCTAATTCACGGGATCTCCGATCACATAGGTTGGGTTACCACTATGGTGTAACACTCACGGGTCTCATACCCATCTCTCTTGATGCACTATCTATCACATTACGTGATAGTCCCTTTGTAAAGGGATCTTCCAGGTTTTTGCCTGTTTGAATATACGTAACAGTAATTACTCCGGAGTTTCTCAATTTCCTGACAGGCTTCAAACGTCTTTCGACGTGTCTTGATGACTTCGCATTATCCTTATAACTGGTCACCTTGGCAATCACCGTTTGATTGTCACAGTTCATGAGGATAGCTGGTAATGGTTTCTCAACCACCGACAAGTCCATCAAGAGCTCACGCAGCCATTCTGCCTCAACAGTCTAAAGCAGTAAGTTCTACTTCCATGGTTGACCTCGTCAATATGGTCTGTTTACAAGACATCCATGAAACTGCGCCACCTCCAAGAAGAAATGCATATCCACTTGTGGCGTAGAGCTCATCTACATCTGAAATCCAGTTGGAGTCACTATATCCCTCAAGCACAGCAGGGTGCGCTGAATAATGAATCCCATAGTTCATAGTCCCATTGAGATAGTGCATGACTCTTTCAAGTGCATGCTAATGATCATTACCCGGGTTTGACATGAACCTGCTCAATTTGCTCACAGCAAAAGAGATGTCAGGCCTCGTCGCGCTCGCAAGGTACATGAGTGAACCGATAATTTGAGAGTATCTCAATTGATCTCTCGTAATCCTCTTGTTCTTTCGAAGCGTCACACTAGGATCATAAGGTGTTGGAGAAGGCTTGCTATCAATAAAGCCAAAACGGCTCAAGATCTTCTCAACATATTGTGATTGTGTCAACGTAATCCCACTCTCATCCTTAATAAGCGTAATGTTCAGAATTACATCAGCTTCTCCCAGATCTTTCATATCAAAACACTTTGATAGAAAAGACTTGACCTCATTGATCACAATTATGCTTGTACCAAAAATCAGTATGTCGTCAACATACAAGCATCATATAACACTATCGCCCCCACCATGGCGGTAGTATACACACATGTCAGCCTCATTAATGACAAAGCCCGCAGAAGTTAAAGTTCTGTCAAACTTCTCATGCCATTGCTTAGGTGCTTGTTTCAGTCCATATAACGATTTTAACAATTTGCACACCTTTCTCTCTTCACCTTTTACCACAAACCCATCAGGCTGATCCATATAGATTTCCCCTTCCAACTCTCCGTTAAGGAAAGCTGTCTTTACGTCCATTTGGTGAACGATAAGACGATAAGAGGCAGCCAGGGAGAGTAGTACACGGATGGTGGTCAGTCTAGCAACATGTGAATAGGTGTCAAAGTAATCTTCGCCTTCTCGCTAGGTGTAACCCTTGGCTACAAGCCTTGCCTTGTACTTCTCAATAGTACCATCAGGCCTTAGCTTCTTCTTGAACACCCACTTGCAGCCCACTGGCTTACGACCATAAGGTCGTTCTGATAACTCCCACGTCCCATTAGAAAGAATGGAGTCCATCTCATTATGGACAGCTTCTTTCCAGTCATCTGCATCTGGAGATGCAAATGCCTCTGCAATAGACGTAGGAGTATTATCCACAAGGTACACAATGAAGTCATCACCAAAGGATTTTTCAATCCTCTGTCTCTTACTCCGTTTAGGAGCTTCATTGTCATCCTTCTCAAGAATTTTCTCATCATGTGGTTGTTCAGTATGATCACTAGATGTACTAGATTCCGAAATTAATTCAGAAGAAAATTCAGCAAAGCTATGCATATCTTTCATAGGAAAGATATTCTGAAAAAATGTTGCATCACGAGATTCCATAATAGTATCAACATGCATATCAGGTACCTCGGATCTAACCACTAGAAATCTATAACCAATGCTACGCTACGCATAGCCCAGAATGATGCAATCCACTGTCTTTGGTCCGATTTTACGTTTCTTTAGAATTGGAACATTGACTTTCGCCAGGAATCCCCAAGTACGCAAATAAGAAATTGATGGTTTTCTCCCAACCCACTCCTCATAAGTGGTTTTCTCTTTATTCTTGTTAGGAACTTTATTCAGGACATGACACGAAGTCAACAGAGCCTCCCCCCACCATGCCTTAGATAAACTAGCAGTGTCCAACATGACATTCACCAAGTCGGTCAGCGTGCGGTTTTTCATCTCAGCAATTTCGTTTGATTGTGGCGAGTAGGGAGGCGTCCTCTCGTGAATAATACCGTGTTCCTCACAAAATTCATCAAATAGTTTAGAGAAATACTCTCTACCACGATCCGACCTAAAACGTTTGATCTTTCTCTCTAATTGATTTTCAACTTCAGCCTTATATATTTTAAAGTAGTCTAAAGCCTCATCTTTAGTTTGCAACAAATAAACATAGCAGAATCTAGTAGCATCGTCAATGAGTGTTATAAAATATCTCTTTCCACCTTTTGTCAACACACCATTCATCTCGCATAGATCAGAATGTATGAGTTCTAGAGGTGCCAAGTATCTCTCCTCGGCTGCCGTGTGAGGCTTTCGAGGTTGCTTAGATTGCACACAACTATGGCACTGGTGAAATTCGGAATTAAACTTAAACTGGATAGCCGAGACAGTAAACCAAAATTAACATGACATAAACGAGAGTGCCAAACACTAGCATCTGAATCAACATTGCCACAAATATGGTTTACTGACTTATTGCAAAAATCGGAAAGAGAAAAGTGGAACAAGCCTCCGCACTCATAGGCTTTACCAATAAATTGTCCAAATCTCGACACAACTAATTTATTGGACTCAAACACTACTTTAAACCCATCTCTGCAAAGAAGGGAGCCGCTGACGAGATTCTTATTCATAGAAGGGACATGCTGCACGTTCCTCAGCTGCACGATCTTCCCGAAGTAAACTTCAGATCTACCGTGCCAACACCACGAACAGAAGCATGTGACCCATTCCCCATTAGGACGGAAGAATCCCGTGCGGCCTGATAAGAAGTGAACATAGATATGTCAGCACACACATGAACATTAGCACCCGTATCAATCCAGCAACATGGAGATTGAAAAACTGAAAGTACCATCGGTATATTACCGTACCCATCAGTGTTGCTAGCGGTCACCACGTTGACATTCTTGGAGGCTTTCTTCCCTTTCTTGTCTGCACGGTCTGGGCAGTCAACAGAAAAGTGGCCGAGCGCTCCACACGTAAAGCACTCCAGCCCAGCTTTGTTCAGCACCTTCTTCTTCTTATTATCCTAAAGCCAGTAGTGTTCATAGGACCATTGAACTAGGGCTTATAGTTCCCTTTGTTCTTGCTGTATTCTTGACGTGATGATTTTTCTTAACCATATTGGCGCTAGACTGCAAATCACCACCTCTCTCAGTTGTGTCCTTTGCCCGAGCTTTCTCCTCAACATCAAGAGACGCTATCAAGTTTTCAACCGATATATCATGTCTCTTATGTTTCAGAGATGTGGCAAAATTCCTCCATGAAGAAGGCAGCTTTGCAATAATGCATCCAGCCACAAACTTATCAGGAATCACACACTTGAGCATATCAAGCTCCTTTGCAATGCACTGTATCTCATGAGCCTGTTCGATTACAGAACGGTTATTCACCATCTTGTAGTTGTTAAAACTCTCCATGATATACAACTCACTGCCAACATCGGACGCACCGAATTTAGTATTCAGTGCATCCGAGAGCTCCTTAGCGTCTTCGATGTGCATATACACATCGCACAGACGTCCCTCTAGGACACTCAAAATACAACCTCTGAAATTATTATTGGCTTCCTTTAACTTATTCTGAACATCGTCAGTAGCTCCTTTAGGAAGTCCATTCATAATTATGTCCCACACTTTCATGGACTGGAGCCACAGTTGGCTTCTCAGTTGCTATCTCTTAAAGGTGGTACTATTGAACCTTTCCAGTTTCATTGAATCACTTAAGTGGGCCATAGTCAGATCAGGAAATTGCCTACAATTAGGTTTTTGGATTGTTGAATAATTAGGCATAATTTCCATGATTAATTCCAGAATATATATCATGACAAAAGTATCAATTAACATGTGGAACTCGAACATACTAGATGCAACAGACAACATGAATAATAGCAACACGATCTCTCTAAACATGTAAACAGTAGACATGTTAAACAGACAGATCAGGACACAGATTCCGTACCGATCGTTTGTAGTAACATTGTTGATGACTACGTTGGCGATGACGGGCCGGAGTAGACGATGCTTGAGGCGACGGTATGTAGCACCTCCTAACTTGTTAGGCAGACAAGCCGTCGTGGAAGCAGCGATCAGTCGCGCGAAGCGCTTCCCAAAAACCTAATTCGCCCTCTCCCGTACAAGATCACAAAGGCGACTGGTTCCGGAGACCTGCTGTCCCGTTCGCCGGTGGATGCCGGCGCTCGGGATGGAGTAGACTACGGTGGCAGCGCAAGGAACGAGGTGTGCCAAAACTAGATTGGTTTCGGTGTGTGTACAGCGCCCACGGTGCGCGTCTTTTATAGTGTGGTTCGGAAAACCCTAACGTGTGCGACGTGGGAGGCCCACGCCGCACGTCTTGCAGCACGCGATACGAGAGCGACCCGAACCGCCTCAGCTGTGACACGTCCGTCACGACTACGAAATCGGTTTTTCAAAACAGCAAAATAAACATAAGTATTGTCTCGGCTCGAGGCTCGATTCACGAAACGCGATCGCGACGTGTCGTGTCGAGTCGAGAAGAGCGAGCGGCGGAGGAGGAGGAGGAGTGCGCGAGAGGCTCTCTTGTTCTCACTCACATACAATCCCTACAACACTCCACCTTATAAGGTGGTGTGCAACTCCTCAAACTTCCAATGTGGGACTAAACTTCCCACTCCCACCATTTGCTTGTACACATGGGCCATTTTGAGATTTCAACATTTGCTATTTGGGCCTACTAGTGTTGGGCCCAAATATTTCAGCAAATTGTAGCACACCCCGTGCATCTCCACCGGCAAAGGCTTCTTGGGCACCGAGGTGGGGATAGGCTCGAGGTCACACTGCGGCGGTTTGCGTTTCCAGCCCGGAGGGTTCCACATGGGAGCATCGCCGTCCGCATCCTTCGCCAGCTCTCCACGGGCAGCCTCAGCCGCCACCAATGGCACCACTGCGCCCCAATGTAGCGCCACCGCATCCTTTGCGGTCCTGGCCGCCTATGCGATGTGAAGCTCCAAATTAATCGAAGTGGAGCCCTCCTCCGAGGTGGAGGAAGGGAATCCCAGGTCCCCTCGGGAATCCATGGATGGGAGGGGAGTATGGTGGCGCAGGCGCCCGAGCGGGGGCCTACGGGTGTTGTGGGCGTAGCCGGCCGGAGTGGCCGGGAACGCGGGAGGGGGAGGGCTAGAGTGCCAGGGCGCTGGCGGCGCCGCCCCGGGCACAGGCGCAGGGGCGGACGCGGGGGAGAGAGCAAGGTCGCGGGGGCGGTGCCACTTTCTTGGTATAGAGCACGAGGAGATTGCGAAAGACAAGATGCTACTGGAGGGACCGGTGGATCGTTGGGTGCAAGGTCTTGGTCGAATGTCGCGGGTTCCCCTCCCCTGGTGCGCCGCGATTCTCGGTTCCTTTTGCTGCTGCTGAGCGTGTGGAGGCGCTGCCGGCGCCTCCGGTGGAAAGGCCCTGGCCCGGAAAAATCTGTGTGGTGGATCCCTCCCCTGAGATGGTGCGGCTTGAGGCAGAGCTGAGCTTAGCATTGTCGGCCTCGGTGGGGGGCGATGGACCGAAGCTTTCAATGGTGGAGGTAGGAGAGGCCATCAGGGCCAGGTTCAACCTTTCCTTTTCGGATGTCACCATTCTCAAATTTCATCCGGAAGACTACCTCCTACTGTTCCATTCGATGGAGGGGCGTGAGCGGGTTTGTCTGGCTGGCTCTTTGCGTACGCCGCGCACGCTCATCTTCTTCAAGCCATGGTCGAGGCATGGCGCTGCTACGGTGCGCTCCATGTTTTCCAAGGTGGAGGTGGAGATGGTGGGCATCCCGGGACACGCTTGGGAGATGCGCTCAGCTGAATGCCTGCTCGAGGATAGCTGTTGGGTGGAAGAGGTTGCTTTTGCTACCGCCTCGCGGTCTGACTTGTCGACTTTCCGGTTCACTGTGTGGATGCCGGAACTTGCTCGCATCCCACCTGTAAACACACTCGCCGTCACGGAGCCGAATGATGGCCCTCAGGCAAGGTTAGGACGCCCGCGCGTGGGCTACGTTTTCGTCAAAAGGTTGACGCGTTGCTCTATCCGGTGCGGATCAGGGCTACTATGGTGGAGCCTTCGCCGCCGCCGAGTCCGGGCCGCTCCCCGGACGATCGTCGGTGGAATGATGGTGAAAGTGAACACAATGGGCGCCCGAGTGACTGGGATGACAAGGTGGACGACGTGGGTACTGCTCCGCCACCGTCGCCGCCAAGGCGGGATCCGATCCCTGGGCGTAGTTCTCAGCACCGACGGCAGCGGCAGGGTGGTCAGCGCAGGGGTGGCCATTGGGCGAGAAGGCCTACTGTGGTGGCGTCTGAGGCCCAGGTGGCGCCGGTCTCTGTTGGCTCGCTGGTGGTTTGCTCAGGTGGCACACGTCGAGGATATGTTGCCCACTGTTGGTGTGCGGATGGAGGCGGCGCAGGTGTTGCGGCCGGAGGTACCTGTGGCGGCGTCGTTGCTTCCTCGGCGCGGGGATGTTGTCACGCCGTCGCCTATAGTGTCTCGACGTGCCGCTCCGGAACTTGTGGCCGGAGGATCCTCGTAGGGGCGCTGGGTGCCGGGCTGCTCTCCTTCCGCTGCTCCGGCTTCGGCCCGGACTCTTGACCACTGCTTGGTTGAGGTGGACTGTGTGGAGAGTGGAAGTGCAGCGTGGGACGTGGTGCTCCCAGGCGCAGTTGTTGGACCTGCTATCTAGGTGACGCCAGGGGTGCTCTGCGAGGGTTTTGTTGTGGTAGGCTCTACCTCCATTGTGTCTCCATTTTCCCCAGCCTCGTGCCCGATGGATTTTCGTGGCTGTCGCTTGGATAGGTGGGACTCCCCTATATCCACCTCGCCTCCTGTGTGTTCTCCCATGGGTATTGATAGGGCTGAGTTGGGGCATTCTTTGGCCGTGGAGGGTGATTGTGTGGAGCGTGCTCGTGTGGATTTGGGGTCGGTCTTGGAGTCCCAAGGCCATTCGCTGGAACAGGTGGACCTGTTCCTGGGAGCGGTGGCTGTAACATCCCAGTGTTTCGGAAGTTATAAGGATCTAAATTTAATATGTGCATTTGCAAAGCATGCATCTAAAAGTACGGGAAATTTTGGCGCGAAAGTTTGAACCAAGCAAAGTGACCAAAGTTTCACTTGACATGATGAAATAGGTCTAGTTCATCTAGTCAGGAGTACATTTGGAGTGATCTTTATAACATAGCATCTCTATAAAACCCAAATCATCCGGTTACACAAACCATGATGGGTTGTGAATAACACAAACTCTTAACAACCTTAACTACAAGTCTTTAAGTGACTTGGAATACTTCATTAGATATCTACAACTGGAAGAGGGGTGAGTACCCAAATCACACAACTGATAATTATACTTCCATCAATGAGTAATACATAATTGAACCATCTCATCAATAGAGAAGTTATGACCTCTCAAACAATACCTCTTTAAGATATCAACCATTCACAAAACATCTTTCCAAATTATTGAGTACCTACTAAATGAACCTTCACAAGTAAATAACCAAAGTTTAATAGAACTCAAATCATACAGACAGGTGTTAACTCAAAACCCACAAGTGGAAAATGACATCATAATGGTATTACATATTTATCGAATATGTACATATCTCATCAACTGTACAAGAAGTACTTAAGGGAAGAATAAATCTTCTTCAACCACTGATAAACCCTGATCATTACATATGATATTCCCAAATCTCTATATCTAAATTATGAATGACAAAGTCAATAAAGTGATGAATATAAAGTAGATCATGACACCTGAGAGAACAAATAACAACTATGACATAAGTCATTAAACCTCAATAACTTTCACATGCTCATTGGTTCAATCATCTTATACAAGTGAACATATGAAATCTCAACACCTCACTGCACCATTTGATCCACTTACTATTAAGTCATCATTCCATAAGCATTTCACACCTCTACTCAAATCCAATAATTCTACAACTGAAGTATCTCTGGATACAAGTAAGGATAACAACAAGTATAACCTCTATTAGAGGAATTGAATAGAAAGCTAAGAAATACCAATCATGTATGAAACAAGTAAATATCTTATGGGAAATAAAATAAGAAGTATATGGAAGGATAACAAAAGTATAAACTAACTCTTAATCTAGATCTTGTTATGTTGTCTAGACCATTGTAACTGGTTTCCAATCTTCTGTAAGTCATTCTGCAAGAGAAGTAAACCACAAGACAGGAGAAACTACCACAGGATGATCTCCAAGGAGATTATTTAGAGTGTTCTAGAAGTGCTACTTAAATCTTCTATAAGAGTATTTGGAAACTCTTATATTTGGATATGATCATATTAACTCTCTTGAAAGAGTGTGATACTCCAATGTTAGTGTTATATAGAAGTAGTTTGATAACAAGACTAGCTACCTTGTTAACAGATCACTTTTGTATACTCAAACAGTTGAGTGTCATACACAAACAAACAAAAGGTTGAATAACCTAGAACATCTCAGCCTATTGTATATGATTAGTAATTTGGAGGCAAGTCTGATCCACTTGTTAACAAATTCTACTTATATGCATATAGCAACTTGATGTCATAAATAACTACATTCTTCTATAATCATCTAAGAAAAATCTTTACTTGGAGTTACTGGCTGTTTTCACCACAAGGGTGAGATAATTGAAGATGGAATTCCAGAGATGATCTTACTGGCAAGTGACAAAGGTGATAACAGAAGACTAGTGACAACTAGAGAGAAGAACCTCAAGCAACAGAAGACCACAAGAAGCAACATTGCCTCAGTAAGGGAATATAAGAAATTATTTAGTGAGGCATCAGGTAATATTAGAAGATCTTTAACTTCTATGCCTTGTTAAGCCCATCAGAAATGAGAACTCATAGTAATATCTTAAATGGAAATGATTATAAAAAATGAATTAATAACAAGAAATTGCATCCACATGTATTAATATGTGGAGGTAGATGAAAACAAGCTTAATACCTTGTTTTCCAGATCCTTTTCATACACAAGACTAATAGATAACAACAAAGATTCATCTGTGTGTAACCATGTAAATGATTACATGTTCTTAAACCAACATGGGATAACATCCATATGGGAACCTATGTGGAAAACAAGAAAATAAGATTCCAAAGCCACTCTTGTTTTCCACATGATTAAGTGCATTAAATAACAAATATGGCTTGCACCCCAATACAAAGAAATGTCCACCAGACTTGATAAGAACCTTAGTCATGAAAATAACAAAACCACCTACAAGAAAACAAGTCCCTTCACCAATGAACAATTATCTCGTATGACTTGGAGTGATATTTCATAATTGGTGAATTTTCCATAACAGATAAAAACACTACTCACCAGTGTTACCAAACTATTTTCTATCAGGGATTATACCTAAAGTTGTCCAATTATGATACACCACCTCGGTATCCACAAGTTTGGAGTGTATACTTTTATTAAATATGCTTTAGCATAATTTTATAGCTATTAAATAAATTAAAAGAGGAGAAAACAACAAAATCACTTAATCTAACACCCTAAATAAAAAATACAAATATTATTCAAATTCACCAACAAAACATGGTGAGGTTGCAAATTTGATGAGCTTTCCAAATATATTTTTTTAATAATTTTTTGTTTACAAATAAGCCCTGAAAATAGGGGTTTCTTCTCAGTTTTCTTAAGCAGAAGGACCTAGTTGTAAGTAATAAAAACTTCTAGGGGGTTTTC
The DNA here is from genome assembly GCA_028641055.1 of Alopecurus myosuroides. Classification (NCBI taxonomy): domain Eukaryota; kingdom Viridiplantae; phylum Streptophyta; class Magnoliopsida; order Poales; family Poaceae; genus Alopecurus; species Alopecurus myosuroides. The sequence continues at coordinate 262,848,078 of CM054059.1, read as the reverse complement.
TTGGAAATGTTTATAAACATTGTTTCTTCAACCTCTGGCCAAAAGGCCAGAGGCGTGCGACCGCCTCCAACGTCGAGGCCACCTCCTGCTGCTGCCATACCGCGAGGATAAGAAGCATCGGGGTGGCGTCTGCATCTCTCTTTCTCCCTCACTCGCTGCCTCGCAGCTTCTCTCTCCCTATCTCTCTGTAAGGAGAACGACCAGAAACCGAAACCCTAACTCCATGGCCCCCAGCCATTGCCGTGGATTACGGTCGTCCCCGGAGAAACCAACACTACCACAAGCTTCGCTTTGAAGTCCTCTACGCCTCCACCAACCCTCGTTTGCAGGGAAGCTCGGAATCAAACGAATCGGATCATCTTGCTCCTCTCCGTCTGCCGTCGATTTCTCCTCGATGCCGGCGATTGAGACCTCGTTGCGCTTCACCGACTCCTCCACGACTTCCAGGGTGAGAAGGGGAACTGCTGGGTGCCCTTAATTCGTTTTATTACGCCCGAGATCGAACCACCGCCATGTATCACCGTCCGCCACCGCGCCAGCTCGCCGCCGGCAAGATTCCGCTGACCATTTGATCACCACACCACCATGCTTTAGTTCGCAGAGGACTCCTCTAGCTAGTGGGGTCTTCGAATCGAACCAATTTGCCGCGGATCGACGGATTCGAGCTCAGCAGAGGAGATCCTCTCCTCTGGTGATGCGAGCATGATGTCATCATGACATCATGGTAGGATTTATTTTAATTTTCTTTTAATTTTGATTTAAAAACCATATATGACAGGTGGGACCCACCTGTCAATTTAAATAAACAGAAATTCAAATAAACTTAATAAATCATTATATTTTAATTTACTTATCAGAGAAGGGTAAATAAAATATGTAATTGTTTAGAAAAATAAAACCTATCTATTTATACTATTTTCATAAATGTTTGATAAAATTCAAAATTAAATATTTTCTTTAATTAAATTAAATCATTTAAAATTGAGAAAAATAATAAATACTTCGTAAAATCAGAAAAATACAAGTAATATACCAAAATGCTCCAAATGACAAATGCAACTCATCTATGGTGTTTTCAAAGTCATTTAACCAAGTTTTCATGTGTGCAACATTTGCCTAGTCATATAATTCATTTAAAAATAATAAATTAATAATTTATTCAAATATTTTCAGAAAGCATTGAATGATATATCAAATTAAAGAGAAAAGCATTTCCAATTCAAATGTGTCAAACATAATTGTTTTTATTCAACTTATAAACTTGTTTCCAAAAGTATTATAAACTTCTATAATGTTTCATTATAATCAGAAATAATTGCCACAACATTATTTTCTTTATTAATAAAATCCTCATGATTTTACACCAACTAAACTATCATCACATAGTCATTAGCAAGTATGTGATGATAGAGTTAGATGTATTAGTTCCTCATTTTCAAATAAACTTGATGTCATTAGCTCTACACTTTAGAACATAAAATCAAATGTGTTTATTATGTTTTCAGTAGTTGTTTTCCATATAATAGTGCTCTCAAGTTTGATCATGTGATAACTATTTATAACCTAAACATAATAACAATTGTGTGTTAAGTAAAAGTGAAAAACATGTGAGTCTAAAACAAGTAATAACAACATCACCACAAGTAACGAAACAACTCACCTAAAACCTGTGTGATTAAGATATCGTATCAAACGTAGCTTACACTTGTAAGCTGGGGTGTTTTCCAGGGTAACTCACGATACATCTCATCACTATGCATGTATCATCTTGCCAATGTTTTATGTAGTCCTTACCAGGACTAGTTTGCTATCTTACAGATGTCAGGATTTTCTACGAGACCCTCGAACCCCGAAGACATTGATTATTATGGTTATTTCAATCTCAAGCAAGTTCATCACTTGCTCATATCCTTTGCAATACTTCATAACAAACTAATTGCAAAAACTCTATCGTCTTATCACCTACTTTCAAAAGAATGCATGATCCTATTTTTTATAATAATATGACTAATTGAATGACTACCCGAGTGGTAGTGTTCTGTTTGGTGGGCGGATGGAACCATGGTAAGATGAATAGGTCAAAGGAAGGTTCCATCTGCATGGGAAAGTATTACCTAGGATTAATCACAACTGCCATCAGGATTCTTGCACCGTAAATTCGCGTTAACCATGGGTCTTCTATGGGGGGAGTAAGCCAGCAGTTATCTTTTCTCGTTCGCATGTCAACGGGCTGCCAGAGACATACGCTGTAGGTTCTGCGGAACTACATGCACATGGGTGGGATCCCTTAATTCCCACGGAATCTGCGGGTCTATGACGGTCTGCCAGGGGCGCGTAGATATCCATCGTGAGGGGTGGAATCAGGCGTTCAACCTGCTGGCAGAAATGGGTGGGCATGCGTTGTGCGGAGAAGCACGGTTTGGCTTGGACCAACAACCGGGCCCCACACCTGAGTGGGAGTGGACAGGATCTCGAGCCTGGTTGTGCAACATGGTCTTGGTCGTGCATGGGTAAAGTAACGCACCTCTGCAGAGTGTAAAAGGATGTGGCATGTTACCCCTTGTTCCGGGAAGGAGCTGCGAACGCCGCAAGAAAGGCAACTCCATGAAAGTTCTAATCCTTTGAAGATCTGGCGGGCATAGTCTTCAGAATTAAAAGCAACCTATTGAAGAAAGATTTACAAAAACCTTGCATTAGCTTATGACTCTTCTGAGTCTAAAGCCGTAGTTAGTGCATCAAACTATCCCCTATATATCATGAACTTGCTGAGTAATGCTCGTTACTCATTCGTTCCCGTTTGACCCCCTGCTTAGAGTTGAAGCCTGAGGGAAGTCGTCATCGTGAAGCCGTCACTACCTCATGAAGCCAGATGGAGTCATCTCTTACTTAGTCAAGAAAGCATCGTCATCAACAACTCTGATGGAGGAGAAGCTATCAAGGTGTAGGTGGAGTCCATTCTCGGACTTAGTTGTTCAAGCCATAGATTAGGGCTGACATCAGCCATAGTGGATTTAGTTCTGAGCTAGAGTAATTCTCCAGCTTGGATCTTTGAATTGCTTCTTCTGATGTTTCATTTGTATGAGATCTTCTTTGATTCATCAAAGAGATCCTCAAGATTTTGTAATGAAGTTTGTATCCTATAGTTTTGCCTGGACCTGATATGTTTCTGTTGTACTACTCTGAGGGATGTAATATTCACGGATAAGTCCTTCTGTGAGTATTATGTCACCGACTTGCGCACTACACATGCAGTGGTGTGCTGGGTCATCACAGATCGTATCAGAGCGAAGCGACCTTAGGTTTAAAACCTTTTAGGAGATCTGTAGGTTGGTAAAGATTATAGGAAGCCATATTATCTAAACCATATTTCCTACAACTATGATGACCATTCACTTGAGAATGATACAATCATACTTGTATAGAATATTCTTACTCAACTTGAGTAAAGATACTTATCTATTTTCTTTATACCATTAAGAAAAGGAATTCTGACATAGTCAGAGATGATTAAGTCAAAGGGATGATTACCCCATTCTATGAATGTATAGGATGGAGTAGAGTATAGAGTAAGTATAGGGGTCAACAATTAGGGATGTTCGGGAATCATGAAGAATCATTAGACCATGGTAACTACGGGGTACATACCATATCGTTAGTTAACCACTTTAGAGGTGAATCAGTATAGTATAGTATAGTGTAGAATTAGGAGAAGGCATAAGCATTGATGGAAGCTACATTACTACTCCTACGATGTGATCAACAACCTAAAGGATCAACAGATGCCATGAGAAGTTTATCATAACCAAAACGAAGTAATTCAATTTACATGGTGTTTAGTCCTATATGGAACCAAGTTAGACAACAACTACTATAGGATTATTTTGTCTTGGTTTATTCCATTGCAGTAAGGCATGCAATTGGAGTAATTACCTAGGCAAAGAGTGGTTGTGTAGACTAGGACAACAATGTAATATATACCTGCTGGCTGCTTGTAGTTTATAGCATTTAAGAGCCTTGGGTACTTGAGATGTTTTACTCTAAGTACTTTTATTTCACAGGCTTTTGATGCATGAGTGATAAATGCATCTGGGATTTATTGCATCTTATTTGGATCTTTGATTGACTAGATCTGTACATGAAGTTGGAACTTGATGTGCAAATGCATGTGCAAACACTGAGTTATATCTTGATGTTGCTGGTCTAGAGGGTATAGGATTCGTATGAGAGCGGTCTGAGATATCAGCAGTTTGAAGTGACCACCAAAGCTCTGGAAGACTAGGAAGTCAAGAAGGCAGAGATCAATAAAGCCACTGATGGTAATGGACCATATTCCACATTTTGCTTGGAGTTGGTGACATACTTCATCAACACATGGAGTTATACCACAATTGATGAGAAGAAAATCATATGAGTAGTTATATCTTAGAAGGAAACATGTAGAAGTTCGATAAATAAACTCAAAGAGTCACCCTGTAGAAGTTGAAACCCAAAGATATAGAAGGACCATAGAAAGTAACTAGTGGAATAGGTTATAGTAATATGTAGGAAAGAATTAAAACTCCAGGAAACTCGATGATATTTTCACTAAAAAATTGAGTCTTAGTCAATGTACACTACAATGTACAAGTTCTTTGGGCAGTCTTTATCTTGAGACCCTTAGATTGAACCAAATGGAGTGATAACCCTAGACGATATCCAGTCTATCGGAAGAATTTATTGGTTATTCATCACCCGGTGGATGTACCAAATGTTCTTCGGAAAGTTGTGAGAGGTAGGAAACCATACCTACTCATCGGAGAACGAAACTTGGCATCCACTATATGGTGGAAATACCATGTGTTCTTCATGAGACCATTAGGAAAGACCCAGAAACAAAACAGAGTTGTCATAATAATAGGCTTAGTATCACCTTATCATGCAAGGCAGTGGAAGGTGAACAATCAAGACAAGAGGCTACACATGCCAAGGACAACACAAGAAAACAATTGTGAAGATTAAACGGTCTACAGAAGTTCTCTCTACCTATCTTTACGTGAGAGAGGTTGAACTTCGGGACGAAGTTCTTGTTAAGGGGAAGATACTGTAACATCCCAGTGTTTGGGAAGTTATAAGGATCTAAATTTAATATGTGCATTTGCAAAGCATGCATCTAAAAGTACGGGAAATTTTGGCACGAAAGTTTGAACCAAGCAAAGTGACCAAAGTTTCACTTGACATGATGAAATAGGTCTAGTTCATCTAGTCAGGAGTACATTTGGAGTGATCTTTATAACATAGCATCTCTATAAAACCCAAATCATCCGGTTACACAAACCATGATGGGTTGTGAATAACACAAACTCTTAACAACCTTAACTACAAGTCTTTAAGTGACTTGGAATAATTCATTAGATATCTACAACTCAAAGAGGGGTGAGTACCCAAATCACACAACTGATAATCATACTTCCATCAATGAGTAATACATAATTGAACCATCTCATCAATAGAGGAGTTATGACCTCTCAAACAATACCTCTTTAAGATATCAACCATTCACAAAACATCTTTCCAAATTATTGAGTACCTACTAAATGAACCTTCACAAGTAAATAACCAAAGTTTAATAGAACTCAAATCATACAGACAGGTGTTAACTCAAAACCCACAAGTGGAAAATGACATCATAATGGTATTAACATATTTATCGAATATGTACATATCTCATCAACTATACAAGAAGTACTTAAGGGAAGAATAAATCTTCTTCAACCACTGATAAACCCTGATCATTACATATGATATTCCCAAATCTCTATATCTACATTATGAATGACAAAGTCAATAAAGTGATGAATATAAAGTAGATCATGACACCTGAGAGAACAAATAACAACTATGACATAAGTCATTAAACCTCAATAACTTTCACATGCTCATTGGTTTAATCATCTTATACAAGTGAACATATGAAATCTCAACACCTCACTGCACCATTTGATCCACTTACTATTAAGTCATCATTCCATAAGCATTTCACACCTCTACTCAAATCCAAAAATTCTACAACTGAAGTATCTCTGGATACAAGTAAGGATAACAACAAGTATGACCTCTATTAGAGGAATTGAATGGAAAGCTAAGTAATACCAATCATGTATGAAACAAGTAAATATCTTATGGGAAATAAAATAAGAAGTATATGGAAGGATAACAAAAGTATAAACTAACTCTTAATCTAGATCTTGTTATGTTGTCTAGACCATTGTAACTGGTTTCCAATCTTCTCTAAGTCATTCTGCAAGAGAAGCAAACCACAAGACAGGAGAAACTACCACAGGATAATCTCCAAGGAGATTATTTAGAGTGTTCTAGAAGTGCTACTTAAATCTTCTATAAGAGTATTTGGAATATATTTGGATATGATCTTATTAACTCTCTTGAAAGAGTGTGATACTCCAATGTTAGTGTTATATAGAAGTACTTTGATAACAAGACTAGCTACCTTGTTAACAGATCACTTTTGTATACTCAAACAGTTGAGTGTCATACACAAACAAACAGAAGGTTGAATAACCTAGAACATCTGAGCCTATTGTATATGATTAGTAATTTGGAGGCAAGTCTGATCCACTTGTTAACAAATTCTACTTATATGCATATAGCAACTTGATGTCATAAATAACTCTACATTCTTCTATAATCATCTAAGAAAATCTTTACTTGGAGTTACTGGCTGTTTTCACCACAAGGGTGAGATAATTGAAGATGGAATTCCAGAGATGATCTTACTGTCAAGTGACAAGGTGATAACAAAAGACTAGTGACAACTAGAGAGAAGAACCTCAAGCAACAGAAGACCACAAGAAGCAACACTGCCTCAGTAAGGGAATATAAGAAATTATTTAGTGAAGCATCAGGTAATATTAGAAGATCTTTAACTTCTATGCCTTGTTAAGCCCATCAGAAATGAGAACTCATAGTAATATATTAAATGGAAATGATTATGAAAAATGAATTAATAACAAGCAATTGCATCCACATGTGTTAATATGTGGAGGTAGATGAAAACAAGCTTAATACCTAGTTTTCCAGATCCTTTTCATACACAAGATGTCGAGACATCGTAGTAGTTTTCATAGACGGGGGTGCCATGAGACTACGGTAGAGACGTGGCGTAACGGGATAGCGTAGTAACACAGAACACGGGATTTTACCCAGGTTCGGTACGTCGCGACAGTACGGCGTACCTACTCCTGCACTTCTCACTAATTGGGACTAAAGCCCGTTTATCAGGGTTACAATGTGAGGGTGTAGATCTAGCTTCTCGGCGAGGATGAGCTTCTCGGCGAGTTGCGTAGAGCTTTAACTTGTGTCTAACTTAACTTAACTTGTTTAATCTATCTCCCGTCCGGCGTTATATAATAGCCGGATTAGGGCTTACAGAATAGGAAACCTAGAAGACTACGTTAACTTGTAACTTGGAAAGCAAGGAATCCGTCTTCTCCTCCAAGCCAGATCACGTGGGCCGTGATCCGGGTTCTTCTAGAATCCGGCTTCTGCGCGTCGGACCACTGGGCCGCCCAATGGACCTAAGCCCATTACCATGTAGGCCACCCTGGTAGTCCGGCTCTTTGTCTACCATCTTCTATACCCCTATTCAGTATATATCCGACAGTAGCCCCCAGGAAGGATCAAAACTCTGATTCTCCGTCTTTCGTCAAATACATTTTGTCCGGGAAATCTTGATTCAGTAGTCTTGATTCTTTCTACTTTCCCTTTGAAGGAGATGGTAACATAAAACTCGGAACCATGAAAATCCGGCTTTTCTTCTCGCGATCCTTCGCGGAAAAGGAACTTCTAACGTCGGCGCTTTAATCATGCTGACGCAGGCGACGCTTGGTTTCACGTGGGAAACCCTGCAACGTATCTCTGACAGATTCTCACGGGAAACGAGGATATAACCATCATTCCCCTGTCATTATATTTCCCGTAGTTTCCGGCGAGCGACACGCGTCGAGCATCCAACGGTCGAAAGAGCCGTTGGCACGTATCTAAACGGGTTTCTGGCTATAAATAGCCATCATCGTCCTCATCGGAAACTTTCCTCACTCCCTCACTGCCCACACCATTGACGCGCACGCGAGCTCGAGAGCAAGTCCTTGTCCCAGGCGCACTTAGCATCCAAACGCACCGAAACGCGCCACCAAAAGATGGCCTCCTCGCCGTCGTCACCGACCCGCGCCGCCATCGACGAGCTCGTCAGCGATCTGGATCCGCAGCCGGGATCGCAGAAGCACGCCGGCGGCGAGCCGGAGAAGACTACGGCTTCCGCGGCGGGCGGAGAAAACACTTCCGCCGCCGCGGACATTGCGACATCAAGCGCCGCGACAACCCCACCGTTTGCACCCGAAACGGTGGAGGAAAAGATCGAGCTCCTCGGTGACGAGCTCGCCGCCGCGGAGGCTGTCGCCGCCGCCACCGCCGGAGCGGACGAGGAAGCTGAATCTGCATGCAACTGGATTGCCTGCAGTATTCCTCCGGCTCTCCTTCCAAATTTGGAGAAGGAGGGCCTGGTACTTAAGAAGAAATGGCGGCTTCCAGAGGAAGAGACTGAGCCAACGCCGCAGAACGGCGAAAGGGTACTTCTCACTTCCCACCTCTTGCGAGGTATGGGGCTTCCGCCTTCTTCTTTCTTCCTCCAAGTTCTTTCCCATTATAGCATCCAGCCCCACAATCTTCCCCCCAATTCCATTCTATACATGGCCGGCTTTCAGGCCTTGTTTGAAGGCTACTTAGGGCTAGAACCTAGGTTAGACTTCTGGATGTACTGCTTTGGAGTTAAGCGGAACTCTTCGGAGGGCGCACTCCCAACTTGCGGGACCATATCCTTCACTCTTCGGAGATTTCGAGAGGATTGGTTCCCCAAGATCAAAACTTCAGAATCCGTCAAATTTTGGACGGGTTCTTTCTTCTATCATCCCGACGTGCCTTTTCCTAAAAAGGCCGTCGGGGTTCCACCTTTTGTGAATTCTGCCGCCGTTCCCCAGGACAACTGGGGAACAGAAGCCGTCCAAGTTCTGCCGCCAGATCTGTTAAGGATCAAGAGGCGCATCGCCAAGCTCACCTCCATGGATCCGCCTCTAACCGGCATGGACACGGTTCTATGCTGGCTGATTAGGCGGATCCAGCCACTAGCCAACCACAGCGGCCGTCTCCTGTGCGAATACACGGGAGTCAAGGATCCAATGCGGACATCCGCCAAAGATTGGCCCGCAAAGGAACTTAGGCGGCGCATCAATCAGTTCGTCGCATCGCGCGACCAATACACAGAGAGTCGGCCAATGTACACGGCCGAAAATCCGGTTCCCAAGGTAATTTTTCAATTATTTGGGTACAGTTACAATTCTCGGATAATCTATCTTCTAATTCTGATTGGTTCTTCCTACAGCTTGCGGATCTTCCAGACTCGGAGTTAGCCTCCGAGGCCGAGCTGGATGCGCTGCGCACCGCCGCTACAGGTGGACGCAAGCGCAAGAAAATAACTTCCTCGGAAGAAATTATCGATCTTGACGTTATCCCCGTCGCCACTTCCAGGTTATTTTCTTCTGGATTTTTCTTTTATGGGAACTTTTTTCATCCATCTCCGGTGTTTTAACCTTTTCCGGGTTTTTATGTTTTTAGCCTGCCACCTTCCACCCTGAAGCCGAAGAAGCTGAAGAAACACAAGGTTTCTTCCAGCCGAGGCAGCCAACCTTCTCCCGTCGTCGCCCCGGACACGCCAAGCACAATGGCGGAAGAGCCTACTGCAACCCCCACCACCAAGCCCCCAGAGCCCAGCCAGCCCATTGTGTCCGACACGGACACGAGGGAAAGGGCGGCTCCAGAGGTGGGAAAATTACCTCGGACTTTCGACGAGGAAATTCCCACCTTTGACAAGGATTTCAAAGCTATCAATGACGGCTTGGACGCAGCCGGGAATCTCTTCGCGGAATACGCGAAAGAGTTCAAAGAAAACTTGGCAGGTTTGCAGCGCATGAGCCAGGTATATAACTCTAGCCCCCAAGCATTAATTAAAATGCGTGCTTTTTGCTTTGATGCTTTTTGTACTCATTCTTCCCCTTGCTATGTTTCAGCAAACCTCCGAAGCCATCAACAGGGAAGTTTTCAATAAGCTTACCATCAAGAACAAAGAAGTTAGAAGTCTTCTCTCTATTCTTGAAGAAAGGGAAGCAGAGCTGGAGTCAGCTAAACTCGCACTGTCGGAAACACAAGGTAAACATTTTCCTTCTGAAATTTCCGATTCAATTATTTGCCTAAGTTTTTTCCGAGAAGCTGGCTAACTCGGATTTTCCCTTGCTTTTCAGCTGCATTAGCTCAGGCTAAACAAGCAGCAGAAGATTCTGGCAATGCCGAAATTCTTCGCAAGGAGAATGTTGAGCTTCACAGGAACCTTGTGAAAGCACAACAAGACTTGGAAGCCAGTAATCTGGCCCTTGGAGTTTCTAATTCCAAGGCTTCCGAGCAGGCGGAGAAGGACAAATCCACCATTCAGGATTTGACCGACGCTCTGAACCTTCGCCTGGAAGAAGTTTCCGAGATCGATAAGCTCATCGGTAAATCTCTTACTCATTTGTCATCTTTCCATGTTTTGCTTGCTCTGTTTTTCCGTCTAACCTTTTTAGGTGTTTTATTGGAAAAAACAGGCGATATCCCAGATGGCACTCGGATTGCAGGCATCCGAGCTTTCGGGGAGACATGGAATTTGATCAAGGCTGCTGCAACGCAGCTGGTAGACAAGTTTCTTCCCGAAAAAACTGGGGAATGCTCGGAGATTGAAAAACTTCCGGGTGCCATCGTGGAGGTGGCGGAGGCCAAAGAATCCCTTCTTCGCTCCGCTGCACTGGGTGGTGCGCGCATGGCTCTTGGCCTCATGCGCATGCACTACCCCACTGCCAAATCCTGGCGTGTGGCGTCCGGTGTCCCTCAAGGATACACGGATATTCAGCGAAACACCATCTTTGGTGAAGTCAAAGGCCACGCCACCCAGATTGCCTCCATGGTGAATATCGCCGTCAATTATCCAGAAGAGGAGATCCCTCCGATCCCCGAAGATGAAAGCAGGAAGGAGGAATCAGATTCTTGAAGGGTTACCTGGAACCTGGATAGAAAAAGTAAACAATAGGAGCATTACTGTTCTTTTAATGTAATACAAAATGTAATCCTTCTTTTGTATGAATGGAACTTCCGTCTTTTGCAGTTTAAATTATGAAATTCTTTGCAAGTTTTTTGGATTTTATCATTCCTTTATCTTCTAAGTTCTCTGGTGTATATGCTTTAACTGTCCTTAGTGTTTGAAATGGCTCAAATAGCAATATGAATCTTCATGCCGAGTAACTGGGGACGAACCAAGAAGTTTTGAAACTCGGAAACATGGACCATGCTAAAGGCATTTTTACTAACTAGTTCCAGTAACCCAACACACACACAATCAGATAAGACTTAGAGAAATCAAGGAAAGTTTTAAGTGAAACTTGGGCACACAGGCAATTCAAGTTTCCCTTAGCCGTTAACAGGCTGAAAAATCATTCAGTTTTGTAACGCCGAGTACGCAAGCACAATTCGGGTTAACGTTGAGCAATTTGTAAGATCATTGGGAAATAGATGAGGCGGAAACACCTTGCACTTATAAAGAATATGGATGACAGCATTACGACAACTTTATTTCATGATCTCAAAAGATGTTTACATAGAATGGAACTAAGTATGGAAAGGTGCATAACTTTCTAGACGTTCCCAGGCTTCCGCAATCCACTTGACTTTGTCGAATTTTTTCAGCAGCTTGTAGAGTGGTAAGGTTTTAGCCCCCAGCCAACTGATAAATCTGCTGACGGCTGCAGCGGAACCCGTCAATCTTTGGACATCTTTTACACATGTAGGTTTTGAGATGTTCAAGATTGCCTTGATCTTTTCCGGGTTAACTTCTATTCCTCTGTGGGAAACAATGAAACCCAGAAGTTTTCCTGAGGGAACCCCGAATACGCACTTAGATGGATTCAACTTCATCTTTTAAGTGCGTAAGTTTTCGAAAGTTTCTCGCAAATCCTCAAGGAGTGTATCTTTTTCCTTGGTTACGACGGCAATATCGTCCACGTAAACATGAACGTTTCTGCCAATTTGACTATGCAAACAGCGTTGCATGCAACGCTGGTAGGTTGCACCTGCGTTCTTCAGGCCAAAAGGCATGGTTATGTAATAGTACGTCCCATACGGGGTTATAAAAGAAGTCTTGATTTGATCTTCCTTTTTCATGCGTATTTGGTGGTACCCGGAGTATGCATCCAAAAAGCATAAAAGCTCGGAGCCTGCAGTGGCATCTATTATTTGATCGATTTGCGGTAACGCGAACCTATCTTTCGGACACAACTTGTTCAATCCTGTGTAATCTATACACATTCTAAGAGCAGTGGTGTCTTTCTTCGGTACTAGGACCGGATTTGCGGACCAATCAGTATGGATTACTTCCTTGATGAAATCCGCTGCTAAAAGCCGGATAATTTCCTTGCCAATAGCCTTCCGTCTTCTTCCGTCAAAACGATGGAGACCTTGTTTAACGGGTTTTGATCCGGGAATAACCTTGAGTTGGTGCTCAGCAAGTTCCCTGGGTACGCCTGGCATGTCAGCTGGACACCAGGCAAAAATATCCCAGTTCTCACGGAGGAACTTGATGAGCTCGCCTTCCTATTTGTCGGTCATCCCAGTCCCTACGACGACAAATTTTGTCGGATCTTTGGGATCTAGAATTACCTGTCTTGTATTCTCGGACGCCTTGAAACTATCTGTTGGCTTCCGGGTTTCTTTTCCTGCCGGCATTTCTTTCGGCGATACCTCCTTGGCTAATTCTTTCAGTTCCTCCTTTGCTATAACTCTCTGAGCGGAAAGAGCGTTTTCTTTCTCCAACTCATTTGCCAGCTTGAAATCACCGGCTATGGTGATTACTCCTCCTTTGGGTCCTGGCATTTTCAGCTTGTTGTAGATATAACAGGATCTTGCCATGAATTTGGCGAAAGCTGGACGTCCTAGTATTGCGTGATACACGCTTTCGAACGGCACTACTTCGAAGGATACTTTTTCCTGCCGGAAGTGATCTTTATCTCCGAAGGTGACATCTAGGGAAATTTCTCCTAGGGATCGTGCTTGCCTGCCAGGAACAATGCCATGGAAGCGTATATTGCTGTAGTTGAGCTGGGACTCGGAGATCTTCAAGTGCTTCAGTGTATCCAGGTACATTATATTAATGCTGGATCCTCCGTCCATCAGCACTCTTCTTAGCCTAGTGTTTTGAACAATAGGGCTGACAACAAGAGCTTGCGTGCCGGGTTCAGGGATATTTCCGGGATGATCAGACTGATCCCAGATTATCGGTGTGTTGGAGTACTTCAAGAATTTCGGGGTTGCCGGAACAACCGCGTTTATTTCTCGAAGTGTTCTTTTGGCCACCTTTGCTGACTGGGTTGCTAAGAAAGTTAACATTGCTTCTCCGTCAACTCTCAGAAATTTGGGTTCGCCCTTTCGCTGTTGTTCTTGGATTTTGTCATCAGTGTCCGATTCACTGTCTTCTTTTTCAGCTTCTGGCTTTTGTTTGGCAGGTTTCCTTTTGGAACCCTTCCCTTTATTTCCGGATCCTACATTGCCTTTCATATGCTTGTTTAGCCGGCATTGCGCGTTTGTGTGGGTTGGTTTCCCAAATTGCGAGTGGTGGACGCAGGGTTCCGACTTAATTCTCTCCCATTCTTCGGGAGTGTAATTGATTGGATCTGGACTGCGGCCTTTCCACTTATTCACCTTTTCTCCTCCAAAGGCTATGTTGACCTCCTTGGGCTTTGTCGTTGACTCTGGAGTTCCTTTTTTGTCAGAACGAGGGGTTTTCTTGGCGAGTATTAGTGACTCAATATTGCCTCCTCTTGCTCTGATATCATCTTCGGCTGCAGCATGCTCATTAGCGGTTGTAAGCATAGATCCGAGATCTTTGTGCTGTTTAGAACCAACCATGAACGGTACGAGTCCAGGTTTTAGGCCATTGACGAAAGCATGCATTGCTTGTACGTCAGTTACTCCAGAGCAACTATTCTTCATTGTAGTCCATCTGGAGATGAAATCCACGTATGGTTCGTCCTCAAATTGGGTGCAACGGTTCAGCTGGTTGATGCTATTTGGGCGTTTGTATGTTCCCCGAAAATGCTGAGTGAATACTCTAGCCATATCATCCCAGCTGTCGACAGTTCTTGATGGTAAACCATTAATCCAATCTCTGGCTCCGTCTAGCAACATTAGGGGAAGAAACTTGACAGCTTCCAGGTCTGTCCCATTGTTGATTTGGACGGCTGTATAATAATCTGAGAGCCAGGTATCCGGGTTTGTACTGCCGGTATATTTTTGGTAGGTTGGACCAACTTTGGCGAAGCCAGAATGCAGGGTTATCCTTCGGATCCTGTCAGTAAAACACTTAGGACCAAAGTATAGATCATCCTTTTCTGCTCTATCAATGTGTGCAGAATATCTCCCGGCTGAATGGACAGAAGGGGATCTGCTCCTTTCTTTTCCATTGTTGCGCGGACGCGCTTTTCCGAGGTTATCTCTATCCCTTCCGTGTTCACGTCCTTTAGGCGGAGTTCTGCTTCTATGCCTTTCCTTATCCTTAGGAGGTGTCCGGGATCTTTCACGTCTGTGAGGTATATCATATCTTCCAGCTTTTTCAGCTGGGTTTCTCGGAGGTGGCATTATTTTGCCGTCATTCCGGTGCTTGTCTTCCCGATCGTGTGGTTTATATCCATCTTTCGGGAGATGAGGTCCGATTCTAGACGTTGCGTCCCGGTTGTCTGGGTTTTTCCTGTCTTTTCTCGGATCCTCTTTTTTATCCGAATCTCCGGGTTCTTCCGGTCCAGGTGCTCCAGCAGCGCAAGTAGCTGTTTTGCAGAGAGCGGAATTATCATGCAGCCTCCCTGATCGTTCTTGGCCTCGCTGTTGCTGCTGTAATGCTTTTCCTAGGAAAGCATACACCCCTTGGAGTTTTTCCCCGTTGGAGTACAGGTCGTTGTTTAGGATGGCGAACGCTGCTTCCGCGTTTTCCGCTGCGGTTTTGTATATTGGTTCGCCCTTGGCATCCTTGCCGTTTAACTGCTTTTGCCAAGATGGGTTATAAAACCTTTCTTTTGGCGGCAGTTCTTCCGGTTTTGCGATTCCGGGTAACCTAGTAGGTTTTAACGCGGATCTATGCTTTCTCTCGTACTCCTCTATTTCTTCCTTCATGACTTTGATGTCATTATGGGTTTGTTGGAGATGTTGCCGAGATCTAAGCAGATGTTGCTGTTGCCGTTGGAAAGCTTGTCTCCTGGCTTCCAGCATCTCAGGGGGTTCATCTGGTCCCACTGGTGTTTGTAATAGCTCTTGCTCTTCCTGTTCCGTCATTGGCGGAGCAGTGATTTCCTTAGATTTCTTTTCCGCTGGCTTTGTGCCGCTAATGTCTCCTACTTCCAGGTTTTCATCAGCGAGATCGGCTGATTTTTTCTTCCGGAGTTTGTATTGGAGTTTTTTAGAAGCACGGTGCTTTTTCTTGGAAGAGGGAGGTTTTTTTGACAGGCTCATCTTCTGTCATCTCCTTAACATTGGGGAATATCGGAGACGTTTCTCCGTCTTCTCTCTCTTCCACTGGCGGAGGGGTTTTAGGGCTTTCCTGGCTGTCGGCACCCGTTGTATCAGCTGGTTTTGCCATTAGAACTTCATGGAATCCCTCTTGAAAGGACTTAACCTTTCTTACGAAGGCATCCTCGTCTTCGTCTTCGGAGTCGAAGTTATCCGATCCGGTTTCCGACTCCAACCTCGCCTCAATGGCGGCAAGCACGGACTCTGCTTCCGAGTTCATCGTCTTGTTCACGGATGTCGGATCTTCCGCCTCTGTGACGGGTGTTTCTTCTTCCGTCTCTATGACGGGTAGGTTGTTATCTGCCTCTTGCACGGGATTTCCGTCATCCGTGTTTTCAGCGATTTCGGATTGCACCATGCCGATAAAGTGTGTATCACTTTTTTCTCGGCGATCTGAGCAGAATCCGGCATCATAGTCGTCTTCGACTGGGTATAGGGCGGGTGCGATAAATTTGCTTCCACCGCAAAACCCCATTGCCTCTGCAGTTAGTCCGATAAAGATGTTAGCAGATCCGATCGGTAACACGCAGGCACTTACCAGGTGGTTTTGCGCCGGTATGTAGGATCCGTTGTCGAGGAAGCGCCCGACATCGTCGTCGAACTCCAGGCTTCCGACAGTGATCGATCTTCCAATTCCGCCGAGTATCCCAGATCGGAATTTCACGCCTGACGTCGTTTGCCCCACGGTGGGCGCCAACTGTCGAGACATCGTAGTAGTTTTCATAGACGGGGGTGCCATGAGACTACGGTAGAGACGTGGGGTAACAGGATAGCGTAGTAACACAGAACACGGGATTTTACCCAGGTTCGGTACGTCGCGACAGTACGGCGTACCTACTCCTGCACTTCTCACTAATTGGGACTAAAGCCCGTTTATCAGGGTTACAATGTGAGGGTGTAGATCTAGCTTCTCGGCGAGGATGAGCTTCTCGGCGAGTTGCGTAGAGCTTGAACTTGTGTCTAACTTAACTTGTGCTTGTTTAATCTATCTCCCGTCTGGCTTTATATAATAGCCGGATTAGGGCTTACAGAATAGGAAACCTAGAAGACTACGTTAACTTGTAACTTGGAAAGCAAGGAATCCGTCTTCTCCTCCAAGCCAGATCACGTGGGCCGTGATCCGGGTTCTTCTAGAATCCGGCTTCTGCGCGTCGGACCACTGGGCCGCCCAATGGACCTAAGCCCATTACCATGTAGGCCACCCTGGTAGTCCGGCTCTTTGTCTACCATCTTCTATACCCCTATTCAGTATATATCCGACAGTGATCGATCTTCCAATTCCGCCGAGTATCCCAGATCGGAATTTCACGCCTGACGTCGTTCGCCCCACGGTGGGCGCCAACTGTCGAGACATCGTAGTAGTTTTCATAGACGGGGGTGCCATGAGACTACGGTAGAGACGTGGGGTAACGGGATAGCGTAGTAACACAGAACACGGGATTTTACCCAGGTTCGGTACGTCGCGACAGTACGGCGTACCTACTCCTGCACTTCTCACTAATTGGGACTAAAGCCCGTTTATCAGGGTTACAATGTGAGGGTGTAGATCTAGCTTGTCGGCGAGGATGAGCTTCTCGGCGAGTTGCGTAGAGCTTGAACTTGTGTCTAACTTAACTTAACTTGTTTAATCTATCTCCCGTCCGGCTTTATATAATAGCCGGATTAGGGCTTACAGAATAGGAAACCTAGAAGACTACGTTAACTTGTAACTTGGAAAGCAAGGAATCCGTCTTCTCCTCCAAGCCAGATCACGTGGGCCGTGATCCGGGTTCTTCTAGAATCCGGCTTCTGCGCGTCGGACCACTGGGCCGCCCAATGGACCTAAGCCCATTACCATGTAGGACACCCTGGTAGTCCGGCTCTTTGTCTACCATCTTCTATACCCCTATTCAGTATATATCCGACACAAGACTAATAGATAACAACAAAGATTCATCTGTAGGTAACCATGTAAATGATTACATGTTCTTAAACCAACATGGGATAACATCCATATGGGAACCTATGTGGAAAACAAGCAAATAAGATTCCAAAGCCACTCTTGTTTTCCACATGATTAAGTGCATTAAAAAACAAATATGGCTTGCACCCCAATACAAAGAAATGTCCACCAGACTTGATAAGAACCTTAGTCATGAAAATAACAAAACCACCTACAAGAAAACAAGTCCCTTCACCAATGAACAATTATCTCGTATGACTTGGAGTGATATTTCATAATTGGTGAATTTTCCATAACAGATAAAAACACTACTCACGAGCGTTACCAAACTATTTTCTATCAGGGATTATACCTAAAGTTGTCCAATTATGATACACCACCTTGGTATCCACAAGTTTGGAGTGCATACTTTTATTAAATATGCTTTAGCATAATTTTAAAGCTATTAAATAAATTAAAAGAGGAGAAAACGACAAAAACACTTAATCTAGCACCCTAAATAAAAAATACAAATATTATTCAAATTCACCAAAACAAAACATGCCGAGGTTGCAAATTTGATGAGCTTTCCAAATATATTTTTAAATAATTTTTATGTTCACAAATAAGCCCTGAAAATAGGGGTTTCTTCTCAGTTTTCTTAAGCAGAAGGACCTAGTTGTAAGTAATAAATACTTCTAGGGGTTTTCTTGGAAATGTTTATAACCATTGTTTCTTCAACCTCTGGCCAGAAAGCCAGAGGCGTGCGACCGCCTCCAACGTCGAGGCCACCTCCTGCTGCTGCCATACCGCGAGGATAACAAGCACCGGGGTGGCGTCTGCATCTCTCTTTCTCCCTCACTCTCTGCCTCGCAGCTTCTCTCTCCCTCTCTCTCTGTAAGGAGAACGACCAGAACCCGAAACCCTAACTCCACGGCCGCCGACCATTGCCGTGGATTACGGTCGTCCCCGGAGAAACCAAGACTACCACAAGCTTCGCCTTGAAGTCCTCTACGCCTCCACCAACCCTCGTTTGTAGGGAAGCTCGGAATCAGACGAATCGGATCATCTTGCTCCTCTCCGTCCGTCGTCGATTTCTCCTCGACGCCGGCGATTGAGACCTCTCCGTGCTTCACCGACTCCTCCACGACTTCCAGGGTGAGAAGGGGAACTGCTGGGTGCCCTTAATTCGTTTTATTACGCCCGGGATCGAACCACCGCCATGTATCACCGTCCGCTACCGCGCCAGCTCGCCGCCGGCAAGATTCCGGTGACCATTTGGTCACCACACCACCACCCTTCAGTTCGCAGAGGTCTCCTCTAGCTAGTGGGATCTTCGAATCGAACCAATTTGCCGCGGATCGACGGATTCGAGCTCAGCAGAGGAGATCCTCTCCTCTGGTGATCATGACATCATGACAGGATTTATTTTATTTTCTTTTAATTTTGATTTAGAAACCATATATGACAGGTGGGACCCACCTGTCAATTTAAATAAACAAAAATTCAAATAAACTTAATAAATCATTATCTTTTAATTTACTTATCAGAAAATGGTAAATAAAATATGTAATTGTTTAGAAAAATAAAACCTATCTATTTATACTATTTTCATAAATGTTTGATAAAATTCAAAATTAAATATTTTCTTTAATTAAATTAAATCATTTAAAATTGAGGAAAATAATAAATAATTCGTAAAATCTGAAAAATACAAGTAATATACCAAAATGCTCCAAATGAAAAATGCAACTCATCTATGGTGTTTTCAAAGTCATGTAACCAAGTTTTCATGTGTGCAACATTTGCCTAGTCATTTAATTCATTTAAAATTAATAAATTAATAATTTATTCAAATATTTTCAGAAAGCATTGAATGATATACCAAATCAAAGAGAAAATCATTTCCAATTCAAATGTGTCAAACATAAAACATTTTATTAAACTTATAAACTTGTTTCCAAAAGTATTATAAACTTCTATAATGTTTCATTATAATCAGAAATAATTGCCACAACATTATTTTCTTTATTAATAAAACCCTCATGATTTTACACCAACTAAACCTATCATCACATAGTCATTAGCAAGTATGTGATGATAGAGTTAGATGTATTAGTTCCTCATTTCAAATAAACTTGATGTCATTAGCTCTACACTTTAGAACATAAAATCAAATGTGTTTATTATGTTTTCAGTAGTTGTTTTCCATATAATAGTACTCTCAAGTTTGATCATGTGATAACTATTTATAACCGAAACATAATAACAATTGTGTGTTAAGTAAAAGTGAAACACATGTGAGTCTAAAACAAGTAATAACAAAATCACCACAAGTAACAAAACAACTCACCTAAAACATGTGTGATTAAGATATCGTATCAAACGTAGCTTACACTTGTAAGCTGGGGTGTTTTCCAGGGTGACTCACGATACATCTCATCACTATGCATGTATCATCTTGCCAATGTTTTATGTAGTCTTTACCAGGACTAGTTTGCTATCTTACAGATGTCAGGATTTTCTACGAGACCCTCGAATCCCGAAGACATTGATTATTATGGTTATTTCAATCTCAGGCAAGTTCATCACTTGCTCATATCCTTTGCAATACTTCATAACAAACTAAGTGCAAAATCTCTATCGTCTTATCACCTACTTTCAAAAGAATGCATGATCCTATTTTTTATAATAATATGACTAATTGAATGACTACCCGAGTGGTAGTGTTCTGTTTGGTGGGCGGATGGAACCATGGTAAGATGAATAGGTCAAAGGAAGGTTCCATCTGCATGGGAAAGTATTACCTAGGATTAATCACAACTGCCGTCAGGATTCTTGCGCCGTAAATTCGCGTTAACCATGGGTCTTCTATGGGGGGAGTATGTCAGCCGTGATCTTTTCTCGTTCGCATGTCAACGGGCTGCCAGAGACGTACGCTGTAGGTTCTGCGGGACTACATGCACATGGGTGGGATCCCTTAATTCCCACGGACTCTGCGGGTCTATGATGGTCTTCCAGGGGCGCGTATATATCCATCGTGAGGGGTGGAATCAGGTGTTCAACCTGCTGGAAGAAATGGGTGGGCATGCGTTGTGCGGAAAAGCACGATTAGGTTTGGACCAACAACCGGGCCCCACACCTGAGTGGGAGTCGAAAGGATCTCGAGCCTGGTTGTGCAACATGGTCTTGGTCGTCCATGGGTAAAGTAACGCACCTCTGCAGAGTGTAAAAGGATGTGGCATGTTACCCCTTGTTCCGGGAAGGAGCTGCGAACGCCGCAGGAAAGGCAACTCCATGAAAGTTCTAATCCTGTGAAGATCTGGCGGGCATAGTCTTGAGAATTAAAAGTAACCTCTTGAAGAAAGATTTACAAAAACCTTGCATTAGCTTATGACTCTTCTGAGTCTAAAGCTGTAGTTAGTGCATCAAACAATCCCCTATATATCATGAACTTGCTGAGTAACGCTCGTTACTCATTCGTTCCTGTTTGACCCCCTGCTTAGAGTTGAAGCCTGAGGGAAGTCGTCATCGTGAAGCCGTCACTACCTCATGAAGCCAGATGGAGTCATCTCTTACTTAGTCAGCAAAGCATCATCATCAACAACGCTGATGGAGGAGAAGCTATCAAGGTGTAGGTGGAGTCCATTCTCGGACTTAGTTGTTCAAGCCATAGATTAGGGCTGACATCATCCATAGTGGATTTAGTTCCGAGCTAGAGTAATTCTCCAGCTTGGATCTTCGAATTGCTTCTTCTGATGTTTCATTTGTATGAGATCTTCTTTGATTCATCAAAGAGATCCTCAAGATTTTGTAATGAAGTTTGTATCCTATAGTTTTTCCTGGACCTGCTATGTTTCTGTTGTACTACTCTAACAGATGTAATATTCACGGATAAGTCCTTCTGTGAGTATTATGTCACCGACTTGCGCACTACACATGCAGTGGTGTGCTGGTTCATCACAGTGGCGCACTCGCCCAGGACGCTGATTCTTTCGGCGGCGAAATGCAAGCTGATACGTCATAAACGTACCCTTAATTTCTAATGGTCCATGTTGTTTTATTATTGTTTCCCACATGTTTTCCATACACTTTATGTCATTTTTATCGATTTTCCGGACTAACCTATTGACAAGATGCCACAGAGCTAGTTCCCAGTCTTATGTTGTTTTTAGTTTCACAAAAGTTGTTCTGGAAATATTCTGGGAATTGGAAAATTCGAAGCTCGGAAGTCTTAGAATTCCCGAAGGTTCCACGGAGTCCCGAAGAGACCCGGCGGGGTGCCTCAGGAGGCCCACACCATAGGGTGGTGCCCCCCTTAGCCGCGCCGGGGGTGGTGTGGGGCTCCACCGCCTTTGCCCTTCCGCCTATTTAATCCCCCCGAGACATAAACCCTAGGAAGATCCCACTTTTACCCGAAAAACAAACGAGGCTTCCGTCACCTTCATCCCGAGATCGGAAGGGTTCTGGAGCTCTCCCCGACACCCTGCCGGAGGGGGAAATCATCACCGGAGGGGTCTACACCACCATGCCCTCCTCTGAAGTGATGCGTGAGTAGTTCATCCCTGGACTACGGGTCCATAGCAGTAGCTAGATGGTTGTTCTCTCCACTTTGTACCTCATGTTTAGATCTTGTGAGCTTCCTAACATGATCAAGATCATCTTTATGTAATGCTACATGTTGTGTTTGCTGGGATCTGATGAATATTGAATGCTATGTATTCTGATTATCAATCTATCATGTTATCTTCATGCTTATGTTATTTATGATCTTGCATGCTCTCCGTTATTAGTAGATGCTCTGGCCAAGTAGATGCTAGTAACTCCAAGAGGGAGTATTTATGCTCGATAGTGGGTTCATGCCTCCTTTTCATCTGTGCTCGAGTGACAGAAATGTGACGGATGGAGGATGTGTTGTTGCCATCAGGGAGAAAACAACAATGCTTTGTCTAAGGATGACGTTATTGTTTACATTACACACTTTGGTAACTCCGGTTATCTGTTGCTTGCAACTTAATACCCAACGTTTGTTCGGATGATATTCGGAGGGTGGATTTTTAGTCATAGATGCAGTTGGATAACGGTCTATGTATCTTGGTGTAATGCCCGCATGAATCACGTAGTAATCTTTATGTCTTGCATATGCACTACGGTGCAGCCTTCATTTCTGTAAATTGCCCAGCTGTAATTTGTTCACCACACATGTTATTTATCTTTCTTGGAGAGACACCACTAGTGAACTATGGACCCGGGTCCTTTTTCCTCATACTGATAAAACACCCCTACTGCTTTGAGACTGCTCTCATACTGTTCCTACTGTTTTTCACACCATACGTTTAACCTCTTTGTATTCAGCAAAACCGGTGAGATTGACAACCTCACTGCTTCGTTCGGGCAAAGTGATTTGATTGTGTTGGTTCCACGTTGCTTCTGAACCGGTAGTGCGCCCTGCCAGCTCAGCTGCTTCACCTTTTGAAGTTACTCCTTCCTCCTACTGGTCGATTCAACCTTGGTTTCTTTCTGAGGGAAACTTGCTATTGCACTCTTCATACCTTCCTCTTGGGGTCTCCCAACGAACATGTGATCACACGCATCGCAAGCACAAGCGGAACCTGCAGGCTCCCCCCCCCCCCGCTGCCGCTTTTAAGCCAAGAAGGAGCAAGCGGCTAGCTTTGGACAGGAGGTCCAGATCCTCGGCTCTATAGAAGGCGCAGGGAAACTTGATGAGGAAGATGGGGGTTGTGGTGGATGAGGGAGGCATGTCCGACGAGGAGCTACAGTACTATATAGAGGTCTTCAGCAAGCCTCTTACTCCTTCGGAGGTGGCTGCCCTTGCCATGGTCTTTAGCATCAGAGTGGAGGAGGAGGAGGAGGAGGTGTCTTACTCCTAGTGGAGTGTGCTTTGTGGATTTGTAGGACTGTTCAATGTTGATCCCCTCTAATCTCATTTTAGTGTGGAATGTCTGTGGGCTTAATGCCCCTGCACGGCGTGACCTAGTGCGTGCGTTCATTGCGGATTCGGGCGCCGTGTTGGCTTCCTTATCCGAAACTAAGTTGCAATTTATAACCTACTTTGATGTTCTGGCTATCCTAGGTTCCCGCTTTGATGGGTTTGATTATTTTCCGGCTGATGGTACACGTGGGGGAATTCAAATTGCTTGGCAATCTAATCGTCTGGTTGGTTCGGATTGCCCGGTTTCTAATAACACACTCACGATTAAGGTATCTCCATCTTTGGGTGAACCTTGGTGGTTGATACGTCTCCAACGTATCTATAAAGTCTGATGCTCCATGATGATATTATGTCAATTGCTACATGTTTTCTCCCTTATTTATAGCATTTTTACACGTTTTCTGGGACTAACCTATTAACAAGATGCCACAGAGCCAGTTCCCTGTTTTCTGCTATTTTTAGTTTCAGAAAAGTTGTTCTGAAAATATTCTCGGAATTAGAAAATTCGAAAGCCAGAAGTCATAGAAGTCCTGGAAGCTTGCAGAAGTCTCGAAGAGCCCGGAGGGGGGCCACAGGGTGGCCACACCATAAGGTGGTGCGGGTCCCCCTGGCCGCGCCACCTAGGGGTTTGGGCCCCTGGCCACGCCCCGGCATCGCCCTTTCACCCAGATATACTCCCCGATGCATAAACCCTAGGAGAATCGACCTTTTCCACAAAATACATCCATAGCTCCGTCGCCGCCGCCGACAAGTTTCGGGGGACAGATCTCTGTTCTGGCACTTTGCCGAGACGGGGAAGTGCCACCGGAACCCATCTCCATCGACTCCACCGCCATCTCCATCGCCGTTGCTGTCTCCTATGATGAGAAGTGAGTAGTTCTCCCCCGAGGCTGAGGACTCTACCGGTAGCTATGTGGTTCATCTCTCTCTGCCATGGTGTGATCTATGTGTGATCGTGAGCTTTGTAATCTAGTTGAATTCATATATATTATTCTTCATCCATTATGCTACTCAAGTGGTTTTTGTTATGAGATCTCCGTAAACACTTTGATCACGGTGTAAAGGTGACAGTGTGTGCACCGTGTGGTTTAGCATTATATTTATATTTTGTGTTGGATAACCCTATGAAATTGTGGTGTTTGCGTGGAACCATCTTGGTCCCATGGTGATAGCATGGGGGCTACTTAGTTGGGAAAGGGCTTACTCTAAGGAGTGTTGTTAAATCCCTACGCAATGATTGGTTCGGAGTAGCATAGTGAAGAAATGATATTTATGCATTCAATTATGTGATCATTGTTGAGAGTGTCCACTAGTGAAAGTAGGATCCCTAGGCCTTATTTCCAAGCATTGAAACACCGTTTTCCGCATGTTCTGCTACATGTTTGCTTGCTGCCATTTTTATTTCATATTTCTATTATCACTTATTATCATCCATATTACTTGCATTTTACTCTCTCTTTGCCGAGCTAGTGCACCTATACAACTGACAATTGTATTAGGTGTGTTGGGGACACAAGAGACTTCTTGTATCTTAATTGCAGGTTTGCTTGAAAGGGATATCTTTGACCTCTACCTCCCTGAGTTCGATAAACCTTGGGTGATCCACTTAAGGGAAACTTGTTGTTGTTCTACAAACCTCTGCACTTGGAGGCCCAACACTGTCTACAAGAATAGAAGCGTGCGTAGACATCAAGCTCTTTTCTGGCGGCGTTGCCGGGGAGGTAAGGTAAAAGGTACTCACATCCTCGGGTGTGAGTGCTCGGAGTTATTTCCTTTAGATTCTGCAATTATATCTTTTTCTTTCTTGTTTTCACTAGTTAGGCTTAATGGAAAACAAAAAAAATATGAGAGAGCTTTATAATATTTATCTTGAGTTAGGACATGAAGTGTTTGAAGAGAAAATTAAAAAACCTATGGAACTTTATTTGCATGCTAGTAGCAATGTTACTAGTATGAATTCTTTGAACACCATTGTTGCTAATGCTATGGAAAAGTCTGAGCTTGGGGAAGCTAGTTTTGATGAATATGATATTTTTAGTCCCCCAAGTTTTGAGGAGGAAATTTTCTTTGATGATACCTTGCCTCTAATATATGATGATTATAATGATTGTGGTATTCTAGTTCCACCTGTTTACAATGATAAATATTATATTTTTAGTCCACCCACTATTGAGGAGAAAATTTATTTTGATGATACTATGCCTCCTATATTTGATGATTATGGTGATGAGAATAATAATGATAGCTATTTTGTTGAATTTGCTCCCACTGCTATTAATAAGAATGACTATACTTATGTGGAGAGTAATAATTCTTTTATGCATGTGGCTCATGATAAGAATGTTTTATGTGATAGTTATATTGTTAATTTTATTCATGATGCTACTTAAAGTTATTATGAGAGAGGGAAACATGGTTTTATGTATCTCAATAATATTAAGTTTCCCCTCTTTATGGTTAAAATAATGAAGTTGCACTTGTTTTGCTTTCCTATGCTCGTTGCTTTGTGCTTTCATGACTTGTTTTTCTACAAGATTATTTTTCATAGAAAGTGGGTTAGACTTAAATGTGTTTTATATTGCTTCTTGATGCTCTCTTATTGTGCTTCAACTCTTATTTCTCATGTGAGCATCTTCTCAAAGATGGGAAACTCTTATTTCACAAAGTGACTAGCATAGGAAGACAAAATAAGTGCAACTTCAAAAATTTCAAAATAAGGAGGGGAACTTAATATTGTTGAGATGCATAAAACCATGTTTCCCTCTCTCGTAATAACTTTCAGTAGCTTCGTGAATAAAATTAAAAATATAACTATCACAAGAAACATTCTTATCATGAGCCACGTGCATAAAAGAATTAATACTCTCCACATAAGCATAGTCATTCTTATTAATAGTAGTGGGAGCAAATTCAACAAAATATCTATCATTATTATTCTCATCACCATAATCATTAAATATAGGAGGCATATTGTAATAATAATTAATTTTTTCTCAATAGTAGGTGGGCTGAAAATATCATATTCATCATTGTAAACAGGTGGAACTATAATCATTATAATCATCATATATTGGAGGCAAGGTATCATAAAAATAAATTTTCTCCTCCGTGCTTGTGGAACAAAAAAGATCATATTCATCAAAACAAGCTTCTCCAAGCTTAGACTTTTCCATAGCATTAGCAATAATGGTGTTTAAAGAGCTCATACTAATAACATTTCCACTAGCATGCAAATAAAGTTCCATAGGTTTTTTTAATTTTCTCTTCAAACACTTCATGTCCTAACTCAAGATAAATATTATAAAGCTCTCTCATATTTTCGTTGTTTTCCATTTAAGCATAAAGATAGAAACAAGTAACATGTAAAAGTAAGCCTAACTAGTGAAAATAAAAACAAGAAACAAAAAGATATGATTGCAGAATCTAAAGGAAATAACTTCGAGCACTCACACCCGAGGATGTGAGTACCTTTTACCTTACCTCCCCGGCAACGGCGCCAGAAAAGAGCTTGATGTCTACGCACGCTTCTATTCGTGTAGACAGTGTTGGGCCTCCAAGTGCAGAGGTTTGTAGAAGAGCAGTAAGTTTCCCTTAAGTGGATCACCCAAGGTTTATCAAACTCAGTGAGGTAGAGGTCAAAGATATCCCTCTCAAGCAACCCTGCAATTAAGATACAAGAAGTCTCTTGTGTCCCCAACACACCCAATATACTTGTCAGGTATATAGGTGCACTAGTTCGGCGAAGAGATAGTGAAATGCGAGTAATATGGATGGTTGTAAGTAATAATAGCAATCTGAAATAAATATGGCAGCAAGCAAACATGTAGTAGAACAGGCGGAAAACGGTGTTTCAATGCTTGGAAAAAAGGCCTAGGGATCCTACTTTCACTAGTGGACACTCTCAATAATGATCACATAACTGAATAACTAAATATCTTCTCTTCACTATGCTACTCTTAACCCTCTCCGGTTGGATAACAAACACTAATCACTGCGTAGGGCTGCAAAAAGCATTCCTTAAAGTAAGCATTCCCATGTCAAGTTAACCCCACGCTGTCACTATGAGCACCCTAGAAGGTACTAGACAAACACCGCAATTCATAGAGGAGACACACATGACGTGCACACTGTCACTATGAGCACTCTAGAAGGTACTAGACAAACACCACAATTCATAGAGGAGACACACACGACGTGCACACTGTCACCTTCACACCGCGGGACAAGGTGACTCCAAAGTTCATATTAATAAAACACTTGAGTAGCACAAGATGAAGAGTAACATCTACTTATTCCACCAGATTACAAAGCTCACAATCACATATAGATCACACCATGGGAGAGAGAGATGAACCACATAGCTATCGTTAGAGCCCTAAGCCTCGGGGGAGAACTACTCCCTCCTCATCATAGGAGACAGCAACGACGACGAAGATGGTGGTGGAGTCGATGCAGATGGTTCCGGGGGCACTTCCCCGTCACGGCAGGATGCCAGAACAGAGATCTGTCCCCCGAAACTTGTCGTCGGCGGCTGCGGAGCTACGGATGTATTTTGTGGAAAAGGTCTATTCTTCTAGGGTTTTCCCCCGGGGGAGTATAAATAGGCGATGTTGGGGGTGGCCAGGGGGCCCACACCACCAGGTGGCTCGACTAGGGGGGACCCGCGCCACCCTATGGTGTGGCCACCCAGTGGCCCCCCTTCGGGGCTCTTCAGGACTTCTGGATGCTTCCAGAGAAAATAGGAAATTCGGGATTCGTGGGGTCCAATTCCGAGAATATTCCAGAACAACTTTTCTGAAATAAAAAATAGCAGAAATGAGGGAACGGACACTTGGCATCTTGTTAGTAGGTTAGTCCTGGTAAACGTAAGAAAACGTAGGAAAAAATACGGAAAACATGTAGCAATTGGCATAATATCAACATGGAACATCAGAAATTATAGATACGTTGGAGACGTATCAGTGGTG
Source organism: Alopecurus myosuroides (assembly GCA_028641055.1). Lineage (NCBI taxonomy): Eukaryota > Viridiplantae > Streptophyta > Magnoliopsida > Poales > Poaceae > Alopecurus > Alopecurus myosuroides. The sequence goes on along the minus strand of CM054059.1, from coordinate 262,819,556 downwards.
CATCCTGATAATTTTTTAACTGCTCTCTCCTCGTCCATCTCAGACCATGCCCCATTGCTTATGTTGCTCACTTGCAATGTTTCTCTCAAGAGGCGATTCCAGTTCGAATCCTTTTGGCGCTCCTTGCCGGGCTTCGAAGAGGAGGTGAAAAGCCTCTGGTGCATGGTGCCGAGTGGAGGTAGAGATCCCAGCCCCCTTGTGGAGTTGGATCATCGCTTGAGGCGCACGGCGGCTGGCCTTCCTAGTTGGGGAGAGCTTGAGGTGGGTAATGTCAAGATGCAATTAGGAGTCTTGACTGCGGCGGAGGCAGCTCTAAGGAGGCAACTTAAGCTAAAATACCTCGGGTTGGCATCGCTTGAGCGAACGATTTCCCGCACTAGATCGCGGCCTCTTTGGCTTAAGGAGGGCGACGCTAATACGAGCTTCTTTCATATCCATGTCACGTCGAGGCGTAAGCGTAACTGCATCCGTAGAGTCCGTGTGGAGGGTAACACCTCGACCGTCCAAGAGGATCTTGAATGCATTGCGTACGAATTCTTCGAAGACCGTTTGGGTGTTGCTGTGGACCAGGCAAGCAGCACTGACCTTAAGGGTCTTCGGATGCCCCGGCTTGACCTCTCTGAGCTGGAGGTCCCAGGGACGGGGGATGAGATCAAAGATGTCATCAAAGGGATGCCGTTGGACAAGGCTCTGGGGCCCGATGGCTTCTCCATGAACTTCTATCACATGTGTTGGGTCCATTGTCAAACATGAGGTAGTGGAGGCGATCAATAGTATTTATCGCATGAACGACCATGGGTTTAAGGGCCTTAACTAGGCTCTTCTGGTGCTTCTCCCTAAAAAGGAGGATGAAGTGGAGTTGGGAGACTTCCGACCAATTAGCCTGGTTCATAGTTTTCGGAAAATCTTTTCAAAACTGTTGGGGGTCAGGTTGGGAGCGAGGATGCGGGATCTCCTGTCCGTAAACCAGAGTGCAGTCATCTTTGGCCGATCCATCCTTGACAACTTTATGCTTGTTCAGGGTGCGATTCAGACGATTCATAGTAGGAGAGTTTCATCTATTTTCCTCAAGCTCGACCTCGCTAGAGCCTTCGACTCGGTCTCCTGGCCTTTCATTATGGATGTGCTTCGGGCGCGTGGGTTTGGTCCGAGGTGGTGCGCGTGGATGTAACATCCCTGATTTTTTTACAAACTAAAAAATCCCAAAATTTTAAAACTTTTTGTTTTCCATTAAAGCAAGCCACCAAAAACTAATAAAAATCAAACACAAAGGTTATATTCATTGTTTTCCAATGCTACTTGATTTTATAATCCAAATTTGTTAGTGTTTTCCAAATCCCTAAGATTTTTTTTTCACCATCTTTAATATTTTATTTAAACTTGAAAATAGTTTTGTGACCACATAATGTATTATCACACCTTAAAAATGTAAAATGGTTTAGCTAGAAAACATTTTCCAATTTCCTTCAACTCCTAAATTTTTGATAATATTTATTTTCTCCAACTATTTAGTTATTGAAAATATATTCAAAGACAAAATTCAAATATACCACTTTTCAACAAATGATCCATTAACAAAATGGTTTCCACTAATTTTCCTTTTGAGAAAAGGACTTGTAATAAACATACTTTCAAATGGTTAAGTATCAAATTTCTATCTTCCTAATTATTCACTTGAATTATTTTTCTATTTTAAAAATGGCATAAGTTGCTGTTAGGGTGTACCCCTAATTCAAAATATAATATTGTGAAAAACATGATGTAATGACTTCAAAAATATGTTTTCAACATTTAGAATGTCACTGAAATTTTATTTGACCAATAACTATATTTTATAATTTTCTAAATCCAAAATCACATTAAGTAACTATTAAATTTCCAAAATTCAAAAATAAAATATGTTGAATTGTTTACAAAAATGGTACTGTTGGAAAGTATTTGAAATTTTAAGAACTTAGAATTTTGTTTCATGTTATTTGGATAATTAAAACAGAAGTTATTATAGATTTGTTTAAAAATAAGATGACGTCAGCTGACGCCATCCCCCTATCTTCCTCATAGAAGGAAAGCCACGGCCATTTCGGCCGAATCCAATCCCCTCGATTCCGCGCCATTATGGCCATGAATTCTTTCCCTCTCCGTGCCTATAAAAATCTCTGAGCTCCTCCTCATTTTGCCCCTCCCCATTTTCCATTTCGTGGCCCGAGTCCGACAATTTTCCTCGCCGAAGTTCATCGTTTTTGTCGTCGCGATTTCCAATTCCGGCAAAGCTAGAAGGTCACTGTCGCCCTCGTTTGGCCCCCTATCTTTCTCTCATTCCAGTGCACCTCTCTGACCACTTGGGTGGAATTTTTGTGCAGCCAATTCGTCGCGCAAGTGCTCACTGGAGTTGCTCTGCCTCGGGTCTGCACCGTGCCACCGCTAGGATCCGCCACCGTGCACACCGTGGGCACCATCAGATTTACCGAGTCGAGACGGAACTCGTCGTGGTCTCCATCGAGCCCGAAGGCCACCGGATCGTCGTCTCCGTCGATTCCCTGCGCCTCCGGCCACCGTGGAGCCATTTTTCGGCAACATTCCAGCGAGGTGAGGAACCCTAACCCATGTTTTGATTTTGCACCGTTAGATCTAGATCCAATGGACGAGATTAGATCACTAATCGAATCGGTACCGGCCAATTAGGAGACGCCACGTGTGAGCCCAGTCAGCCGCGCGCAGTAGGCTATCCGTCGCTCAGCGCAATGCTTACCTGGCCCAGGCCCACTTCCTATCCATCGTCCTGCACGGAAAATAACAGATCTGAGCCCATCTGTCTCTGGAATTAATTTCCGAATAAAAATAGAATGTCTATTTTGCAGAAAAGCCCCTGCATCTTTGATCTATCATATATTTTGATCCATAAAGCCAAATTTATCAAACTTGGACTTTTTGAAATAAGCACAACATGTCGGAACTTTTGGCACTAGCCAAATTTAAATTTGACCATTTAAAATGTGTTCATTTTCAAATATGCTTGTTTGAAGAATTTGGGCATAATTCAAATTCTACAAATCCAAAAATTTCAAATAAAATATATTTGGAAACCCTAGGTTGTGTACTTTCATATCGTAGGATGAGTATTTTTTACATAGAATTATTCATATAAATAATTAGAATATGTTCCCTTAAGAAAAATTGCTCCATTTGGTAACCTTGAACCAGAGACATTAGTTCCTAACCATTTTGTACACCCTTGGACCATGACCATTTGTTTTTGACCAAAAACCCAACATAGTGATATATCCATCTTCACCATGTCTTAGAAATTATTTTACATCATTTATTGTTTGTTGTTATGGCTATTTTGGAGCCAAGACCAAGTCCCTAGTATGTGTCAACTATATAAAAAACCAAGTAGTGAACCTCAAACACTAGTACCATAGTTTTCTATCTATCTCTCCACTCCCCCATTTATGCTTCAAGACTCCATCAAGTTAGCAAAATGGAAGACAAGACTCAACCACAAGAAGGAACTCCATCTTCAACTTGGTGGCAACATGAAGATCTACAAAGAAGATCATTGAAGAATTAGAAGTAAGGGAATTGGACTTCACAACAACTAGAAGTAACTCAAGGAAGTACAAGTGTGAAGAAATTCAGAAGAAAATATCTCCCTCTCTCTATCTATTTTTTCTTATTTTCTTTCTTTTCTATTTGACTTAGTGCTATTTGTTCCCATCCCATACCCAAACCAATTAGTGAAGTGAAAGACATGAAGAATCTATCAAGACCAACAGAAGAATCCATCCAAGGAACAAGACTACAATAGAAGCATGAAGATGATCTTCAAAAAGACAAGCATGTCAAGACTTGAGCAACCCATACAAGATGAAGAGTTAGCAAGTTGTTTGTCCACCCTTTGACCCAAATGGAAAACCCAAGACCCCATATTAGCATTTCTTTTTCTTTGTTGTCTTGATTTGATTCTAGACCTACCCTTACCAAAGTGTAAAGACTAACTTAGATCACCCAAATGTTTTGATGAAAACAACTAAGTGTTACACTTTGTTATGTGTTACTCTAGTTGAAATAGTGAGATCACCTTGGTGAACTCTTGGAACTTCCTCAACAAGCATGGAACCAAGAGAGAATGAACCTTCCAACTCAATCTTGAACTTGTCCTAGCCAACCTGGTTGAACCCATTGGTTATGTTAATTGCTCTGTTTGTTTTCTCCACTTATGTGTTTGATTGCTAGAATGCTTGTTTATTTTGTGTTTGTGTTTTCAATGTATAGATTGTACGGAGAGAAACGATCTTTTGTGAAGAGAGTGTGAATTCTTCACCAACTTCAACAAGGCAAGTAACACATCATCCACTAACCATTATTTTCTATATGCATCATTAGAATTTTCAGTAGTATGCATGATAGGAAATTTTACTAAGTTATATTATGCTATGCTATTATCCTAGTGGTGTGTAGCTATCTCATTTACCCTTGTTATTTTCATAGCCTTAAAACTTAGTAGATGATATGCAGTGTTACAAAAATGTTTTACTTGATGTTGTGGAAAATTATAAGTAACAACTTCAATGAACCACCTGGGTGGAATTGGTTGCATGGTTGATGAGAGTTGAGTGTCTCCACAAGGGTAATACCTGAGGTGTTCACTTGAGGAATGTCACCCAGGAACAAAGTGATTATGATGTTCCCCAAGTTTAGATTTCTTCGAGTGCAACCCTTAGTCATATGGGCTTTGTCTTGATCAACTAAGTTGAATGAACTCACCAGGCTTACAAGCAGATGTAGCATAATTATAGGTGGAACGGGTAAGCTAAACGGTGGTGGAATTTCTTCCAAAAGATCTCGTCTCAATCTTCTCCTTTCCTTAATGCACTCAGGGTGTATAGGATGCCTGGGCTGATTTGAGTCTAAAGGTGAAAGTGCACAAACTCTGCAGAGTCAACAAACTAAGATCTTAGCCGTCTCCCCGGTTATGGACAACTATGAGCAGCTGGACAAGGATGGACGGAAGAATCACATCACCGTTTTCAATAAGTAAAATTTTGACTAAGTGAACAATAGTTGTGGTGCTTGGATCTTAATCCAATGTTGCCACCCTTTGAAAACAAAAGTTGTTTTACAAAAGTGATAGGAGAAAACTGGCTTTATGCATACTTAGCCAAAACTCCACTCAGCCAAATAAGCATGTAGTAATAGTCTTGCCATTTATATCCACCATAGTGTTACGTGTGAATACATTAAATTGTATTGACTCCCTTGTGGCTGCATATTCCATCCTGCAGATGAATCTGAAGGCGAGTGAGGATTTCATTTAGGATCTCGAGTCTACCGCCAACATGTTTTGCCTGTGGCACATGAAGAAGATGGGCTTAATGCTATTCAATGTTTCCGCTGTAATACTTTATTTTCTGCTAGTCTTCTAAGACTATGCAAGTTGTAATACTATTTTGTAAAGACTGGATCATACGATGTAATAGATTTTGATGCATTTGCATGATATTTCATCTTGTGCTGTGGTGCTAGCAATTGATCCAGGGGCTAGCACAATAACACAGATGTTCTTGCATTATTTAAATGTGGGAACGCTATAAAATGGTATCAGAGCACTGTGTTGCCTGTAGGATTTGAGACCCTAGGTTTGGATTAGAATAGGAAAAGCCATAGGAATAAAAATATATTATATTTCAACTACTTCCCAAAGAAATCTTTTATATATTCATTTCTCCTCGTTACTCCTTTCTATGATACATTTCTAATGACTACTCTTATCTGTAGATGGCCAGCATCATTGATTCACTCAAGAAAGGACCAATGATGACCATGACCCTGGAAAGTAACAATGAGTTCCCAAGAGCACTGAAGGATCTCATGTTAATCATGGGATTTAAAGGACCAGCAGTATACTGGGGTTTTCCCTACATAGATGAGGATGATGGTCTTGAATATTGGTGGGTGTAGATTCGTCTGTACAGAAACAAGGAGTACGACCACAAGATGGGAGGAGATTTCATGTTTACCAACAAGGTAATGCATTTTTCATTCCTCGATTCAGCAAGAAGTGCTGCATGGAGTGCTATTGAAGAACTTACAGAGAGACTCAAGTGGAGACTTCACAACACTCAGAAGGATCTCAAGGAAGCTGAAGAAGAGATCAACACTCTTGAAAAGGAGATTACAATTACAAGAACGTGGAGATCATCGTGAAGATGGAGTACTAAAGACTCTTCATGAGGAATAAAGCAAGAAAGTGGTTACCCTGCCTTGAATAGTAGACCACCATGAGATGTAATAAAGTTGTGAGACACGAAACACGATTAGAGTATTGATTATACCAATGAGTGTGGTATGACAATACTAGATGTTTTTGAAAACTTTGTTGTTTGGTGTGATGAATGAGTTGTGATATGTTTGTTATGTGTTGTTGCAAGATAAGTTTCCTTGATCTGTTGTGTTTGGGTAGGAACCCCCATGCCTAATCTTTCTAACCTCTACTCATATTTCCTAAAAACCCAAAACAGATGCCTAACCAGAATGCCAACAACCCTTAGAAGTCAATAGCAATGCAGATGCTACTAGAAGCTCAGACTCAGCTGATACAACTGATGACCCAGAATCAAGCGAGCAACCCCAATAAGGAATTAGCACTAGGGATGCAGCAAGTGTTAGATACCCAATCTCATATAGTGCACATGATGTCCCAAAGCATGGCCAATAATGAAAACAATCAAACCTTGGTAGCTAGAGATAACCAAGAGATAGAAGAAGAAATGTTTTCAACACTCAAAGCCTGCGATTATTGTGGAGAGATAGGACACTATTCCAAAGAATGTCCTGATGAGTGGCCCCATGGTGATGCAAACAACTCAACTGAAGGATACTTCACTCAAGTTACTTGTTTTCTGTGTGAAGCAGCAACACATGTTCCAACACAATGTCCACTTTACCCCATGGTACAACAAGTTGGACAACAAGCCAAAGTGGGAATGCTTAGTGCACTCCAAGAGAACTTAGGAAAACCAGAAGTGAAGGGAAAACGCAAGCTGGATACTAGTCAGATAGTCCACGTCAAGATGGATATTGGATCCAAGACTACACCACATCCATATTCATCCAAACACACCATCAAGAATTATTATTCTTGCGAACAAGATGGACATTTTTCTAGAAATTGTCCAAACAAGCAGCCTAGACTGTCTGCCAATATAGTTGAGTATACTAGACAACAGTATGAAGATATGATGGCCAAGACCATACCAATGAAAGGGAAAAGAGACATGTCTATGGTATTTTGTCATCGCTGTAGACAGACTGGACACTTCACGGATGATTGCCTCAAAAGGAAGGACCTTAGCCATGTACATTGTTATAAGTGCAAAAACATGGGACATTACTCAAGAAAATGCCCAGAAAAGAGGAACATGCCACCAAAACCCAAAGGTAGGATAGTTTGAGAAGCATGAAGTTATAAGGAGGCCAAAACTTCAAGAATACATGATTAGCATCAAGAAGTATCATTTCAAGAATGAGGCTTATGCGAAATTTATATTTTTGAAATGAATGTTTCTTAGAAGTTTCTTCCAGTGTAATAAACTACAATGAATGTGATCCCATTTTAATAAATGAGATGATGTTGTGAAATCCTCTCAACTTGGCCTTTTGTTTGACCCAAAGAGTGACCCCTCAGTGTTAAAGGTAGTTCAATAGACCTATGTTGGTCTAGAGCTCTACCACGAAAGAAATTTCTACTCAAGCCAATCTGAAATCAAGCTACACCCTAATCTAATGAAAATAGACTACCCACAAAAGCTTCTTTTAAAGGTTGGTAGTCACCCAGTTGTTTTGGAACCCAGTCACCCAAACCCATCTTTCTTTCTAGCCTTCCCAAATCTCGGGACGAGATTTCTTTTAAGGGTGGTAGTCAGTAACATCCCTGATTTTTTTAGAAACTCAAAAATCACAATTTTTTTAAAACTTTTTGTTTTCCATTAAAGCAAGCCACCAAAAATAGATAAAACTCAAACACAAAGGTTATATTAATTGTTTTCCAATGCTACTTGATTTTATAATCCAAATTTGTTAGTGTTTTCCAAAACCCTAAGATTTTGTTTTCACCATATTTAATATTTTATTTGAACTTGAAAATAGTTTTGTGACCACATAATGTCTTATAAAACTTTAATAATGTAAAATGGTTTAGCTAGAAAATGTTTCCAATTATCCTTCAACTCCTAATTTTTTTATAATATTTATTTCCTCCAACTATTTAGTTATTGAAAATATATTCAAAGACAAAATTCAACTATATCACTTTTCAACAAATGATCCAGTAACAAAATGGTTTTCACTAATTTTACTTTTGAGAAAAGAACTTGTAATAAACATACTTTCAAATGGTTAAGTATCAAATTTCTAACTTCCTAATTAGTCACTTTAATTATTTTCTATTTTAAAAATGGCATAAGTTGCTATTAGGGTGTACCCCTAATTCAAAATATAATATTATGAAAACATGATGTAATGACTTCAAAAATATGTTTTCAACATTTAGAATGTCACTGAAATTTTATTTGACCAATAACTATATTGGATAATTAAAACAGAAGTTATTAAAGATTTGATTAAACAAAAAAAAAGATGACGTCAGCTGGCGTCATCCCCCTTTCTTCCTCACAGAAGGAAAGCCACGGCCATTTCGGCAAAATCCAATCCCCTCGATTCCGCGCCATTATAGCCATGAATTCTTTCCCTCTTCGTGCCTACAAAAAGCCCCCAAGATCCTCCTCCTTTTGCCCCTCTCCATTTTCCATTTTGTGGCCGGAGTCCGATAATTTTCCTCGCCGAAGTTCATCGTTTCCGCCGCCGCGATTCACAATTCCGGCAAAGCTAGAAGGTCACTGCCTCCCTCGTTCGGCCCCCTCTCTTTCTCTCATTCCAGTGAACCTCTTTGAACACTTGGGTGGTATTTTTGTGCAGCCAATGCGTCGCGCCGTGCTCACCGGAGTTGCTCCGCCTCAGATCTGCACTGCGCCACCGCTAGGAGACGCCGCTGTGCACACCGTGGGCACCATCGGATTCACCGAGTGGAGACGAAGCTCATCGTGGTCTCCATCGAGCCCGAAGGCCACCGGATCGCCATCTCCGTCGACTCCCTTCGCCTCCGGCCACCGCGGAGCCATTTTTCGGCAACATTCCGGTGAGATGAGGAACCCTAACCCCTGTTTTGATTTTTCACCGGTAGATCTAGATCCAGTGGACGAGATTAGATCACTAATCGAATCGGTACCGGCCAATTAGAAGGCACCACGTGTGAGCCCAGTCAGCCGCGCGCAGTAGGCTATCCGTCGCTCAGCACAACGCTTAACTGGCCCAGGCCCACTTCCTATCCATCTCCATGCGCGGCAAATAACAGATATGAGCCCATCTGTCTCCGGAATTAATTTCCGAATAAAAACAAAATGTCTATTTTGCAGAAAAGCCCCTGCATCTTAGATCTAGCATATATTTTGATCTATAAAGCCAAATTTAGCAAACTTGGACTTTTTGAAATCAGCACAACATATAGAAACTTTTGGCACTGGCCAAATTTAAATTTGACCATTTAAAATGTGTTCATTTTCAAATATGCTTGTTTGAAGAATTTGGTCAAAATTCAAATTCTACAAATCCAAAAATTGCAAATAAAATATACCCTAGGATGTGTACTTTCATATCCTAGGATGAGTACTTTTGACATAGAATTATTTCTATAAATAATTAGAATATGTTCCCTTAAGAAAAAATTGCTCCATTTGGTAACCTTGAACCAGAGACATTAGTGCCTAACCATTTTGGACACCCTTGGACCATGACCATGTGTTTTTGACCAAAAACCCAACATAGTGATACATCCATTTTCACCATATCTTAGAAATTATTTTACATCATTTATTCTTTGTTGTTATGGCTATTTTGGAGCCAAGACCAAGTACCTAGTATGTGTCAACCATATAAAAAAACCAAGTAGTGAACCTGAAACACTAGTACCATAGTTTTCTATCTATCTCTCCACTCCCCCATTGGAAAATGGAAGACAAGACTCAACCACAAGAAGGAACTCCATATTCAACTTGGTGGCAACATGAAGATCATTGAAGAATTTGAAGTAAGGGAATTGGATTTCACAACAACTAGAAGCAACTCAAGGTAGTACAAGTGTGAAGAAATTAAGAAGAAAACATCTTTCTCTCTCTATCTATCTTTCTTCTTTATTTCTTTTCTATTTGACTTAGTGGTATTTGTTCCCATCCCATACCAAAACCAATTAGTGAAGTGAAAGACATGAAGAATTGATCAAGACCAAGAGAAGAATCCATCCAAGGAACAATACTACAATAGAGGCATGAAGATGATCTTCAAAAAGACAAGCATGTGAAGACTTGGAGCAACCCATACAAGCTGAAGAGCTAGCAAGTTGTTTTGTCCACCCTTTTACCCAAATGGAAAACCCAAGACCCCATATTAGCATTTGTTTTGCTTTGTTGTCTTGATTTGATTCTAGACCTACCCTAACCAAAGTGTAAAGACTAACTTAGATCACCCAAATGTTTTGATGAAAACAACTAAGTGTTACACTTTGTTATGTGTTACTTTAGTTGAAATAGTGAGATCACCTTGGTGAACTCTTGGAACTTCCTCAACAAGTATGGAACCAAGAGAGAATGAACCTTCCAACTCAATCTTGACCTTGTCCTAGCCAACTTGGTTCAAAACCTTGGTTATGTTAATTGCTCTGTTTGTTTTCTCCACTTATGTGTTTGATTGCTTGTTTATTTTGTGTTTGTGTTTTCAATGTATAGATTGTACGGAGAGCAATGATCTTTTGTGAAGAGAGTGTGAATTCTTCACCAACTTCAACAAGGCAAGTAACACATCATCCACTAACCATTATTTTCTATATGCATCATTAGAATTTTCAGTAGTACGCATGATAGGAAATTTTAATAAGTTATATTATGCTATGCTATTATCCTAGTTGTGTGTAGCTATCTCATTTACCCTTGTTATTTTGATAGCCTTAGAACTTAGTAGATGCTATGCAGTGTTACAAAGTTGTTTTACTTGCTGTTGTGGAAAATTATAAGTAACAACTTCAATGAACCACCTAGGTGGAATTGGTTGCATGGTTGATGAGAGTTGAGTGTCTCCATAAGGGTAATACCTGAGGTGTTCACTTGAGGAATGCCACCCAGGAACAAAGTGATTATGATGTTCCCCAAGTTTAGATTGCTTCAAGTGCAGCCTTTGGTCATATGGGCTCTGTCTTGATCAACTAAGTTGAATGAACTCACCAGGCTTACAAGCAGATGTAGGATAATTATAGGTGGAACGAGTAAGCCAAACGGTGGTGGAATTTCATCTGAAAGATCTTGTCTCAATCTTCTCCTTTCCTTAATGCACTCAGGGTGTATAGGATGTTTGGGCTGATTTGAGTCTGAAGGTGAAAGTGCACAAACTCTGCAGAGTCAACAAACTAAGATCTTAGCCGTGTCCCCGGTTATGGACAAATATGAGTAGCTGGACAAGGATGGACGGAAGAATCACATCACCATTTTCAATAAGTAAAGTTTTGACCAAGTGAACAATAGTTGTGGTGCTTGGATCTGAAAGAAAAGTTGTTTTACAAAAGTGATAGGAGAAAATTGGCTTTATGCAAACTTAGCCAAATAAGCATGTAGTATTAGTCTTGCCATTTATATCCACCATAGTGTTACTTGCCAATACATTAAATTGTATTGACTCCCTTGTGGATGCATTTTCCATCCTGCAGATGAATCTGAACGCGAGTGAGGATTTCGTTTAGGATCTCGAGTCTACCGCCATCATGTTTTGCCTGTGCCACATGAAGAAGATGGGCTCAATGTTATTCAATGCTTCCACTGTAATACTTTATTTTCTGCTAGTCTTCTAAGACTATGCAAGTTGTAATATTATTTTGTAAAGACTGAATCATACGTTGTAATAGATTTTGATGCATTTGCATGATATTTCATCTGTACTGTGGTGCTAGCAATTGATCCAGGGGCTAGCAAAATAACACAGATGTTCTTGCATTATTTAAATGTGGGAACGCTACAAAATTGTCGTAGGATAATCACGGCAGACGTTACCGGGGGTAACTGATCTTGGGGCAAGACGACACAGGCGTTTGGGAGAGGGTTTAGCTCAGAGGAAAACATGATGCAACTCGATCTGGTAGCCGGCAATCAAAGTCGCCGAGTCTCCGATCTTAATATAATAGCTCAACTCTCGGGTTACACGGGATGCTCGATATCAAGCGATGTTGCTAGGGCTCTTGGATCTTAATCAACTACTCCTAGGGGTCGGTTTATAAAGCACCCGTACCCCCTGGCTTACCCTCCAAGGCGCACCCTAGATCCTACCCGGACACGGCGCACAAACCCTAACTTTCCTTCACCGTAACCCACAATCTGGGTTACTGGGCCTACAAACTTGGGCCTTCCGAAAGTTTCTTTATCCTTAGCCGGATCCTGCGCAGCGTCCTTTGGGCCGGGTTATTCCTTGGAGTTGGCCTACCGGGTTATTATCCCTCCATCAGTAGTCCCCAGAATAGCTTGGGCTTCACGGATCCTTCCTTGAGGCGCTCGCTATTCCCTGCAAAGATATCAAACACACAAGCATATGGAGGCCGGGTTAAGATGCTTTGATAGACAGCTAGGCCTTACTCCATGGTGGCCATATAGTAACCCGGCCTTTCCCCCAAATACTTTGGTTTAACTTTCCAGGTCTAAACCCTAATAAAAATGTCAAGATTCCATACTCGATAACTGACCCTGATATCACGGGGTGGATCTCCTTCTCTTTTTTGTCCAGATACTTTGCTCAATACTTGGTGCATATCTCGCAGAATCCGCGTAGATAGCCATTACCCCACAATTTCCGGCTTCCGGCCGTTGGGATAGAATCACCCTCACCTTATAAATAGCGCTCCGAGGGTAACCTAAAACCCATCGCTCCACTTCAGTTTCCCCTTTCCTTCCTTGCTCCTTACGCCCTTGTAACACCACCGCAAGAAGTTCGTGCTCGCCATCGAAGCAAAGCCGCCGCCGGCCGCGCTCGCTCTCGAGCTATCTCGCGCCGCCGTCAAGCTTCACCGCCGCGCCCTCGTTCCACTCGCCAAGAGTCGCGAAGGGGCACTCGAGCCACGCCGTCCACCGCCGTCGCGCTAGACTCCAATATCTCCAGTAAGTCCCTTGCACTCGTTTAATTTAGCCCCGCAATTTTTCGATTCATCCAGGATTGGATCTAGGTCAACCTGTGAGTCGTTCTTCCGGTTGCATCGAATTAGATCGATTTGATGCTCGCTAACTCCTTTAACCACCTTCTTGATGACTACAACTCATCCTCCTACCATTACTAATCACCAAATCCCCCGTAGAATCGTTCGCAAGTTTTCCCATCTAGATCCATTCCTCCTCGATTTTCCGCTCATTGCATTAACACCCGGAAAATCCTTCTTTTCCAGCTATTTTGCTTGCAGTAGATACATGGGCAACCATCCATCTTCCCCAAATGCTTTTCCGTACGTAAGTGACCAATAATCTCCACAGTTACACTTAACACCCGGATACCTTGTAACCTCCACCTCATAGCGTGATACCCGGATGGTTCTTAGTTTTCATACTTTCTTGATACCTCATACTCGGATAATCCAACACTTCCGGGTCTTATTTCCTATACCTCTTTTTCTTGTGTTTTGCAGGTTGATCCCATGGCTCCAAAACGGCAAGGAAAACAGCCGACTCAGGCAAAGACTACCTAGACCATATCCGCCAACTGGGGGCGTTCCACAGCTACAAAGGCCAAGCTGGACGAGCTAGCCGAATTAGGAATTCTCCCTTCTCAGAAGGACATTCACTGGAGAGCGCCGGGCAACGAGACCCGGCCCACACCCGCCGATAATGAGGTAATCTGCTTCGTAGAGCACGTGACCCGGGGATTCCGTCCTCCGGGTCACCCTTTCTTTAGGGAGGTCCTAAGCCATTATGGCCTCTGGGTATTCGACATAGGGCCTAACTCTATGTTGAACATTACCCACTTCATCGTTCTATCCGAGTCGTACTTGTGCATACCGCCAAGTTTGACTCTCTTCACCGAACTATTCCAGTGTAAGCCGTGCCGCGAAAGTGGTGACGGAGCACTTCTTACCTGCGGCGGGGTATCCATCCAACGCCGCAAGAATTCACCGACGCCAACCCTCAATTTAAACTCCCACGTCAAACACTGGCAGCTGTCTTTCTTTTATTGCCACGATACCTCCCCAGACAGCGAAAAGAAACTGCCGGGCTACTCAGAGAGCCTCCTCGAGCCTTCCGAGTCTTTCAATGCCTTTGCACCTGACTCAGACAGGGAGGCGATCCTTCCCTCGCTAGCTAAAATAGCCATCCTCTCAGCCCAAGGCCTCCTTGGGCTCAATTTAGTGAAAACATGGGTTGATTTTCGAATTCAACCCAACTCCATCCGCACCAAATTAATGTGCGAGTACTCGGGGCATACCACGGATGCACTCCGATACTCCACCAAGAGCTTTGCAACCGGCGACACCAACAAGACCATCAAGGGCTTCTTGACAGAGAAGCTAGAGGTGATAAAGGGCATCGCCGGGTTACCCCCATTTACTCGGGAAAACCCGGCTCCAGCGGTAATATCCGATATTCATAACTTATTGCCACATTTTGTCTTGATACAGCTTCTAACCCTTAGTCTCATCCTTTTGTCTCAGGCTGATGACCCCTTCTGGAGAGTTGAACCCTCCCCCCCTTCCAAAGACCCGAAGAAGAGGACGAGCCGGCCGATGATAGTGAAGGTATCTGCCCGGAACTTGTATTATTTTTACTTGCATCATCTTCCTCCCATTTAACTTTTTCCCACGGACACACACTCGGTTCGCAGGGCTGGAGGACGAAGGTGAGACCAACGAGGATGACCCGGAGGCTACCGAATCTGATCAAGAGGCAACAGTTGCAGCCAAGAGAAAGACCAGAGGGGCAGTGTCCAAGGTTCCTTTCTCCTCGTTATCCTCTAAACCTTACTCCTTTGACGCCATGCGACGACTTAACCATCAATTATCAAACTCGTCGTGCTTGAAGGATTCTCTCCCAGCCAAACGCAGAGTAACTCGGAGCTCCCCGGGTGAAGATACCCTTAACCCGGGCATCTCTGCCTCCTCCGTCCATCGTGCCAGCGCTCCTCCGTCTCGTCCTTCCGACTCTCCTCGACGCCACCCTTCTCCTAACCATCCACGTGCCGGGCAATTCCGGGTTCCGTTAGTGGTCCCTGTGACGACTTCATCTGCTTCCAGCGGCGAGCTCCCGTCGGACTATACCGTGAATGCCGGGTAAGTTTTTGCTATATGAGTTCCTTTGATGCCTGACAATTTTCAATCACCACTGCTAACTGCCTCTTCTCATCTTTCTTCTAGCACTCAAGTCACCGTCAGTGATCCGGAGAATGTAGAGACGGATAACCATCGGGCAGAGGAGCCGACTGAGAACGTAGATGCCGCGACTGGCGGTGATACTGAGAATAACCAGGAACAAGGCCCCCTGAACGATCCACTTCACCGAGCCGCCGGATCTCCTTCCTCGTCAGAACCAGTGGACGAGGAGATCGAGGTTCTGGATACAAGGATGGGTTCTCCCAACCCGGATACTCAAACTGTCCGGGTGCCGACCCCAAGGGCGGGGAGAGCTCCCCCACCAGGCGACCAGGCTGCCGGCTCTTCCGGTGCTCGACCCGAGGACTTGACGTTTACCCAGATGCTGGAAACCCTGCGCACTTTGAGGGCTAATGAAGAAAACATCTTGGGGGCTTTAATAGCCAAACACGAGGCAAATCCGACTAACGTTGCTTGTGTCCTTATGCAGTCCCCAAGTTCCGAGTGAATTGATTCATAATTTGCTTGGGACTTTATGATACAAGCGACTGATAACTTGCCCCTTTACCCGGCTAATCCTTCGTTGCATCCATGCAGTCTTTCGTTACTCAATCTGAGGAGAAACTGGCAGATGCCACCAAACTCATTGAAAAGGAGGTGGTTCTGCGTGAAGCAGCCGAGGCTGAGGCCAGGAGAAATAGGATGATAATTAGGAAGTATAGGAAAAGGGCTCACAAAGCAGAGGATGATCTAACAAGCCTTTCTGTCCAAATTGCTGACACGTATCGTGCTTTACTTGGTACGTTTCTTCCTCCGGGTTATCCTTTTGTTAAATAGCCAGAGTTTTCCCGACTTATGTTTCCATTTCTTCAGGCCCGGACGAAGCGATGCCGGATGAGGATGACGCTGCCAGGCTGAAAACTATGAAGAGCGTTATCCGGCAGCTATGCGCCGGAACCAAATGGATCCTTCAGGAATTACGGTGGCCGGGTAAAGGACACGTTGATCTGAAGAGGATGCTGGATGCCTTCTCCACTATTCCTGAGTGGATTTGGCACTGGAAACGCTCGTCTTGTCGGGTTGGAGTAACCCGGGGGCTTGCACTTGCCAAGGCTTATTTCCCTAAGCTCGAGCTAGTGAAGCTTATGGGCGGCTTCCCGGAGTTCAAGCTTGATGGGTCCAAGTTCTCAGTGAAGGATTTTCAGGCTGTCCAGAAGGAGGTCCGTTACCCGGCCAGCGTGATCGCTGACGACCTGGATGTTGATATCCTTGTTCCTGCATATGATGCTGCTGGTGAAGCGGTTAAGTCGGATCTTCCCGAGCCGTATGATATGCTGGCTCGGTGGAAGGAGGAAGCTGTTGCGTTGAGGGCGGAGGCTGCCAAGAAGCAAGCTGAAGCCGGTTCTGCCCCCGCTACATCGACACCGGTCGTTCCACCTCCTGCGCGGGCTGGTACTACTGATCCGGGTGTTGCTGCTACCACCAATGATGGCAAGGGCAAGTCCAAGATGGTCGCCGAGTGATATCTGATATTTAATGCCTCTTCTTATGCGTCAGTCGGCCAATGTGCTGTTTAAACAATTATATTTTGGGTGGTGCGCCTGTGCACCTTTGATATCTTTTCACCGGGATTTTGTAATGTACGCTAAGGTCTTGATATACTCTATGCCTCTTCTGGCCTTTTTAAATTTATCCATTTTTGAACTCATCTGCTCTCGATATCCAGCTTTCTTTATTGCTCCTTTTATGAAACTCGGTTTCCGGGTCTCATGGGTATTGACAAGCGGACTTGCTGCTAAGTCCCCAAGCCTCCAAGACTCGGATTTCTGGATTTTTGAGCTTTAACAATCAAACAATTTTTCTCGTTTTCGAGATCCCGAGCCCCCAAGACCCGGATTCCGGGTCTAGGAAACGGGATCTTTCAAGGAGAACGCATTTGTTTGCTGCTAGGTCCAAAAAGCCCAGAGCCGTTTCACATAGGTTTTGAAGTTATGCTTAATAATCGTGGAGTTTCCGGCTATCAGCCCTGTACTCTGCATAACTTGTGGTTTAGATGACCCTTTTGACTCTCTGATACTATAAGCCGGCTTTCGCATGGATATCATGTTGTTACATCTGTACGAAACAGGGTCAACCAAGTCCCATTGGGCTTCATGGCTGATTGTAATCGTAAGCGAGCAAATCATGCCATTTTAGTGCGAGTCACATCGAGCTTAAGTAAGAAAAGTCAAGAAAATTTGGCTCCTTTGTCCGGTTATAAGATTGTAGCCGTACTCGTTTGCGAGTAACCGGCCCTTATAACTCATAGGCATCAAGGCCGGGTCTTTGAGTTTTCAACTGTGCTATTCAAGCAATCAGCCCCCAAGACCTATATATGTACGCGACGTGCTGAGAGTGAAGAACATGATAATAACCACCTCTTTACTTGATATGAAAAAGTTAGGTCAGCAAGCCGCCTCATTAAAAACCCATCCAGTCCCCAAGGGTACCCTGGATAGGAAAAGAGTACATCTGAAACCTGCTGCCTGTTACACCGTGCAATTCCACTTGCCACTATAATCTTTACTAAGTATAATACGGACGTAGCTGCGCCACGTTCCATGGTCTGTCTCTTTCTTGCATAGATGAAGTGGTATGAGCGGTGTCATTAACTGTAGCCGACTCTTCCCTTGCATCTACCAAGTAATATGATCCGTTATGCAGATTCCGGCTTATGATAAACGGTCCTTCCCATGGCGGTGATAACTTGTGTTTTCCTTCGTTTGACTGTACCAGGCGCAGAACCAGGTCTCCTTCCTGGAAGACCCGGGTTTTCACACGCCGGCTATGATACCTCCGTAAACCTTGCTGATAAATGGCTGATCTCTCCAGGGCTTGTTCCCTTTGTTCTTCTAACATATCTACGGCATCCTGCCGGGTCTTTTCGTTCTCCATTTCGACGTAAGCTGATATTCGTGGTGAATCATGAATAATATCACTCGGTAGTACTGCCTCCACGCCATAGACCATGAAGAAGGGTGTCATTTGAGTGGACCTGTTAGGTGTAGTGTTGATGCCCCAAACCACAGAAGGAAGTTCTTCGACCCATGCGCCAGCGGCCCTGATACAAGGGACTCACAATCGTGGTTTTAATCCGTGAAGCAGTTCTTGGTTTGCCCTCTCCACTTGTCCATTGGCCTGCGGATGAGCCACTGATGCAACATCAAGCCGGATTCCATTGTTGCCACAGAACTTCTCCATCTCACCAAGGGACATGTTGGTTCCATTGTCGGTAATTACGCTGTGGGGATACCCGAACCGGTAGATAATCTTTTTCAAGAACTTGACTGCTGTAGCTGCTTCACAATTAGTAACTGGCATAACCTCAACCCACTTGGTGAACTTATCAATAGCCACCAAAAGATGTGTCTTCTTGCATGGTGACATATGAAAGGGGCCAACCATATCCATCCCCCAGACAGCGAACGGCCAAGTTAACGGGATGGTCCGTAATTCCATAGCCGGCACATGGGTTTGGCGAGCGTACCTTTGACATCCGTCACACCTTGCTACTAATCTTTCCGCATCCGCTAGAGCCGTCAGCCAGAAAAATCCGTGTCGGTAAGCCTTTGCCACAAGGGATCTTGTTGGATGCATGATGCCCGCAATCGCCTTCATGGATTTCCTTGAGAATCTGTCGGCCTTCTTCTGGTGCTACGCAGCGCAAAAAGACTCCTGCTGCACTTCTCTTGTACAACTCCCCATTAATGATAGAATACCCCTTTGCTCTCTGCAAAATTTGCCTGGCTAACACCTCCTGTTGTGGTAACTCGCCTCGTGACAGGTAGGCCAAAAACGGTTCTGTCCACTCGGGAATAGCGCGTATAGTGGCCACGAGCTCCGTATCCGGGTCTTTACTTGCCAGCTCCTCCTCAGACTCGATTTTAACCGATGGTCCCCATAACTCGTCCAGGAACACGTTAGGTGGAACCGGCTCTCTGCGCGAGCCGAGTCTAGCAAGGGCGTCTGCTGCTTCATTCTTTCTTCTGTCTATATGCTCCACCTCATATCCGGAAAAGCATCCTGCAACCCTATCAACCTCCCTGCGGTATGCTGCCATGGTTGCATCATTTCTATCCCAAGTTCCTGACACCTGCTGTACCACAAGGTCCGAATCTCCGAAGCATCGTATCCTCTTGATGTTCATCTCCTTGGCTACCTTCAAGCCATGCAATAGGGCCTCATACTCGGCCACGTTGTTGGAACAGTCAAAGTGAATTTGTAGTACGTAACTTAATTTATCTCCTTTGGGTGACGTTAGCACCACCCCAGCTCCTGATCCCTCGTATTGCTTAGATCCATCGAAGTGCATGATCCATGATTCGGAGCTTGGAACCGTCGTAGTCATGCCTGTATGTGTCCAGTCGTTAATGAAATCAACTAAAGCCTGAGATGTGATTGCTGACCTGGGCTCGTAACTGATGTGATAATCCCCCATTTATATCGCCCATTTGGCTATTCTTCCAGTCGCATCCGAGTTCCTGATGATATCCGACATTGGTATTGAGCTAACCACCGTTATGGGGTGTTCCTGGAAATATGGCTTCAACTTCCGGCTGGCCATAAAGACCCCAAAAACCAGCTTTTGCCAATGCGGATAGCGCTGCTTTGCTTCCGACAATACCTCACTGACATAATAAACCGGCCTCTGAACTGGATAGCCTTTCCCGTCTTCTTTACGCTCCACAACCACTACTGCACTGACGGCTCGGGGGCCTGCTGCCACATACAGCAACATAGGCTCTTTAGGACCCGGGGCCGCTAGTACTGGCGCTTCAGATAATTGCTTTTTTAGTGCCTCGAACGCCTCATCCGCCTCCTGATCCCATACGAATTTGTTTGACTTTCTCAAGAGCCGGTACAAGGGTATTGCCTTTTCTCCGAGTCTTGATATGAATCGGCTCAAGGCTGCCATGCAGCCCGTGAGTTTTTGAACGTGCTTCAAATTTTCCGGCTTTCTCAAATTTTGGATAGCTTTGATTTTATCCGGATTGGCTTCAATTCCTCTCTCGGAGACGATAAAGCCGAGTAATTTCCCGGCTGGAACTCCAAACACGCACTTTGTCGGGTTAAGCTTCATCTGGTACCTTCTCAAGTTCTTGAACGTTTCCTTTAGATCATCGATAAACGTCTCTGCCTTCCTAGTTTTGATAACCACATCATCCACATAAGCATGGACATTACATCCGATTTGGTCCTCGAAGCACTTCTGAATACACCGTTGATAAGTTGCGCCAGCGTTCTTCAATCCAAATGTCATGGTTTTATAGCAAAAGGCCCCAAAAGGGGTTATAAACGATGTTTTCTCCCAATCCTTCCTCTTGAGCTTAATCTGATGATACCCAGAATATGCGTCCAGAAAGCATAATAGGTCACTTCCAGCTACTGCGTCTATAATCTGATATATCCTTGGTAGTGCGAACGGATCCTTTGGGCAATGTTTGTTGAGACTCGTAAAATCAATGCACATCCTCCACTCATTGGTCTTTTTCATCACTAGAACTGGGTTTGCTAACCAATCCGGGTGAAATACTTCCATGATAAAGCCGGCTGCCAATAGCCGAGCGATCTCTTCGCCTATAGCCTTCCTTCTTTCCTCATTCATTTTTCTCAAGCCCTGCTTCACGGGCCTGGACTTGGGATCTACATGCAAACTGTGCTCGGCCAGCTCTGTAGGGATACCCGGCATGTCGCTAGGTGTCCAGGCAAACACGTCTGCATTTGAACGAATAAACTCCACAAGTTCCTTCTCCTGCTCTTTTCCCAAATTAGACCCTATGGTAAATTGCTTAGCGGAATCACCTTCAACAAAATCTATCTTCTTGGTGTCTTGTGCTGCCTTGAATTTTGCTCTCTCATCCTCAGTATTTGGCTTTTTCAGGGCTGTTCTATCATCCGGATTTACTTGAGACCGGTAGTACTCGAGTTCTTCCTTTCTGCACGCTTGCTCGACCATTACTGAATCTCCTTCGTCACACTCAGCCGCTATATCCCGGTTCCCGTGCACGGTGATGGTCCGTTTAGGACCCGGGATCTTTAGCTGCAAATATACATAACACGGCCTAGCCATGAATTTAGCATAAGCCGGTCTTCCGAACAGCGCGTGGTAAGGACTGCGCAATTTGACCACCTCGAACGTGAGCCACTCAACTCGATAATTATCCATCGATTCTCCGAAAGCAACCTCCAAGGTGATCTTTCCCTCGGGGCTCGTCGAGTGACCCGGCACTATCCCATGAAATACTGTCGAACTTTTCTGTAGCTGGGTCTCTTTGAGACTCATGCGCAAGAAGGTTTCCCAATATAGGATGTTAATGCTACTTCCACCGTCCATCAGGACCCTTTTCAGTTCGTAACCATTGACCTGTGGCGCAACCACCAATGCCAAGACTCCTGGGCGCTCTATTCTTTCCGGGTGATCTCTTCTGCTCCACGTTACCTCTTGTTCCGCCCATCTCAGGTATCCCGGCACGGCTGATGAAACCGAGTTCACCGTTTGCTTTAACGTCTCTTTGTCCCTGCTAGAAGTTCCAGTAGTATGCACATGATATTGTCCCTTTAAATCAGGCGTACGTACCGTACCGATGAAGATGTTGATCTGGCCGATCGTCACAGTAGATCCGGACTCGAGGTGATCCGACTCTGGCCCCCAGCCGGAATCGTCCACCATCTTTTCTCCTTTGTGGTCGATGTAGATCTCGCCGATGACAAGATTCTCCATGTTTTTCCGAGCTTCTCCCGTGATGTAAACACCTTTGGACGCAGGCCCCACGGTGGGCGCCAACTGTCGTAGGATAATCACGGCAGACGTTACCGGGGGTAACTGATCTTGGGGCAAGACGACACAGGCGTTTGGGAGAGGGTTTAGCTCAGAGGAAAACATGATGCAACTCGATCTGGTAGCCGGCAATCAAAGTCGCCGAGTCTCCGATCTTAATATAATAGCTCAACTCTCGGGTTACACGGGATGCTCGATATCAAGCGATGTTTCTAGGGCTCTTGGATCTTAATCAACTACTCCTAGGGGTCGGTTTATAAAGCACCCGTACCCCCTGGCTTACCCTCCAAGGCGCACCCTGGATCCTACCCGGACACGGCGCACAAACCCTAACTTTCCTTCACCGTAACCCACAATCCGGGTTACTGGGCCTACAAACTTGGGCCTTCCGAAAGTTTCTTTATCCTTAGCCGGATCCTGCGCAGCGTCCTTTGGGCCGGGTTATTCCTTGGAGTTGGCCTACCGGGTTATTATCCCTCCATCAAAAATGGTATCGGAGCACTGTGTTGCCTGTAGGATTCGAGACCCTATGTTTGGATTAGAATAGGAAAAGCCATAGGAATAAAAATTATATTATCTTTCAACTACTTCCCAAAGAAATCTTTTATATCTTCATTTCTCCTCGTACTACTTTCTATGATACATAATGACTACTCTTATCTGTAGATGGCCAGCATTATTGATTCACTCAACATGTAGCAATTGTTACTCTTTATCTGTTATGATACTCAAGTGGTTTTGTTATGAGATCTCCGTAGACACTTTGATCACGGCGTAAAGGTGACAGTGTGTGCACCGTGTGGTTTAGCATGATATTTATATCTTGTGTTGGATGACCCTATGAAATTGTGGCGTTTGTTTAGTACTAATTTGGGGCGATCATAGTGATAGTGTGGGGTTCCCTAGAGAGGGAATACATACTTGAGGAGTGTTGTTATAGCCCTACGCATGGATTGGTGTTCGTTATCTGACCGGAGAGTGATTCGGAGTACCGTAGTGAAGAGATGATATTTATGCATTCAATTATGTTATCATTGTTGAGAGTGTCCACTAGTGAAAGTAGGATCACTAGGCCTTGTTTCTAAGCATTGAAACACCGTTTACATTCAGTTCTGCTACATGTTTGCTTGCTGCCATTTTTATTTTAGATTGCTATTATCACTTATAACCATCCATACTACTTGTATTTCAATATCTCTTCGCCGAACTAGTGCACCTATATAACTGACAATTGTATTAGGTGTGTTGGGGACACAAGAGACTTCTTGTATCATAATTGCAGGGTTGCTTGTGAGGATACCTTTGACCTCTTCCTCCCTGAGTTCGATAAACCTTGGGTAATACACTTAAGTTAAACTTGCTGCTGCTCTACAAACCTCTGCACTTGGAGGGCCAACACTGTCTACAAGAATAGAAGTGTGCGTAGACATTAGTTATTCCGTGGAAAATAGGTTATATTGAGTGGCAAGAAAGTTACAGAAGCTACTCGAGAAAGAAGAAGAAGGTGGCAGACCGGATTTAGAATATAGAACAAATATTAAAGGAGCACCAGGAAGAACTGCAAGCAATCCGTGAGGAAAGGGAATCTAGGCGATCTTCTCCATTGGATAGTGTCGTCCAATCTCAGCAGAAAAGCAGCGTGGCTTCTGATATCCCACAAGTATAGGGGATCGTGTGTAGTGTCGTGGGATAATCACGGCAGATGTTACCTGGGGTAACTGATCTTGGGGCAAGTCGACACAGGTGTTTGGGAGAGGGTTTAGCTCGAGAGAGAACATGGCGAAAGCAATCTAGGAACCGGAAAACAGCTCGCCGGCTCTCGATATGATTATACTGGATACTCGATAACAGGTGTTACAACTATGACTTGGATCTCCCTTAGGCGAAGCCCAGGGGTTGGTTTATATAGTACTCATACCCCTCCGGGCTTGCCCTACCAAACGCTCCTCGAGTCCTACTCGAACTCTACATACGAACCCTAACTTTTCTTACCGTAACCCACAACCCGGGTTACGATCCTTACAAGCCCTGGGCCTTCCAGGAGTTTCTTCGTCCTTAGCCGGATTCGGTCCATCCGTCGTTTGGGCCGGGTCACACCCGGGAGCTGGCACACCGGGTTACTATTCCCTCATCAGTAGTCCCCAGGATAGCGCGGGCTTCACAGATTCATCCTTGAAGTGCTCGCTATTCCCTAAGAAGATATGAAACGCCCAAGCTTACGTGAACCGGGCCAAGTTACTTTAACAGATGACTAGGCCCAGCTCCGTAGCGGTCATTCGACAGCTCGATCCTTCCTCAAATGCTCAACGGACCTTTCCAAGTTTGAATCCTAAGATATTAAGGTCCTATTCTCGATAAGGATCCCTGATATCTCGGAACGAATCGCGTTCCCCCTGTCAACGGAATATTCCACCTCGTTCCAAACACCCGTAACACCAAATCTGTGCGGATAATCATTGCTCCGCAACTTCCGGCTTTCCAGCCGCAGGCGGGCTCACCACCTTCCTTATAAATATTAACCGAAAGTAACCCTAGGCCCTTCACTTCGCCTTAACATCCTTTCTCTCCTTGCTTCCTCGCAGTCCCTGCCACCAGGCTCGCGCACGCTGCGAAAGATAAGGCCACCTCCGGCCGCAATCGCCCCCGAGCTTCCCAACGCCGCCATCAAACACCGTTGTCACACCCGCGCTTCCTCATCGAGGGCCGTGACGCGACACTCAAGCCGCGCCACGCACCACCCTCGCTTCGGACCTCAACTCCTTTGGTACGCCTTTCTTCAACCATTCAATTGAAACTCGCAGCCTTTTCAATCTGACCAAGATTGGATCTGGGTCAACCCGTAAACTAATTTTCTGATATCACCAAATTGAACCGCTTCGGTAGACCTTAATTCCTTTAATCACCTGATGCGTAGTCGCAGCTCATCCCCGCGCATTTATTGGCCATCCAACTTTGCATAAGATTGCTTGCGAGCTTTTCGATCTAGATCCATTCCACCTTGTTCTTTCCGCCTGTCGCATTAACACCCGGAAAATCCTCTTTTTCCAGCTAGTCCCTCCATAATAAAGGTATGGGCAACCATCCATGTTCACCCAATTCACCCCAACGCGTAAGTTATTAACAGTTTACTCAACCTCGTCTGACACCCGGAAAATCTTCCGCACTTAACATCGTAGTGCATTATCCGGGTTTCACTTTAGCCTTCAGCGCCCTGATGTCTCCAAACTCGAATGATTTGATGTTCCGAACCTCATACATTTCATGTCCCTTGCAGGTCAACTCCATGGCTCCTAAAAGGCAAGGAAGACACCCGGCTTCTGCAAAGGCCTCTCAAACCACTTCTGCCAACTGGGGTCGATCTTCAACGACAAAGGCCAAGCTAGATGGGATGGCCGAGTTAGGAATCCTTCCTTCTCAAAAGGAAATACACTGGAGGGCTCCTGGCGATGAGACCCGCCCCACTCCTATCGGGAATGAGGTAATTTGTTTTACCGAGCATGTGACCCGGGGATTCCGTCCTCCGGGTCACTCTTTTTTCCGGGAAGTCTTGAGCCACTATGGTCTCCGGGTGTTCGACATAGGGCCTAGCTCTATGCTGAACATCACCCACTTCATAGTTTTGTCCGAGTCGTACTTATGCACTCCACCAAACCTTATTCTTTTTACCGAATTATTCCAATGCGAACCATGCCATGAGAGTGGTAACGGAACACTTCTTACCTGCGGCGGGGTATCCCTCCAGCGTCGCAAACACTCATTGATGCCACCTCTCAACCTGAACTCCAACGCCAAAAACTGGCAATTATCCTTCTTTTATTGCCTCGACACTTCTCCGGATGGTGAGAGGAAACTACCGGGTTATTCGGAGAGCCCTCTCGAGCCCTCCGAGTCTTTCAGTGCCTTTGCATCTGATCTTGATAGGGAAGCGATTCAGCCCCTTCTGGCCAAGTTAGCGGCTCTCTCAACCCACGGCCTTCTTGGGCTCAATCTAATAAAGACTTGGGTAGACTTCCGGGTTCAGCCCAACTCGATTCGCCCGAAGCTGTTACACGAATATTCGGGTCACGTCACAGATTCCCTCCGCTACTCCACCAAGAACTTCCCTGCCGGCAATACCAACAAAACCATCAAGGGCTTCCTGACGGAGAGACTAGATGTTATAAAGAACACTACCGGGTTACCCCCGTTTACCCGGGAAAACCCCGCCCCAGCGGTAAGACCTGACTCCTTTTTCTCATTTCAGTACTTTCGTCCGTTATAGTCTCTGACCACCACTTGTGTTTATTTGTTCACAGGATGACAATCCCTTCTGGAAAGTTGAAAACCCCCCTCCTTCTCAAGACCCTGAAGAGGAAACCGAGTCCGTTGATGATGATGAGGGTACTCTCCCATACCCTTTACACCTGCCTTTCGTCTGTGTTATTTTTCTTATCTGATACTTACTCGGCTTTCAGGGTCGGGGGATGAAGAGGAGGAAGAAGAAAATGACCCGGAAGCCACCGAGTCTGATCAGGAGCCCCCAGTCGGAAACAAGAGGAAGGCTAGAGGGGTAGTTGAAAAGGTTCCCTTCTCTTCTATGTCTCGTGCGCCTTACTCCTTTGCTGCTATGCATGAACTTAACGAGCGATTATCACATTCATCCTTCTTGAAGGACCCTCTCCCGACTAAACGTAGGGTGACCCGGAATTCTCCGGGGGATGATCCCCTTAACCCGGGTATCTCCACTTCACCCACTCATCGAGCCAGTACCCCTCCAGCTCAACCTTCCCAATCTCCTCAACGTCATCCGTCTCCCAATCATCCACTTGCCGGGCAACTTCGCGTGCCACAGCCAGTGCTCTTGCCAACGTCATCCGCCTCCAGCGGCGAGCTTCCCCCGGATTATGCCGTGAACACCGGGTAAACTACCTTTACTTTATATTTTCTCATACTGGTTACCTTTCTTTTTTCCGTATATTCCATTGATCAATGTCTCCCTTCTTTTCTTCAGTGCCACAGTTACGCTGAGCGACCCGGATATCCCTGAATCAGAAGAGCAGGGAGAAGAGAAGCCAAGTGATGACATGGACGTTGAGGTTGAGGACGAGGCCGAGGATGGAAATGGAGAAGATCCTTTTAAGGACCCAGTCCCACCAAAGACTGCATCACCCCAGCCCTCTGAAGAAGTGGACGAAGACATCGTTGTGGAGACCAAGTCGGGCTCTCCTATCCCGGACGTTCAAACAATCCGGGTTTCGACCCCCAAACCCGGAACAACTCCGCCACAAGAGGGCCAATCCTCCGGCCCTTCTCAACTTCGCCCTGAAGACATGACCTTTGCTCAAATGCTAGATGCCCTTCATACCTTGAAGGGCGACGAAGAAAACATACTAGATGCCTTAATAACCAAGCACGAGGTAACCCCGACTAATCATCAATTGTCTCCATGCCTAGTCCCCAAGTTCCGAGTAAATTACTAGGTAACTTGCTTGGAACTTTGCATAATGATTCTGGCTGATCCCTCCTCATGCTTCTTTACAGGACTATGTTTCACAGTTGGAGAAGAAGCTGGCCAAGTCCACCAAGCGTATTGGAAAAGAAACGGCCCTTCGTGAAGCTGCTGAGACTGAGGCTCGCAGGTGCCAAAAGATGACGAAAAAGTACAGGAAGAGAGCTCACAGAGCTAAGGAAAAACTTACAACTCTTTCTGCTCAAATTGCTGATGTTCACCGTACCGCGACTGGTAAGATTTTTGAATTTCACCTTTTTATGACTCGGATTGCTTTGATTTGAACACTTGCGCTTGCTTGCCTACTATCTTTGCTCCTTTTGCCTTTCTTAGCAGGCCCACGTGATGCTGCCCCCGAAGAAGATGATGCTGCCAAGCTTAAAACCATCAAGAATACTCTTCGCCAACTTTGCGGCGGAGTTAGCTGGATACTTGATGAGCTGCGGCTGCCGGATATCAAGCCAGATAACATGAAGAGATTACTGGAATTCTGCTCCACGATCCCCGAGTGGATTTGGCACTGGAAACGGTCCTCCTGCCGATTTGGGGTAACCCGGGGGCTCGCACTGGCTAAAGCATACGCCCCCAAGCTACAACTTGCCAAACTTATGAGTGGATTTCCGGAGTTCAACTTGGATGGGTCCAAGTTTTTGCCAAAGGACTTCAAGGCTATTCAGAAAGAAGTCCGCCACCCGGCTAGCGTCATTGCTGACAGCTTAGAGATTGATGAGATTCTCCCTGCTTATGATGCTAATGACAAGGTTGTCAAGGCGAACCGCCCCCAGCCATTCGATATGCTTGCCCGTTGGAAGGAGCAGGCGATCAAGGTGAAGGAAGAGGCCGCTAGGAAGACCGGGGCCGACTCTGCTCCTGCAACTTCTGCTGCACAACCCGGGACTGCTGCTGACCCGAGTGGCGCCGCAACTGCAGGTGGCGACAAGGGCAAAGCCAAGATGGATCCTGCAGCTTGAAGTAATGCCTATCGTTCCACATACGTCAGCCGGCAAGGCATCATTAAAACAGCTTTACTATTCGTTTAAGCAGAGCGCCTGTGCTCTTTTGATACTTTATGGTTTTTGTAACTCTTTATTTAAACTCCCGATGCACTTGGCGCCTCTCTGCGCTTTTGATGAATATGTCTTTGCATTTGTTTGTTCTTGATATCCGCTTGCTTTATTCTCGATACCTTATACTGTTGTTTTTTTTTTATACTTTCCTGAGCAAGACCCGTCCTCCAGGTGTTGTCGTCTAGGGATCGGTTTTACACCTGAATCCCTAAGCTCCTAAGACCCGGATGCGTGGCTTGTTTTAATTTTATCGGCTGGATGATGCTGTTTCTTCCTTAGAGCTCATAAGTCCCCAGTCCGGGTTTCCGCGTCTAGGATGCATGATTGTTTTCTTTCAAGGAAACGACTCGCCTGCCACCGAATGCCCAAGACTTCAGGACAATTTTTTATGAGGCTTGAAGTTATGCTTGATAATCGTTGAGTTTCCGGCTATCGGCCTTATACTCTGCATAACTTGTGGTTTAGATGACCCTTTCGACTATCTTGTACTATAAGCCGGCTTTCGCGTGGATACCATGTTGTTACATCAATACGAAAACGGGGTCAAGCGAGTCCCGTTTGGGTCTCATGACCGACATTAATCGTAAGCGAACGAATCATGCCACTTCGTTGCGAGTCACATCGAGCTTAAGTAAGAATAGCCGAGAAATTTGGACTTCTTTGTCCGGTTATAAGATTGTAGCCGCACTCGTTTTTTCGAGTGACGGCCCCTATAACTCATTGGCATCAAGGCCGGGTCTTTTTTGAGTTTACGGCTGTGCTTGTATGAGCAACCAGCCCTCAAGACCTGAATATTCACATTGTATAAATAACACTTGCTTCTTTTCTTGATAATCCCTTTTTACTTGATATGAAAAAAATTAGGCCAGCAAGCCGCCTCATTAAAAACCCATCCAGTCCCCAAGGGTGCCCTGGACAGGAAAAGAGTGCGTCTGGAACCTGCTGCCTGTTACATCTTTTTCTGCTAAGTATAGTATGGACGTAGCTGAGCCACGTTCCACGGTCTATCTCTTTCTTGCATAGGTGCAGTTGTGTGAGCAGTATCGTTGAGTGTGGTCGATTCTTCTCTTGCATCTATCAAGTAATATGACCCATTATGCAGGCTCCGGCTTACGATGAAGGGTCCTTCCCATGGTGGCGATAGTTTGTGTCTTCCCTCGTTTGTCTGAACCAAGCGCAAGACCAAGTCTCCCTCCTGAAAGACCCGGCTTTTCACCCGCCGACTATGATATCTTCGCAAGTCCTGCTGGTATATGGCTGATCTTTCCAAGGCTTGCTCCCTTTGTTCTTCTAACATATCCACGGCGTCTTGCCGAGTTTTCTCGTTCTCTACTTCCACATAAGCTGTCACTCTAGGTGAATCATGAATGATGTCGCTTGGTAATACCGCTTCTGCGCCGTAGACCATGAAAAAAGGTGTCATCTGGGTGGATCGGTTGGGGGTAGTGTTAATACCCCAGACCACGGAAGGAAGCTCTTCAACCCATGCCCCTGCGGCCCTGATACAGGGAACCCTCAGTCTTGGCTTCAATCCACGAAGTAGTTCTTGGTTCGCCCTCTCAACTTGGCCGTTGGCTTGCGGATGTGCTACTGATGCTACATCAAGCCTGATTCCATTGCTGCCACAAAATTTTTCCATCTCTCCAAGGGACATGTTAGTTCCATTGTCGGTAATTATGCTGTGGGGGTACCCGAACCGGTATATAATTCTTTTCAGGAATTTGACTGCTGTGGCCGCTTCGCAATTGGTGACCGGCATAACCTCCACCCATTTGGTAAACTTATCAACAGCAACTAAAAGGTGCGTCTTCTTGCAAGGTGACATATGGAAGGGGCCGACCATGTCCATACCCCAAACAGCGAATGGCCAAGTTAATGGAATGGTCCGTAACTCCATAGCCGGCACATGAGTTTGACGAGCGTACCTTTGACATCCGTCGCACCTTGCCACTATCCGCTCCGCGTCTGCTAGAGCTGTGAGCCAGAAGAACCCATGTCGATAGGCCTTGGCCACAAGAGACCTTGTGGACGCATGATGCCCGCAATCACCTTCATGGATCTCCTTAAGAATCTGTCGGCCTTCTTCTGGTGTCACACAGCGCAAAAAGACTCCTGCCGCACTTCTCTTGTACAACTCTCCATTGATAATAGCGTATCCTTTTGCCCGCCTCACGATTTGTCTTGCTAGTACCTCCTGTTCTGGTAGTTCGCCTCTTGATAAGTATGCCAGATATGGCTCCGTCCATTCGGGGACGCCGTGTATCGTAGCCACGAGCTCCACGTCCGGGTCTCGATTTGCTAATTCTTCTTCAGACTCGGTTTTAACTGACGGCCGCCATAGCTCGTCCACGAAAACATTAGGTGGAACCGGCTCCCTGCGCGAGCCGAGTCTAGCGAGTGCGTCCGCCGCCTCGTTCTTTCTTCTGTCTATGTGCTCCACTTCATACCCGGAGAAAGACCCGGCAACCCTATCAACCTCCCTGCGATACGCTGCCATAGTGGCGTCCTTCCTGTCCCAGGTTCCTGACACCTGCTGCACCACGAGATCCGAGTCCCCAAAGCATCGTATCCTTCTAATGTTCATCTCCTTGGCTACCTTCAAGCCATGTAACAGAGCCTCATACTCGGCCACGTTGTTTGAGCAATCAAAATGAATCTGTAGCACATAACTTAGTTTGTCTCCCTTGGGCGATGTCAGCACCACTCCGGCTCCTGACCCCTCGTACTGCTTTGATCCATCGAAGTGCATGGTCCATGACTCGGAACTTGGAACTGCGGTAACCATTCCAGTGTGCGTCCAGTCGTTGACGAAATCAGCCAAGGCCTGGGACTTGATTGCCGATCTGGGCTCGTAGCTTATATGATAATCTCCCATCTCTATTGCCCATTTGGCTATTCTGCCCGTTGCATCCGAGTTCCTGATGATATCCGACATTGGTATTGAACTAACCACTGTTATGGGATGTTCTTGGAAATATGGCTTCAACTTCCGGCTGGCCATAAAGACCCCAAACACCAATTTTTGCCAATGCGGGTAACGCTGCTTTGCTTCCGATAACACTTCACTGATATAGTAAACCGGCCTCTGGACCGGGTAACCTTTCCCATCTTCTTTGCGTTCCACGACAACCACTGCACTGACGGCTCGGGGGCCGGCTGCCACGTATAATAACATAGGCTCTTTAGGACCCGGCGCCGCTAGTACTGGTGCTTCAGATAACTGCTTCCTGATCCCATACGAACTTATCTGATTTCCGCAAAAGCCGGTACAGGGGTATTGCCTTTTCTCCAAGCCTGGATATGAACCTGCTCAGGGCTGCCACGCACCCCGTGAGTTTTTGAACGTGCTTCAAATTTTCCGGTTTCTTCAAATTCTGTATGGCCTTGATTTTATCCGGGTTTGCCTCAATTCCTCTCTCGGAGACTATAAAGCCAAGTAGCTTCCCGGCCGGGACTCCGAATACACACTTCGCTGGGTTAAGCTTCATCTGATACCTCCTCAAGTTTTTAAACGTTTCTTTTAAATCATCAATAAATGTCTCTGCCTTCCGGGTCTTGATAACCACATCATCCACATATGCGTGCACGTTACGCCCAATTTGATCCTCAAAGCACTTCTGAATACACCGCTGATAAGTTGCGCCCGCATTTTTCAACCCAAACGTCATGGTTTTGTAGCAAAAGGCCCCAAAAGGGGTTATAAACGAGGTTTTCTCCCAATCCTCCCTTTTGAGTTTAATCTGGTGGTACCCCGAATATGCGTCCAAGAAACATAGCAAGTCGCTTCCGGCTACCGCGTCTATGATCTGGTCTATCCTTGGCAGCGCGAACGGATCCTTTGGGCAATGCTTGTTGAGGCTCGTGAAATCAATGCACATCCTCCATTCATTTGTCTTTTTCATCACTAGAACCGGATTCGCTAACCAGTCCGGGTGAAATACTTCCATGATAAAGCCTGCGGTTAATAGTCGTGCGATTTCCTCGCCTATAGCTCTTCTCCTTTCCTCGTTCATTTTTCTCAAACCTTGCTTCACAGGCCTGGCCCTGGGATCCACATGCAAACTGTGCTCTGCCAACTTGGTAGGGATACCCGGCATGTCGCTGGGTGTCCAGGCGAACACATCCGCATTTGAGCGTATAAATTCCACTAGGGCCTTTTCTTGTGCGTCTTCCAAATTGGACCCTATAGTGAACTGCTTGGTGGGGTCTCCTTCCACAAAATCTACTTTCTTGGTGTCTTGAGCCGCCTTAAATTTCACTCTTTCGTCTTCAGAATCTGGTCTTCTCAATGCCGTGCCATCTTCCGGATCCACCTGAGACCGGTAATATTTAAGCTCTTCCTTTCTGCAGGCTTGCTCGGCCATCACCGAATCTCCCTCATCACACTCTGCTGCTATATCTCGGTTTCCATGGATAGTGATGGTCCGCTTGGGGCCTGGAATTTTTAACTGCAAATATACGTAGCACGGCCTAGCCATGAATTTAGCGTAAGCCGGTCTTCCGAACAGAGCGTGGTAGGGGCTATGCAGCTTGACCACTTCGAACGTAAGCCACTCCACCCGATAGTTATCTACCGATTCTCCAAAGACCACTTCCAAGGCAATTTTCCCTTCGGGGCGTGCCGAATGACCCGGCACGATCCCATGGAACACCGTCGAACTTTTTTGTAGCTGAGACTCCTTGAGGTTCATGCGCAAGAAGGTTTCCCAATATAGGATGTTGATGCTGCTCCCTCCGTCCATCAATACCTTTTTCAATTCATAACCATTGACCTGTGGCGAAACCACTAACGCCAAAGTCCCGGGGCGCTCTACTCCTTCTGGATGATCTCTTCTGCTCCATGTTACCTCTTGCTCTGCCCACCTCAAGTATTCCGGAGTGGCCGAGGAGGATAGATTCGCTGTTTGTTTTAACGCCTTTTTGTCCCTGCTGGAAGTTCCTGTAACATGCACATGATATTGTCCATTCGAATTGAGTGTACGTACCATGCCGATGAAGATACTGATTTGGCCGATTGACACCTCGGATCCAGATTCGCAGCGATCCGGGTCCAACTCCCACCCGGAACTGTCCACTATTCTTTCTCCTTCGCCATTGGAGTAGATCTCGCCGACGACGAAGTTCTCCATGCTCTTCCGAGCTTCTCCCGTGATGTAAACACCTTTGGACGCAGGCCCCACGGTGGGCGCCATCTGTCGTGGGATAATCACGGCAGATGTTACCTGGGGTAACTGATCTTGGGGCAAGTCGACACAGGTGTTTGGGAGAGGGTTTAGCTCGAGAGAGAACATGGCGAAAGCAATCTAGGAACCGGAAAACAGCTCGCCGGCTCTCGATATGATTATACTGGATACTCGATAACAGGTGTTACAACTATGACTTGGATCTCCCTTAGGCGAAGCCCAGGGGTTGGTTTATATAGTACTCATACCCCTCCGGGCTTGCCCTACCAAACGCTCCTCGAGTCCTACTCGAACTCTACATACGAACCCTAACTTTTCTTACCGTAACCCACAACCCGGGTTACGATCCTTACAAGCCCTGGGCCTTCCAGGAGTTTCTTCGTCCTTAGCCGGATTCGGTCCATCCGTCGTTTGGGCCGGGTCACACCCGGGAGCTGGCACACCGGGTTACTATTCCCTCATCATGTAGCCTTTTCGATAAGTAAGAGTGTCGAACCCAACGAGGAGCTAAAGGTAGGATAAGTATTCTCTCAAGTTCTATCAACCACTGGTACAACTCTACGCACACTAAACATTTTTCAATATATAGGAAATAAAACTAGAGTGACAATATGGGCAAACAAGATAGTTTTGCAGGATAATAAATACATGAAAGTAAAGTTAGTTGCTGCAGCAATAAAGTATACTAAATGACTATAAACTAACAGTAACAAGAGTGTGGAAAAGTGGTGGAAAGTGTGATGGATTTTTCCATGATCAAATAGTCAAATACAAGGTTGATATTCCTCTTTTGTGTGAGAGAGGCAAAGCTAACAAGCTCTCACTATCCAATGATTGCAAGTACTTATGATTGGAACTCTAGAAAACACCCGTAACTACTAGAAGATACATTCAGGTAAAAATACCCAACCATAGCATTAAGATCAAAAGGTCCTCTTTATCCCATACGCTTTAATCACTAGATTGGGGCTCATGTTTCTGTCACTCAAGCAGCACTCCCTCTAGCTTTCTCCACATACTACAAATCCTATGATGTGATCCATTGGCGCATAAACATGCAATGGCACCATAGGACTGTAACAAATTCAATATATAGCTCAAACCACACATAGAGATTCAATAATCAATCATATGACAAAAGGGATCTACACAAACATGACATAGATGCAATAGATCATCTGCAAATAATTTATAACGTCAAACATCATGTTTACATAGGGCGGTACAGAGGTGTGTGCGAGGATGAACCACTTTATACAAGAAGGAATTGGCGATGGAGATGGCGGTGAAGACGGTGGAGAGGATAGAGAAGGGGTAGCACGTGAGGTGCAAGGCAGCACCGGCGGTGACGCATGGGCCTCCTCCTGCACCGGCCGGCCATCATGGGGGAGCGTTGCCCCTTAGCCCCCTTCCTCCATGGCTTCTTGGTGCTGCAGATGATCCCTCCCCCATGGACATGAGGCCATGGGGGAGGCAAAATTCGTGGCTTTTGGTGGTTGTCCAAGAATTAGAGTTTTCCTCTCCTTATATGTGATGGGACAATGCTCCCCGGCCCTCCGATGGATGGCCCCTCTATCCAAGGGCTCTTGGGAACCTCTAGAACCTTAGTAGGGACCCTTCTCAGACCTAATGAGGCCCCAAAGTTGTGTCTTGGCCGAATCCATCAAATATGGTAAGATTTGGACTCAATCACATCACCGATTCCTGTAATCCCGTAATCAGATATTTGTCCTCCAGTAAACCGGGCCCACAGGTCGCATACGAACTCGGATTGGCTGTTCTTGGGCTTAGATGAAATCTATGAAAATGTCCAACAACTTTTTAGGCAATTTCATCTTCAATTGAAATTGTCTTCGGGGGTCAAACTAACTATCTCTAAAAACTGTTGGTGGACAGATTTCAGGGAAGTTAGAGTCCTTCTCCAACAAGTCTCATTTTGTGTTTTCTTGTTAATTCCTACACATCAAAGTGTAAAACAAGAACTTGTGAACTTTGAAACCATTAGTAGGTTAGTACAATAAATAATATAAAACCATAGTAAATACATAGGACAATTGGTAGAAAACAAGCATGGAGCATAAAAAAAATTAGATTCGTTTGAGACGTATCAGCATCCCCAAGCTTAACTTCTGCTCGGCCTCGAGTAGGTAAGTGATAACAAAATAATTTTTGAGGTGACATGCAGCCAACACAAAATTGATAAACATTATTGTAAAAGCATTGCAAGCTGAGGGCAAAGTACTCTAAACATAGGCATGATAGATATAATTCCGATAATGTAAGTTAGCAGCTATGTTGCAACATGAAAAGTAACACAAATAAAAGATCATGAATAATAATCCACTTGAAATTTATACGTTTGTTTCGAGCATAAAGTAAACATAGCAAAGTAATATTTCGCTTGTTCTTAAGAGTGGGAAAAAACATAAATGCCAGGACACCTTCAAAGTTCAAGTGGATGACTAGAACAGATAGTTCGAAAGCAAGTAATAACACACAATGAATCAATTAATATATTTTTTCAGGACAGATGCACATTAAAATCAGAATGGCAACTACGCTCTCTTAACTGTGCATAAAGTTATAAGATGAAGACTCAACATAAAATTAAAAAATAGGCCCTTCGCAGAGTGAAGCGGGGATTAACTCATGTGCTAGAGCATTTTATTTTATTAAAACAGAGGTATTGAAAACAATTTTTTAGAGAGGTGTATGCTTATGTGAACGAATGGTAATAGAGTTCTTGTCATCTTCCATACTAAACAAGTTGAGAGCGGTTCCGAATTATTTATATTAAGCATTTATAGCATGCTCTTTATATAGTATGAAACTCCTCCCCACCTTGCTTTCGCAAACCATGGCTAACCGAATCCTCGGGTGCCTGCCAACAATCGCATGCCATGGTTGAGTGCCTACTTATTTCTTTAGCTTTTTTATGTTATAATGGTCTAACCAGCTCTTTGCAAAATTAATGACGGGCATATGAAGCATGCAAGTCAGGGTACTTAAATAGTATGGAAGACAACAAACCCAACTACTACTTCCTCATGAGCTAAAACAGGGGCACAAAATAGGAATAATTTTGAAAGTTTAAAGGTAGCACATGAGAAATTTACTTGGAGTGTCTGTTAAATACCACAGCTGGATGCACATGTAGAGATCATACTCTGTACAGGTGGAGGCTAGCAAGAGACTGGGAGCGACAAATTAAGAGAGCAATAATGGCCATAATCAAGCATAGAGACACAAATATTATTAATCAAAACATAAATGGTATTACAAGTCAAAAACTAAATGATCATAGAGACTATAAGTGACTGGTTTGTAGTCATAAACATGGTGTAAGCATGCGCCAAGTCAACCAAATAAAGAATTCGAAGGAGAACACCACAAATTTATGTTTCAATGTGATAAACACAACTCATGATTCTTTCAACGGCACATTAAGCACTCTCAGCTATTTGAGACAAGTCATGCTACAATAATAACTACTAAGCATAGAATTAAAATAACATCCAACATGACATGATAAAGTCTAGCCACAGTCTAAACAAACTTCTATTTGTACCGTTATAAGCATGAAATATTTTACTCTTGTCCAACACCAATTAACTTGTTTGAAACAACTCTCATAGATAATATTCATAAAAAACCAGAGAGCTAATCATATATAAATGAAGCAAACGAACAAGCTCTGGACAAAATACTAGTGCAAAACAAGGGCTAAACGTCGTAGTAGAAAAAGTGAACACTCACAGAATAGTAGGTTCAAACTAAGTTTCTTGCATCGAGTAAAATAAAACAAAACAAACAGACGCTCCAAGTAAAATTCATATGATGTGACCGAATAAAAATATAGTTTCACTAGAGGTGACATGATAAATTGTTGATGAAGAAGGGGATGCCTTGGGCATCCCAAGATTAGACGCTTGAGTCTTCCTATAATTTTTTGGCATGAACCATAGGGGCATCCCCAAGCTTTGGATTTACACTCTTCTTGATCACATTATATCACCCTCTTCTCTTGACCCTTGAAAACTTCCTTCACATCACACTCAAAGAAATTCGCATTAAAGGGTTAGTGCACAATAAAAAATCCACTTGTTCTGCAAGGGCACAAGTTTTATTAATACTTTTAAATATTAGCTACATCCACTGATGTTTCGTGAAGCAAAGAAATCCACTCGACATAGTAAAAGAGAGAATGCAAGTAAAAAGGAAGAATCCGCCAAAACCAGAACAATCTGTTTTGACGAATTTAGGGGCACTTAAGTTGCTCAAATCGAAAAACGTAAAGAACAAAAAAAATTCATAACTATCTAAGTAATAAGCGCAAAAATTTCTAGGTCATTTTAATCTTTCTATGAATTATGTTATACGGTGGACAGCAGAAATCTGTTTCCTACGCAGAAATCCAAAACTAACACCAACTTTCGCTAGAAAATTTACTTTGCACAACTAATACATTAAAATAAAGATAGAAAGGAGTTTCTAAAGAAGTATACAACACCTTGACTCAAAGAAAATAGAGAAAAACAATGCAAAAATAAAATCATGGGTTATCTCCCAAGAAGTGCTTTTCTTTAACGCCTTTTAGCTAGGCATGGAAAAAAGAAGGGATGCCTTGGGCATCCCCAAGCTTTGATGATTGAATATTCTTAAATACTTAATTGAGGTGCACTTGGGAGTCCCCAATATTGAGTTTTTCTCTTCTCATTCATCTCATATCACCATCTCCATTGGATCTTAAATACTACATTCAAATAAAACTTGACAAAAACTCATTAGTACTGTTAGTACTCATCAAATAAAATTCATTAATATTCAAGCATTGACAAGTTTCATAATATTTACTCAACATTAGCCACTGTATATACTAAGGTGGTCATGAATTCTGTTGTCCGTTGAAAAACTAATGAAATTAATAACACCAAGTACAATATTGAATAAACTAAGAAACATGTCAAAACTAAACAGTCTTTAAAGATGACACTCAACGAGATAGTTAGGTAGCTCAAATAGAAAAACTCAAAGCTAATTAAATACATATAATAATCTCAATTTTATGCACAAAAAACTTCAAATCAAAATACTGTTCTGAGATTTATCACGATTTTTTACACTGAAGCACAGGAATTCTATGTAAACAGAATCAGTCAGTAAAGATCAAATTATTAGACCTATCTACGTGCCTCAAATCAGAAAAATTTATTCTAAGGAAAGAAATATAATAAACGTTACTTTGCACTCAATAAATTTTAGATCAATATGACGTTCTGGTGATTTTAAACATTTTATACGGTGAAGCACAGAAAATCTGTTTCTGGAAAGCAAAGCAAAACTATCAACTTCCAAGTAAGTAGAAACTACAATTATCAATTTAATTTTATGTTACAAAGGAATATGTACAATATATAAAATATACACTATATATACAAGTTTTTAACTAAAAATCTTCCATGGAAAGATTTGTTTTGGTTTCATAGGCATGAACCCAAGTGTTCAAGGCCGACCCCGACTTAACCATTACTCATCTTTCCAATCACTTTCCTTTCTGAAAACGTTTTTAGATAACAAGTACAACTAATTTTTTTGTAATTCGTGTTCCCTATCCATAACTAAAGATAGCAAAAAACTTAAAACTGAAAATAAAACTACTTAGAGACAAAGCAAACAAGTGCACACAAGAACATTCACCCCACGCTATTGCTCCCTAGCAACGGCGCCAGAAAAGGTCTTGATATCCCACAAGATAGGGGATCGTGTGGAGCCTTTTTGATAAGTAAGACTGTCGAACCCAACGAGGAGCTAAAGGTAGGATAGGTATTCTCTCAAGTTCTATCAACCACTTATACAACTCTACGCACACTAAATGTTTTGCAATATCTAGGAAATAAAACTAGAGTAACAATACGAGTAAACAAGATAGTTTTAAAGGATAATAAATACATGAAAGTAAAGTTAGTTTCTGCAGCAATAAAGTATACTAAATGACTATAAACTAACAGTAACATGAGTGTGGAAAAGTGGTGCAAATTGTGATGGATTTGTCCATGATCAAATAGTCAAATACAAGGTTGATATTCCTCTTTTATGTGGGAGAGGCAAAGATAACAAGCTCTTAGTATCCAATGATTGCAAGTACTTATGATTGGAACTCTAGCAAACATGTGTAACTACTAGAAGATACATTAAGGTAAAAATACCCAACCATAGCATTAAGATCAAAAGGTCCTCTTTACCCCATGTGCTTTAATCACTACATTGGGGCTCATGTTTCTGTCACTCAAGCAGCCCTCCCTCTAGCTTTCTCCATATACTACAAATCTATGATGTGATGCATGCACGCATAAACACATAATGGCACCATAGGACTGTAACAAATTCAATATATATCTCAAACCATCCATAGAGATTCAACGATCAATCATATGACAAAAGGGATCTACAGAAACATGACATAGATGCAATAGATCATCTGCAAATAATTTATGACGTCAAAAACCATGTTTACATAGGGAGGTACAGAGGTGTGTGGGAGGATGAACCACTGTATACAAGGAGGAATGGGCGATGGAGATGGCGGTGAAGACGGTGGAGAGGATGGACAAGGGGCAGCACGTGAGGTGCAGGGCGGCGCCAGCGGCCGTCAGCGGCGCAGGGGGCTCCTCCTGCGCCTGTCGGCCATCATGGGGGAGCGCTGCCCCTTAGCCCCCTTCCTCCATGGCTTCTTGGTTCTATATATGAGTCATACCCCATGGAAATGAGGCCATGGGGGAGGCAAAATTCGTGGCTTTTGGTGGCTGCCCAGGAATTAGAGTTTTCCTCTCCTTATATGTGATAGGACAATGCTCCCCGGCCCTCCGATTGATGTCCCCTGGATCCAAGGGCTATTTGGCACTTCTGGAACCTTCCTAGGGACCCTTCTAAGCCCTAATGAGGCCCCAAAGTCGTGTCTTGGCCGAATCCATCAAATATGGTAAGATTTGGACTCAATCACGTCACCGATTCCCGTAATCCCGTAATCAGATATTTGTCCTCCAGTAAACCGGGTCCACAAGGTCGCATACAAACTCAGATTGGGTTGTTCTTGGGATTAAATGAAATCTATGGAAATGGACAACAACTTTGTAGGCAATTTAATCTTCAATTGACATTGTCTTCGGGGGTCAAACTAACGATCTCTAAAACATGTTGGTGGACAGATTTCAGGAAAGTGAGAGTCCTTCTCCAACAAGCATCCCTTTGTGTTTTCTTGTTAATTCCTACACGTCAAAGTGTAAAACAAGAAATTGTGCACTTTGCAACCATTAGTAGGTTAGTCCAATAAATAATATAAAATCAAAGTAAATACATAGGACAATTGGTAGAAAACAAGCATGGAGCATCAAAAATTATAGATACGTTTGAAACGTATCAGCTTCCACGGCCGCCCCAACTGATGATGATGCACCAGTTCCTTGATACCTTGTGGATGATATCCAGGAGAGGAAAAATTGTGAGCAACACGTGTCAACGAAGAACATATCCTTGAAGGCGGTCTCGGCTTTGCTATACCCTCTAAACCTAGAACATGCATCCACGGCCATCCGATTCTAGCTGGCTATGCTCATGTCGGTGTGGATGAAGTTATGCCAGGATATGAGTCACTGGAGCTTAACTACCCTGCAGGTGAAGGGAAGACGACACTTGGAGAAGTCTCGAGTGGTTTCATTTTATGGGATAAGAGAAACATCGTGTTTCTAGACTGGGCTCCAAGGCCACCGACTCCTCCATCTTGATCTCCGCCGCTTCAGCCGACTCCTCCATCTCGATCTTTGCTGCTTCAGCCAAATCCTTCATCTCGACCTCTTAGTCTTCACAGGGGCGCGAGTCCACATTGATCTCCACCGCGTGAGCAGACTGCGCCCACATAGCAGTCCCAAGGCTAGATGCTTAAGAGGAAGAACACCGATCCGTCGGCTTCTAGTCGAAACAAAGTTGCAAAGGATAAACAGAAGGAGACTGCTGCCAAGTTAGCACCAAAAAGGCCCCCGCCAAAGGAGCAAATACCTCTGAATGTCGGTGAACAATTTGTGGATTTTCTTGAGCGAACACCGGCACAAGTGCAACAGTCGAGAAGCAATAGTACAAGCGGGACAAAAGTTCCCCAGTTAGAAACACATGAAGCACAATCGACCCCACAGCTCAACATGACGAAAACAATTCCCAAGTTGGGAACACATAAAGGACAACCAGTGCCCCCGCTCAATATGGGGAGAATAGTTCCCCAGCTGGGAACACATAAACAACAATCGATCCCCCCGCTCAAGGTGTGGAGAACAGTTCCCCAGCTGGGAACACAGAAACAACAATCGATCCCCTCGCTCAAGGTCATGCCCCTGCCGTGAATCCAGGAAGTGCAACCGGTCTTGCCCCTGCAGCTGGATATTGAAACATGCAAAGAAGTTGATGGCAGACTTGGTTTGAATGCATTTGAACTCCTAGACGGTGGAGATCTCAATATCCCCAGAGCTGATCTGGCATGGATTTATGAAAAAGGGAAGACTCTGGTTAGACCATAGGAGATCCAGAATCTTCCAACACAGATGCAGAGATTGCATGAGTGGTACATGGCCTAGATAAAGAGTAATCGAGAGTATCTCCTTCTTAAAGTTCCTGATGAGTATTACTTCAGTAAAAGATAGGAGATATCTATTGAACTTACAAAATTCTTTCAATTATTCAATCAAGATGCTCTCGACAAAACTCTCATCAGTTGCTATTGTCTGTAAGTGTTTTCCATCCGTAAGTTAAGTCTCTTAATCTTCTCGTTCATTCCATGTATATCCTCACTATATTCTTTTGTACGCTATTAAGAAGAACGAAGATTATTGAATGCAAACGAGGTAGAATCTATGACGTTGGGTTCATTGACCCAGACGTCGTCCATGAATATACGACACTCCATCATCCCGGGGATACAAAGGCTAACTTGCTAAAGTTTCTAAAGAAACAAAATACCAAATCAGAAATACTATTCCCTTATAACTTCGGGTGAGTTTTACCGTCGTGTACACACATTCTATTTTCCTTACTAGATTTAATTCTGGAAATGGATAGCACAGTTCTGCAACATGATACCTTACTGGCACAAGTGATGCCGATCTTCAGACCATGGGTCGGAAACCAGTGCCTCGGAGTGGGCATCTACCTCCTCGACTTGGGAATCTTGCCCCTCATGTTGGAATGGTGGGAGCTCGACATGGGGACCTGGCAGCTGGCCAACGATAAGATCCTACTCGTACTGGGTGTGTGTCTCCTCAGGGTGGTCAGCTGCATCCTTGTATTGGGCAGCTTCCAGATGGCCATGGGCAACTGTCTGCTTGTTTTGGGCAGATTCCTGCTGGACTTGGGGAGCTTCCAGCTCGAGCGGGGCGGTTGCCTTCTCGGTCACCACAGCTACCACCTTGGTTTGGACCGCAGCTGGCTGCTTGTGTTCGATATCTGCCATCTTGTCATTGTCAGATGGATTCTTGGGAGGCTTAGATGGCTTCTTGTTCCCGGGTGGTGGTGGTCTGACTGGATCCGTGGGCTGGTTCTACAAGCTCGTACTCCTTGTTCGACCTGTTCTGGGTGCGGAAACTGCCAGTGCACTCTTCTGGATATTTTTATCTCCTATCGGAGTAACAGGTGATGTGTTGTCAGATTTGTCAGCACGGACACGCTTCTTGCCAGTCAAGGAGTTGCCGCCTGAAG
Source organism: Alopecurus myosuroides (assembly GCA_028641055.1). Classification (NCBI taxonomy): domain Eukaryota; kingdom Viridiplantae; phylum Streptophyta; class Magnoliopsida; order Poales; family Poaceae; genus Alopecurus; species Alopecurus myosuroides. The sequence continues at coordinate 262,775,827 of CM054059.1, read as the reverse complement.
GCATCTGCCCCCTACCGGATGTCGTCTTGACTTTGAGTTTCCTAGCCTGCACAGTTCACATGTACAGATCAATGGGGATGGTAGCACAACATATATGTAAAATCAGTAATTAGGCCACCAGTCCCACACGAGATAAGTAAGGAGCACCTTCACTGCTGAGCTATCATGAAAGGGTGTTGATCTAGAAGGTAAGGGTTCAGCTTCTTCAGTGAAGTCTTCCTCCCCTCGAGGATCATACTTGGATCCAGAGCTTTCCTTCTTGCTCTTTTTAGGGGAGAGTATGGTCGGGCTTGCAACAACATATGCTAATATCCTACCTAGCCGCGGATGGTTTCTCAGTACATTATTGATCCGTGTTTCATCAATGGATTTTACAGGTGGTTCTAACATAAATCAAGAGCTCAACGTAAGCTACAAACATCACACTAGATACTATAAGAACTCATTAAAGCTACAAAGTAAGATTTGGTTTTCTTCCATGGAGGGATGTTCTAACATATAGTGCTGTTGTTGATTGTTCTATACTACTCCCTCCGTTCACTTTTATAAGGCACGCTACTTACCATTTCAATTTCAACAACATACATAGTAAAATGAGTGCATCTATGTACAAAATAAGAAAATTTTGACAATAGGAACTCATCAAACATAAAGAAGCACATAACAGGCAATTTTCACGATATCAGGAACTAAAACATAAACAAAAATGTGCGGGGAATAAGCATCAAACAGGCTGAAATAATTATCTCGAGATCGCCTCAGGATGTAGGTCCTTTTTCTTACTGCTTGCCATGGCTGAAACCATCTCTCCAGGAGTCAAGGTGGCAGACCTTGACGAGATAGTTTCCCTGAGGTTAGTGACGAGGTGGCAGACCTCGACGAGGAAGTTCCCGTGAGGTTAGTTAGGCGGTGGGAGACCTAGATGTAAGGTGAGGTTGGTGACGAGGTGGCCAAACTGCGAGCTGGACATCGAGGTGGCAAATCTTGACGGCGACCTGGAAGGCGAGGTGGCAGATCTGGCGGCGAGGTGGCAGATCTGGCGGCGAGGTGGAAGATCTATACGGCGACCTGAATGACGAGGTGGCAGAACTGGATGGCGAGGTGGAAAAGCTGAGCGGCAACCGGCGAGTTGGGAGACCGGGAAGGCGAGTTACACAGCGAGGTGGAAGACCCGCACGGGGGAATGTTAGACCGGGACGGAGCTACGCGGCGAGGTGGGAGAGCGGGACAGAAAGCTACGCGGCGACGTGTGGGAGCGGGACAGAAAGCTACACGGCGAGGAAGCGAGGTGGGAGAGTTATGCAGCAAGGTTGGAATTGAGGAAAGAGGGAAACTTCGTCAATGGAAAAAAGAAGGCGGGGGGAATTTCGTTGAGAGGCCGCGGGTGGGTAGAGGAAAGGTGCGAAGTTTTGCAAGAGGCGTGTGTGCGCGCTGTGGGGGAGGCGCCAAAGTTTGATCCATAATTTGGGGTGGCTGCGGCACGAAAATTCTGCGCGCGCGAGTTCGTGTGGGTGTGGACAGAAACATTGCTAGCCGTCGGATGCATGATGGGTGACTTAAACAAATTGACAATCTATGCAATTGGTTATCAAATGACTATGTAATTAAAAGTAGGGAATGACTATGTAATTAAGTGACTATGTAAATAAGACTAACAAGATGTAACCCTATCATATCAATACAAATATTATGTGAGGTTCCCGTCGTTCTGAAAAATCCGGGAGTTTCAGGCTCTAAGTAGTCCTGGAGGCCGCCAAAGAGAATCTGACGCTGGTGAAGCCGTAACACAGAGAGTGAGGGAATCTTGGGGATCCAATACCCATTCCACACTCTAACACACGTGGTATGGAATACCATGGTATTTGGTGGCATTCAGACGCTCTGGAGCCCCTCTCCGGACAAACCCTAGCCCCGTTGGGTAAAAAAGCAAACTGGCGTTTTGGCCCCTCTACGTGATCCGGAAGGGGGTAGCAAAGTGGAACTAATTGCTTGGTTATGTTAGGTTAGGCCCAAGGAACACACAAGAGAATGGTAGATCCCACCTCTTGCCAATATTCCTACCGTTCCGACAGATCCGGGAATTTCGGGCTCTAAGTAGTTTTGGAATCCGCTAGAGAGAATCTGACGCCGGCGAAGCCCTAACACAGAGAGTGAGGGAATCTTTGGAATCCAATACCCATTCCACACTCTAACACACATGGTATTTCCTACCATGTGATTTGGTGGCATTCGGACGCTCCGGATCCCCTCTCCGGAGAAACCCTAGCCCCGTTGGGGGGAGAGACGGAACAACAGTTCTGCCCCTCTACGTGAGCCGGAAGGGGTACCAAAGTGGAACCAATTGCTTGGTTGGGTTATTTTAGGACCAAGGAACACCCAAAGCAATGGTAGGTCCCACCCTATTCGAAATATTCGTCCCCCCGTTCCGTCAGATCCGAGAGTTTCGGGCTCTAAAGTAGTCATGGAACCCGCTACAGAGAATCTGACGACGGTGAGCCCTAATACGGAGAGTGAGGGGATCTTGGTCATGCCACACTCTAACACGCATGTTATGGAATACCATGTGTTGTGGTAGCATTGAGACGTTCCGGGGCCCTGTGCGAAGAAACCCTAGCCCCGTTGGGGAAAAAGGCGGAGCTGTCGTTCTGGCCCCTCTATGTGAGCCGGAAGGGGGTAGCAAAGTGGAACCAATTGCTTGGTTGTGTTAGGTTAGGCCCAAGGAACACCCAATACGATGGTAGGTCCTACCTCTTGGAAAGATCCCCTCGTTCCGATAGATCCGGGAGTTTCGGGCTCTAAGTAGTCCTGGAACCCACGAGAGATAATCTGACGCCGGTGAAGCCCTAACACAAATAGTGATGGAATCTTCGGCATACAAGATCCATTCCACACTCTAACACACATGTTAAGTCATACCATTTGTTTTGGTGGCATTCAGACGCTCCGGAGCCCCTCTCCGGAGAAACTCAAGCCACGCTGGGGAAAAAAGACGGAACTGTCGTTCTCGCCTCTCAACGTACATGAGACGGAAGGGGTAGCGAAGTGGAACCAATTGCTTGGTTGTGTTATGTTAGTCCCAAGGAACACCCAAGACAATGGTAGATCCCACCTTTTGGCAAGATTCCCCACGTTCTGTCAGATTTGGGAGTTTCGACCTCTAAGTAGTCCTGGAGCGCACCAAAGAGAATCTAACGCCGATGAAGCCCTAACACAGAGAGTGAGGGAATACTGGGAATCCAAGACACATGAAACACTCTAACACACATTTTATGGCATACGATGGGATCGTATTTTGTGGCATTCAGACGCTCTGGAGCCCCTCTCTGGACAAACCCTAGCCCCGGTGGGGAAAAAGGCGGAATTGCCGTTCTAGCCCCTCTATGTGAGCCGGAAGGGGGTAGAAAAGTGGAACCAATTGCTCAGTAGTGTTAATTTAGGCCCAAGGAACACCCAATACAATGGTAGGACACACCTCTTGGCAATATTTCCCTCGTTCCATCATATCCGGGAGTTTCAGGCTCGTAGTGTTGGAACCTGCCAGAGAGAACCTTAACCCCTTGAGGAAAAGGACGGAACTGCCGTTCTGGCCCGTCTACATTATCCAGAAGGGGGTAGCAAGGTGGAACCAATTGCTTGGTTGTGTTAGATTAGTTACAAGTAACACCCAATTAAATGGTAGGGTCAACCTCTTGGCAAGATTTCCCCCGTATTGTCATATCCAGTAGTTTCGGGCTCTAAGTAGTCGTGGAACCCGATAGAGAGAATCCGATGCCGGTGAAGCCCTAACACAGATAGTGAGGGATTCTTGGTCATCCAAGACACTTGCCACACTCTAACACACATGGTATGGCAACACACATGGTGCATTCAGACGCTCCAGAGCCCCTCTTCGGAGAAACCTTAGCCCCTTGGGGAAAAAGACGGAACTGCCGTTCTTGCCAATCTACGTGAGCTGAAAGAGGGTAGAAAGGTGATACCAATTGCTTGGTTGTGTTAGATTAGTCCCGAGGAACACCCAAGTAAATGGTAGGTCCAACCTCTTGGCAAGATTCCCCCCGTTCTGTCAGATCCGGGAATTTCGGGCTCTAAGTAGTCATGTAACCCGCTAGAGAGAATCCGACGCCGGTGAAGACCTAACACAGAGAGTGAGATTATATTTGGCATCCAAGACCCATGCCACACTCTAACACACATTTTATGTCATACCATGTGATGTGGTGGCATTCATACGCTCCGGAGCCCCTCTCCGGGGAAACCCTAGCCCTGTTGGGGAAAAAGACGGAACTGCCGTTCTGGCCTCTCTGCGTACATGAGCCGGAAGGGGGTAGAAAAGTGGAACCAATTGCTTGGTTGTGTTAGGTTAGGTCCAAGGAACACCAAAGACAATGTTAGGGCCCACATCTGGGCAATATTCCCCACGTTCCAACAAATCCGGGAGTTTCGGGCTCTAAGTAGTCCTAGAGCCTGCCAAAAGAATCTGACGCTGGTGAAGACGTAACACAGAGAGTGAGGGAATCTTGGGAATCCAATACCCATTCCACACTATACCACACGTGGTATGGAATACCAAGGGATTTGGTGGCATTCAGACGCTCTGGAGCCCATCTCCGGACAAACCCTAGCCCCGTTGGGGGAAAAGGCGAACTACCATTTTGGCCCCTCTACGTGATCCGGAAGGGGGTAGAAAAGTGGAACCAATTGCTTGGTAGTGTTAGGTTATGCCCAAGGAACACTCAAGACAATGGTATACCACACCTCTTGGCAATATTCCTCCTGTTCCGACAGATCCGAGAGTTTCGGGCTCTAAGTAGTCCTGGAATCCGCTAGAGAGAATCTGACGCCGGTGAAGCCCTAACACAGAGAGTGAGGGAATCTTTGGAATACAATACCAATGCCACACTATAACACACATGGTATTTGCTACCATGTTATTTTGTGGCATTCGGATGCTCCGGAGCCCCTCTCCGGAGAAACCCTAGCCCCGTTGGGGCAAAAGACGGAACTGCAGTTCTAGCCCCTCTACGTGAGCCGGAAGGGGGTACCAAAGTGGAACCAATTGCTTGGTTGGGTTAGGTTAGTACCAAGGAACACCAAAGAAAATGTTACGTCCCACCTCTTGGAAAGATTCCCCCTGTTCCGTCAGATCCGGGAGTTTAGGCTCTAAGTAGTCCTGCAACCCGCCAGCGAGAATCCGACGCTGGTGAAGCCCTAACACGGAGAGCGAGGGAATCTTGGTCATCCAAGAAACATGCGACACTCTAACACACATGTTATGGCAACACACATGGTATGGCATACCATGTGTTGTGGCATCATTCAAACGCTCCGGAGCCCCTCTTCGGATAAACCTTAGCCCCTTGAGGAAAAAGACGGGACTGCAGTTCTGGCCCCTCTACGTGAGCCGGAAGGGGTTAGCAAGGTGGAACCAATTGCTTGATTGTGTTATATTAGACCCAAGAAACACTCAATACAATATTAGGGCCCACCTCATGGCAAGATTCCCCCCGTTCCGCCAGATCCGGGAGTTTAGGCTCTAAGTATAGTCCCGCAACCCTCTAGAGAGAATCCGACGGCGGTGAAGCCCTAACACAGAGAGTGAGGGAATATTGGTCATCCAAGACTCTTTCCACACTCTAAAACACATGGTATGGAAACACAGATGGTGCATTCAGACGCTCCGGAACCCCTCTTCGGAGAAACCGTAGCCCCTTGGGGGAAAAGACGGAACTGCCGTTCTGGCCTCTCTACGTGAGCCGGAAGGGGGTAGCAAGGTGGAACTAATTTCTTGGTTGTGTTATATTAGGACCAAGGAATACCCAAATAAATGGTAGGGCCAACCTCTTGGCAACATTTCCCCCGTTCTGTTAGATCCGAGAGTTTCGGGCTCTAAGTAGTCGTGGAACCCGCTAGAGAGAATCCGACGCCGGTGAAGCCCTAACACAGAGAGTGAGGGAATATTTGGCATCCAATACCCATGCCACACTCTAACAAATATGGTATGTCATACCATGTGCTGTGGTGGCATTCATACGCTCAAGATCCCCTCTCCGGGAAAACCCTAGCCCCGTTGGGGAAAGACGGAACTGCCGTTCTGGCCTCTCTGCGTACATGAGCCGGAAGGGGGAACCAATTTATTGTATGTGTTAGGTTAGGTCCAAGGAAAACCAAAGAAAAAATTAGGGTGTAAGACCCCGGACCCAGAGATATACATACTGTTATGTGCTCCTAGCCATGGACTCACAAGGGCTTCAGGGTTACCAACCCCGGCCGCAACAAACAACGGCAGGCAGACCGGATTCATCGGCACGTAGTCCGGATCCCCGGTCTACTACTCCTTGTATCCATGCTAGTCATAACCAATTATGCATACCCAAGCGTCCACGAGTCGGATGAAACTGAAGGAACGGGACCAAAGTTATACAGAGCTGCTATGTGTCCAGAAAGTGCAACAACAATCGAGGGTTACTGGGGTTACCTCGCCCCAGGCCGATCACATCGACAGGCGGGCTCGGACATGGATCATCGGCTCCACAACCCCTCGACTGCGACAACTATGTAGGCATAGCCAAAACTGTATAACAACGGGCTCGAAACCAACAACCGATCAAAGCAGCACTCTAGACATGAAAGTTGTATTAAACAAGTGTTACTAGAGTATAGCTTACAAGCAGAGGTCACACGACCCAACATTACATCAGACAACGGAAAGCAAAATATGTTGCTAATCAACAAGAACCGAAAAGGCCTAAGAGGCCGCAACATAAGGCGACGTCCCAGCCCATAGATTCCAGGCTGCTACCTGGGAACCCCGAACTACTCGTCGATGTCCACGTTGAATCACCACCGATGTGAGATCTTCTCCTGAACCAAGTTGAAGCAAACATGAGTACGGGAGGTACTATTATATATCTGCTTCTTTTAGAAAGAGTTATGAAGGTTGTTTTGCGTAAAGCCATCTTTGTTTTCCAAGTTGAGGAAGGAATAGCACGTTTCATAGAGTATTTTGAAAACAGATGAGAAAGCTACTCAACTACTGAAATCATTATCTTTTTAATCCACCAAAATCATATCAGCACCTCGTGCTTCAAAGATCACCTACTCCAGTTGTTCCAGTAACTCCTGCTATAAGGTAACCCCTCTCGGCATCTCCGAGGAGGCATCCTTCATTCGTTATCAGCAAGTTTTAATCATTCCGTTTAAGTTGTCTATGATCACAGAATCCGTCACCAAGTCGTCCTTAACCGCGGACACGGCTTTTCGAAAAGATTTAACCCTGCAGGGGTGTACAACTTTAACCACACGTATCAACCAACTCTTAATGCCAGATCATTAGCACTATTCCGGGAAGTGCCGGCAGATGGAGGTCGACCACGACCTTTCCCTTGCTTCGCCTATTCCATGAGTCGCTCCGAGTAGAGATGGACCGCCAATAGGGAGTGGCCATCTCCTGCCGGGTCTCTATCGTTGTGCGCAATGCTCGACGGTTACCTACCCGCAGAGCGCCGATACATCGCCACGTCCTAGTTTTGAAAAGGTTTTGATATCCCCGCAAATCCAAATGGGAAGCCCGAACTAGGCAACTCATGGAACAAACTAGGCAAGTTGAGACCGAGGGGAATCCAATCCCCGTGTGGATGCACGCTCAGTCTTGGCTCGAAGAAGAGAACTCGCTCCTAGGGGCATGAACGAGACAACCACCACATCCCCTCTGTGATCTCGTCATCCACACCTTTAAATCATATAATCAAATTCTCTTAAATTCCACAACATCCTACCATACTAGATTCATTCGTAACTCTGATTCATCAACCGGATGGAGCAGAGATCAAAGACATGTATGACTAAGCATGGCATACTTGAGGCTCTGGCGATACACACAAACAACTCCTACGTCTGCTAGGAGCATTGAGTCATGATATCGGGGTTATGCAAATAAATAGGATAACTCTATCTATTGACTCAAGATACATTGGAATCGTATGCATTTGTACGAGAATCAAAAGTCTTTCAAAATCATATATGGGCAGATAAGAGGTTATGCTTGCCTTGTTTCAAGAAAACCAGATAAAGATGTCTTCTGGAATAAGTGCTTGACTTGTCGGTTAGGATCAAGTATTCGCCATTGGAGTTGTTGGCCTTCTCTTCGAAGTCACGTTCTACCGAGGGGAAAACAACACCGAAACAAGAAGAACAATCAACCATGGCATCGATGCAATGCGCAACATGTATGCATGAGCAACTTAATGCACTGGAAGAAGCCCTAAACATGTTCTATGGGTTGCTAGGGTTCGTATGACAATTATTCAATTTTACTGAAATTAGCCCCGAAATAGGCCCCGGAGGGGGTTTCGGGCGATTCTGAAAGTGAGTCCAATTTTAGTTGATCAAATGGGTTTGAAAACATCATGAATAGGTTGCATTTGTCATTTTGAGCAAAATGGTATATAACTTTTAATTTTCTAATTTTAGTGAATAAAAACTTATTTTTCCATTTTTAAATGATTAAAAATATTAAATAAAGGCCATTTTCCAAATTTCTCAAACATGGTTGAAAATGACATTTTTGGAAAGAGTACATTTTTCTGAGCACTCCCATATTTTTATTTTATTTTTCTAATAAACAGAATAAAAGTTATTCATTTTCTAAACTTTAATTAATTTCTGTAATTTAAATAAACAGGGGTCCACGTGTCAGCTCCATTTCGTTTAAAAGAAATAAACAGAAAAGGGGGAGGTTACGCGAGCATGACATCATGGTGACGTCATCCCGGTCCAACTCCTCACAGATGCCAAGCAATCCGGCGATTTGCGCGGGCGTTTCTCGAATTGAACCACACCACGCACCGGAGGGGGTCGCGGGGAGTCTTGGGGTGGCCGCGCCGCCCGAAAATTGTCGCCGGAGGATCGCCGGCGAGCAACGGCGCGGCGGCGGAAGGTGGCTCTCGGCGTCAAGGAGGTTACAGAGCGGGAGGGGCGAAACGGAGGGGTCCTGGCGGACCAGGGACTCACCATGAGCGTGGAGGTCCAACCGGCGGGGCAGGGGACGGGCGGGAGACGGCGGATTGACCGTGGCGGTGCTCTGCCGTCCGCAAGGAAGACGACGATGGTCTGGGCGATTCCGTCCGCCTCGTCTCGATTCAGCTGACTAGGAGGTGCAGCAGAGGCCGGCGAGCTCGATGGAAACATCCTCTGGGGACGGGAAGGCCCGTAACAGCGGCGAGGACAGATCGTCGGTGGCTAGGGTTCCGGTCGGGTTCGGGTTCTTCCGCGAAAAAAACAGAGAACGAGAGGGATAGGGTGAGGGCGAGTGAGAGAGAGAAGGGTGCGGCGTCTTCCCTCTGCTCCTTATCCTTGCGAAGCGGCGAAGCAGGAGGTGGCAGTGCGCTACGGCGAGCTGCTTGCTTGCCTCCTGGCGGGAGGAAGAAGACAAGGGAGGCATCTCCCCATAACCCCCTAGAAGTTTTAAAAATTACACAGAGGTCCTTTTCTATTATAACGCAGAACAGAAACAGAGGTTTTGGGTCCTTTTTGCAAACAGCAAAATTGGCAAAAATTGTTTTTGGAAACCTCATAAAATTTCCAACAAAACCATAGCTTGGTTTGCCAAATTTGAAAATGTTTTTCACACAAAATTTTGGTGGCCACTTTAAGTGGCTTTTGGTCAAAACTTATTAAATTCAAATTCAAATTTGATTTAATTTTTTCATGCATGCTATACCATGAACAAAACACACAAAGCCTATCTTAGCAAAAGAGGGATGTTACAAGGGCCCACCTCTTGGCAAGATTCCCCCCGTTCGGCCAGATCCGGGAGTTTCGGCTGTAAATAGTCCTGGAACCCGCCAGAGAAAATCTGACGCTGGTGAAGCCCTAACAAAGAGAGTGAGGGAATATTGGTCAGACAAGACACTTGACACAGTCTATCACACATGGTGTGGCAACACACATGGTATACCATGTGTTGTGGTGGCATTCAGATGCTCCGGAGCCCCTCTTCGGAGAAACCTTAGCCCCCTTGGGGAAAAAGACGGAAGTGCCGTTCTGGCCCCTCTACGTGAGCTGGATGGGGGTAGCAAGGTGGAACCAATTTCTTGGTTGTGTTAGATTAGGCCCAAGGATCACCCAAGTCAATGGTAGGGCCAACCTCTTGGCAAGATTACCCCCGCTCTGTCAGATCCGATAGTTTCGGGCTCTAAGTAGTCATGGAACCCGCTAGAGAGAATCCAATGCCGGTGAAGCCCTAACACAGAGAGTGAGGGAATATTTGGCATCCAAGACCATGACACACTCTAACACACATGGTATGGCATACCATGTGATGTGGTGGCATTCATACGCTCCGGATCCCCTCTCCGGGGAAACCCTGGCCCCGTTGGGGTAAAAGACGGAACTGCCGCTGTGGCCTCTCCGCGTACATGAGCCAGAAGGAGGGTAGAAAAGTGGAACCAATTGCTTGGTTGTGTTAGGTTAGGTCCAAGGAAAATCAAAGAAAATATTAGGGCCTACCTCTTGGCAAGATTCCCCCTGTTCTACCAGATCCGGGAGTTTCGGCTCTAAGTAGTCCTGGAACCCGCTAGAGAGAATCCAGCGCCAGTGAAGCCCTAACAAAGAGAGTGAGGGAATATTTGGCATCCAAGACACTTTCCACACACTCTATCACACATGGTATGGCATTCGATGTGCTTCGGTGGCATTCAGACGCTCCGGAGCCCCTCTCGGGAAAAACCCTAGTCCCTTGGCATACCATGTGTTGTTCTTTCGAATGTCGTCCATGTACGTACCCCTCGAGTGTGCCTACATGCCAACACAACTTGAACGTGCCAAGATGCCAATACAACATATAGTACATGCTGAAAAGGTGGCCTAATCCCATGCGTGGGAGGAGGGAATGCAGTTTGCCGTCTCCACTTCCACACACGTGTCAGCAGTGCAGTTGCAACAGAGTTAATATCGCTACTTTCACACGCGTCAATTTTATCTCTTCTTCCTCCTCTCGTTCCCCACGCCGAAATCAGTTCGCTTCCTCCTCTCTTTCTCACCAACAATGTCGTCTTCACCCATCTCCTCTGTGTCTAAGAAGAGGAGGACCGAGGATTCCCTAGCAGTCGGGTATTTGTTTCAACGTACAAACATTCATTTTTGATTCCACCTTTTGGATTGTTTCATGCATCTTCTTACAAAAGTTCCTACAGGGTCGGTTGTTCCACTGAGAAACCTGATTCAATCCTCGACCACACTTTCCTTTCGAGGAAGGTTCTAGATGCCAAGGTCACCATGGGGAAGATCGAAAACCGGAACCAGGACATAGCCAGGACCGCGAAAGAGATCCTCGCGAATGCCAAGCGGGAGATGATATATTGTGCACTCGAGCTGGAGAGAGTTTTGAGGGCTGCTACCAGCATGGCTGAGATTCTGCCGGTCAACCATGACTTGAGTAGGAAGATGGAACAACTCTGGAATAAGATTCAGATGCAAGACCAGGAACTGATCTCATCCGCGACGAGATCGAAGTGCTGGCCAAGGAAGAAGGGGAGTCCGGCCAGATCTAAATCGATTTGCTCCTGCGTGAGCATGTTTGGGGCTTGTCCCAGGTAGTATTTGTGTCATGATTTTATTTCAGTTTAATTAAGACTAAGTGTGTACTGCCATCCAATGTTGAAGTTTGTGACCGAACATATATTGAAGTACTCCCCTTCGTTCGCATATAGTTTATGTTCTTGGCAAATCTTGTTTTTTGAACGTACAAAAAATTCCAAGGAGACGTGGTCAGTCACAAACATATATTGAAGTACTCCCACAAGTTATATTAGAAAGAAGCCAACTCTGCACGCAGTTTGCTTGCACGCATTGGTCGTGGATGTCTCCCATGAGACGTGGGATCCAACTGTCAATGACTCAAAGTCAAGGAAAAGTCCGACCAGAGGTTAGTCAGAGAATCCGCGCCGGGTGTGCACGTACACACAACGAATATGACCTACGTGGCAACGCACGTACGTTGCGTACGTGCCAACGTATCACTGTGTGCGTGCAGTTCGTGCCAACGTACCGCTGCGTGGGTTCCTGGGTGGATTCCTCGTCTTCGCCCTCTTCATCTCCCCCACCCCGCTCTATCTAGGGTTTTCTCCTCCCTCCGCTCGTTCGTTCATTTCTTCCCCAGAAACCAGCAATTCTTCTCCTCGAAGAGAAATCATTTGTCCCTCTGTCGCTCGTTCGTGCCTTTTTGCTCGTCGCCACCGACGATGTCGTCTTTTGCTGCAACAAGGTATTTATTTCAACACGATTTATTTCAACAGTTCTTCTTCCTTCATTTCGATTCCACCTTTTCAATTCCTTTGGATTTATTTCAACATCTGGTTCCCCTTTGTAACACCTGGGGTGTTACCCTAAATAGGAAGTTGTTTGTTTTCTTTTGCTTGCATCACCTGCATCACATGAGCATTGCATTCTGTTTTTTTAAAACAACTCAAAATTCAAACCACCTTAAACTTTCAAACATTGTCACAATTTTCCAATTAAAATTTGGAAAATAAATGCCTCAATTGTTTTTCAATAGTTTGAAGTTGTTTTAATCAAATTGCTTGTTAGTAAAATTTTCCCTTTTATTTAAACCCTAATGGCTAATTCAAAAATTCAAATCAAATCAATCCTACTTATCATATTTCAATATGGGTTTAAAAATTAAAATTTTGCAAACAAATTAAATTCAATAATGTTTGTATAATTGCTTGAACTTATTAAATAAAATTTGTTTATTTCCAAAATTCCCAAAATCAAACCTTATTGGAAATTCAACTAATAATTTTAAATCAAATTAAAATTTTCAAACCTGTGAAAATACTGTTAACATTTGTTTTAGTTTCTGTTTTGAAAATTAACACAAATAATTTATAAAAGAAAAACCCTAACCCTTTTCTATCTCTCTCTCCCTTTTATCCTTTACAAAAAAAATCAAAGGAAAAAAAAATAACAATAAGGAGAGAGGCAGCCCACCCCTTTCCCTTTTTCTCCCACAGCCCATTACCACTTCTGGCCCATACCCCTTCGTGATCTTGTCGTCTTCCTCCTCGCTTCCGTCAGCACTGGTACGAACGAGTCACCACCGCAGGATTCTTCTCCCCCCCTCCTCGATGGCTTGCCGTACCAGGATCCTCCCTCCTTAAAACTGGCCTCCACCTCTCCTCTGACCTAGCCACCCCCCTTTCCCATCTCCCTCCGGCTTGGCCTGGGCAGGGAATGGACGCTCTCGGTTATCTTCAGGACTCTTAGTCCAATTTGTATCTTGTCCGTAGACGGACGATATGTTGTTTCTTCCGCTGTTATTTGGATCTTTGTATGGTATCAGTTGTATCCTTGGCTCGTTTGAGTCTTCTGGTATATATCCTTTCTGTTGTTGTTGTTGTGAATTATTCGTGAACTGTTGTAATGTTATCACAAGTGGCAACCTGTAATCGGTTATTATGTTGATTTTGGCGGGAATGCTGAAATCTACATAGTGCCCGATCTCGGGGCGTCACAAATGGTATCAGAGCCTTGGTTCCGATTCCCGAGATTGTTTCGATACGAATGGTTATCGAAGCAACGGGTCCGCAAAGCCTGTAGGATAACCTCGCTAACGGTCGTTGTTTCTAGAGTGTCAAAAAACTATTTCTGCTAAGCTATTTTGGAAAAACATCTCAATAGGATTCTTGTTTTCTCCTTATCCCTATTCTATTTTCCCCTCCCATCTTATTTGTTTGGGAGTCTCCCCCCTTGTCTATCTTTCAAAGTGTTAGGATCCTACGCGGGTGGACGTTTTCCGAGCCTTTAACCTAATAGGTTCGATCATCGGAAGATTCCTGGTGGAAGAACATCGTCGTCACTCCGAGCAAGAAACCCTTGTTAGTGGTGTCGAGGAGATCAACTGGAAGCACGAAGAATCGATAGTCGAACTTCTTTCCCCTCCCGGGTTAGCAGGTGGATTGCGAGGGCGCAATCCCTTGTTAGTGGTGTCGTCTGTAACACCTGGGGTGTTACCCTAAATAGGAAGTTGTTTGTTTTCTTTTGCTTGCATCACCTGCATCACATGAGCATTGCATTCTGTTTTTTTCAAAACAACCCAAAATTCAAACCACCATAAACTTTCAAACATTGTCACAATTTTCCAATTAAAATTTGCAAACTAAATGCCTCAATTGTTTTTCAATAGTTTGAAGTTGTTTTAATCAAATTGCTTGTTAGTAAAATTTTCCCTTTTATTTAAACCCTAATGGCTAATTCAAAAATTCAAATCAAATCAATCCTACTTATCATATTTCAATATGGGTTTAAAAATTAAAATTTTGCAAACAAATTAAATTCAATAATGTTTGTATAATTGCTTGAACTTATTAAATAAAATTTGTTTATTTCCAAAATTCCCAAAATCAAACCTTATTTGAAATTCAACTAATAATTTTAAATCAAATTAAAATTTCCAAACCTGTGAAAATACTGTTAACATTTGTTTTAGTTTCTGTTTTGAAAATTAACACAAATAATTTATAAAAGAAAAACCCTAACCCTTTTCTATCTCTCTCTCCCTTTTATCCTTTACAAAAAAAAATCAAAGGAAAAAAATAATAATAATAAGGAGAGAGGCAGCCCACCCCTTTCCCTTTTTCTCCCACAGCCCATTACCACTTCTGGCCCATACCCCTTCGTGATCTTGTCGTCTTCCTCCTCGCTTCCGTCAGCACTGGTACGAACGAGTCACCACCGCATGATTCTTCTCCCCCTCCTCGATGGCTTGCCGTACCAGGCTCCTCCCTCCTTAAAACTGGTCTCCACCTCTCCTCTGACCTAGCCACCCCCCTTTCCCATCTCCCTCCGGCTTGGCCTGGACAGGGAATGGACGCTCTCGGTTATCTTCAGGACTCTTAGTCCAATTTGTATCTTGTCCGTAGACGGACGATATGTTGTTTCTTCCGCTGTTATTTGGATCTTTGTATGGTATGAGTTGTATCCTTGGCTCGTTTGAGTCTTCTGGTATATATCCTTTCTGTTGTTGTTGTTGTGGATTATTCGTGAACTGTTGTAATGTTATCACAAGTGGCAACCTGGAATCGGTTATTATGTTGATTTTGGCGGGAATGCTGAAATCTGCATAGTGCCCGATCTCGGGGCGTCACACCCTTCGTGCAACGTCGGAGGTTCCAGTGTCCGCATCGGATCGCCTTCGCTGTTGGGGCCGGTAGGCGTCGTCGATTCGCTCAAGACCCATTTGGCATAACTGGACGAGGAGTTAAAGAATCTGGAAGACAAGTGTAGGGAGAATGGTCGCAAGGCTAAATCAGCTATTGCCTGCTATCAGGAGGCAGAAAGGTCTGCGTCGGAAATATGTTGTGAGCTGAATGAGAAGCTAATGCAAAACGTCGACATACTGAGCACGGTCTCATTCCTCGAAAAAAAGATTGAGCTGAAAGACAGGAAATTTTTCTCCTCCGCAGGGAACTTGAACTGGCCAAGCAAGGGGACGTTCCTCCCAGAGTGGGGCTTCAAATTAAGCTCCATTGCTCCCGCGTGAGCGTGTTTGTGGTTTGTCCCAGGTTACCTCCTATCCATTTCTTTCAGTTTAAGACCTGATGTGTGTGCACTGGCAAGTTTATCGCAGAATTGTGTCGAACTATGTTTAAGTTGTGTTTACTAATTTTATAGTTTATCTCAATAATTTGTTTCTTAAGAATGCTTGGGAATATTTGGACTACATTTGAAAGTAATCACTATAAAGGAGATAGTTTGCAACAACCACTAGTGGAAACATGGGCACTAGTCCCGGTTGGTAAGGCCCATTTCTGTTACTACTAGATAGTTTTTGTAGGACAACAAAAGACAGCATTTCTGGTACTACTGCATCTATAAACGAGGAATATACATGCTAATTAATTAAACAATTTAACACAAGTTCTGAGCACCAAACTAGCTGATAAAACAACAACACAAGTTTGTTATCATTCTCTAAAATTACTCAGAAGTTCTCACCAAGTACACTGCCAAGTTCACTGCCCCCATCGTCCTCCTGTGATTCGACGTTGCCATCCGCATTGTCACTGACCACCTCTACGACCAGCCTGATATAGTCCTTCTTCACCTTTACCTGTATGACGATGAGATCATCTATTTGCAATCGCGATTGAACAGCGAATTCAGACCAACCCTCAGTGAACTTGAAGTAATAAGGTTCTTCTTCTTCATCAATGTGATATGAACCCAACACTTCGTTGGCCCCACCAGCTTTCATGCATATACGAGATTGCCCGTCTCTTGGAAGTATAAACCCATTTATGCATTTCAAAGGGACATCCTAACCAAGTACATTTAAGACTGATATCAGAAATGCATAGATAGTAAATGACATTTTTTTCAAATTAAGCAGGAAAAGAATGATCATGTAATTAACTAACCAACTCATTAAGTTCTTCTTGATCCTGCACCCTGTGCACAAAGAACTGAGGGACTATAATGTGCTACCCATTTTCCAGGTCCATCTTATTCTGCTTGTAAAAAGCCTAGGATATCGCATTCATTTCAGAACCACTGATCTCACATGGGTACTCAAATAGGCTCTTCTGTAGTGTCATCTTGCAAGATGGTACGATAGGACGACACTCTGGCCGCAAAGGGAAAAACACGTGAATGTGCAATTACATAACCAAGGCCATCTTGGAAAGTTTGAAACATATATATTAACTAGCTAGTAAATTAATGTGTAAGTAAAAAAAGCCAATGTGCAATTACATACCAGGGTCTAGAACCCAAGATTTGATCTCATTGTTTGCACTAGTTACTCGAACGTCAAACATACCGAATAGATCATCATAATCAAACCTCACAAGATCGTTCGGTTGAATGTCATAAGCTTGACAAAATGTTGTCCAATATGGTCCACATATATAAGTCATTCCAGGCCCATGTTCCACGTAGAAGTGGTATTCATTGGCATTGCAGACAATCCATGCCTTATGTGGACCAACAGCAAATTGCTTTATACGCTTATGGAAATAACAAGGCAGATCCTACATAGTACACATATATACAATTTAATAGAATAAGCACACATATATTTGTCAACAAATCAAAAGCTCAGGAACAACATAATTGTAGTGTCAAGGATGCTTAATGCCGCTTGATGACAAAATTCTGTAGACACCCTCATCCTCACTCTAAAAGTCAATAATGGCAGTTCACTGCCGGCGAGACACATGTCAGTTTCATGAGAACAGAACTCACATAGGTTTTGAGCCATTCCTGATTTTTAAACACAAAAACAAGCGTATTAATTAGAACAGAATCCATGGTACAACTACACAAATAACATCACTAATGATCAACGAAATTATTTATGCCAGTACTAATCTGCATAAATACTACAATTTTAGTACTAAATCGGCACAATCTGCAGAAATCCCTGCAAAATACTAGTACTAATTAGTACTACCCTCCGTTCTGGTAAGCCTTTCTAGCAAGCTAGTTTATGGAACGGAGGTAGTAGTACTACTTGTACTGTTCATCCGCCATGGCCGGCAAAAAAAACCCAGCAGATTCAAACCGATAATGACCACCGATGAAGAGGGTGCTTACCGATGGTGTAGAGCATCGTCGCCGGTGTTTTGCTGACCCTTTGTGTCATCGTCGATGATGACCAGAGCGGCAGAGTCTGCTACACGTACCGCTGCATGCATGCACGCGAAAATGTGAGATTCACTCTCCTCGCGCTCGCCATGCGTGCGGAGGAGAAAGAAAGGAGAAGGGAAATGGAAGAACCTCGCGGTTTGTGAAGAAGAACGGCGGCGGCGGTTATCTCCCCGTGGAGAAAAACGGCGGGGGTTTTCTCTCACTAGAAGGGGACAGAGTGCTCTCTTTCCGCGTTTGTTCGGCTATTAACTGAAGTGGACAATAAATTCCAATGAAAATCAACCTCTGGCAGACATATGGGGCCAAAGGGAACACGTGGAGAACCCACGAAAATCTCGTTGCCGCCTTGCCAGCATGCCGAGCTAGAGGGGCTGGCATGTGGGACCCACCACGGCTCAGACCAAAATCAGGTTTGGAAACTAAGTCCAGTTCTCTCCACCCTTGGTTGTGGCGGCGGCGGCGGCGGACGGTGCTCTCCATGGAGCTCACTCCTTCCGTCCTTTTTTCTGGGGATGTGCAAGCCGCCAGAGGCTCATCCTGCCGCCCCCACCACCGCCACCCTCCGCGGCCGTCGTCTCCTCGCCCGCCCTCCATGGCTTACGTCGCCGATGTTCCCCTTCCAGCCGCATTCCCCACGCACGCCTGTATTGTTCGACTAGTTGGGGCTCCCCTTCCGGCCGCCTCCACAAGCCAAGGTAAATAACCCTCCCATCCTTGTGCTACTTGCTAAGAATACCTAGAACTGTTTTGGAAATTGTTCTGCCAATTGATTAGTTTGCTGATGGTCTGTTATTAGTTTGTTCATGGTTAGTAATTTGATGTTCGTTAAACTCGATTAGTTTATCCTGCAAATTGAGTAGCCTGTTATAAAAAATGAGTACCCCCTTTCAGACAAATCCAATAATAGCTTGTTTATCTCTTTAACAGATGGGTAGGCGTCGGATTTCAAGTGGTAGACCTTGGACCCCTCCATACGTTGATGGAATCAAAGAGTTCTTAAGCTTAGTCAAGGAGAGACACGGTGATAATTTTCGTGTTCGATGAACATGCACGAGGTGCCTAAATATGAAGATGCAGCATTTTGGAGAGATGACCTGGCACTTACAGATCCACAAATTTTCCAGTACCTACCTTTGGTGGATACATCATGGAGAGCCAAGTGATGTCATGATTACTGAAGATCCTCCACATAATGATGGCAATGGTGGTGATGAGGATGATAATGCTGGCCATGGGAATCATAATATGGAAATGGATGACGAAGATGAGGCAGATAGAGAAGCCGATGAAATGGAAGCAATGTTGAAAGACCTCACGGGAGCAACAACCCATGAAGGAACAGAAACTGAGGTTGAAGATGGGTATGATAAAGTATTTGAAAAATTGTTGGCAGAGTCAGAGTGCCCGCTTTACCCGGGAAATAAACACGTCGGTAGGCTGGCATTAATGATGAAGCTACTTCATCACAAATCATATTACCGGGTCAGCAGCGCTTCTTTTGATGCTTGGATGCGTATATTTTCCAAGGCACTTCCGGACGGCAATACACTGCCCAAATGATATAGAGAAGAAAAAGCTTATATGAAGGAGCTGGGTCTTTCATAGGACAGCATACACGTGTGCCCAAACAACTGCATACTTTTCAGAGGGGATTATGCTGATAAGGACAACTGCCCAGAGTGTCAAGCATCGAGGTGGAAGTATCCGTAGAGAAAGAGATCTGATGTTAAAGTGTTGCGTTAGTTTCCTTTGGCACTGAGGCTGAAGAGATGGTTTGCTTCAAGGAAAACCGCGGAGAACATGCAGTGGCATGCGTTAAAGAGGAAGCCTGAAAAGGACATATTGACTCATCCGGCTGATGGTGTAGCGTGTAAGGCTTTCGACGATGACTTCAAAACATTTGCGGGAGATCCTAGAAACATAAGGCTCGACATTGCCTCGGATGGCTTCAATCCCTATGGAACCATGAGCACAAGCTACAACATGTGGCCTGTGTTTGTCGTTCCGTTCAACCATTCACCAGAGGACTTCAGTGATCCATCATACTACATGCTTTGCTTGCTAATCCCTGGCAAAACAAGTCCTGGAAAGGACTTTGGTCTTTTCATTCAGCCATTTCTTGAAGATTTGTAGGACCTTTGGAAGGTCGTGCGGACTTATGATTCATTTTCTAGGGAAATGTTTGATCTTTGTGTTGCGGTACTCTGGTGCATACACGACTACCCAGCTTGTGGCACTATGTCTGGGCGTACCACTCAAGGCTATGCTGCATGCCTGCATTGTGACAAAGATCCTCTATCAATGCACATAACCAACAAATTGTGCTACATTGGGCACCATCATTTCCTCCCCCATGATCACTACTGGCGGGAAATGACAGACCTTCAAGGTAAACATTTCGTTAAGAACGAGCGACCAGAATCATTTACTGATAAAGAGTTAGAAGCTGAGCTGGAGAAGGTTAGACATCTAAAACCAGGAATTGGTCCCCAGAGCATCAGCAAGAAGAGGAAGCGTGGAGAACCTACACCGATCTGGAAGCGTAAGCTTGGTTGGTGGGACTTGCATTACTGGCCAAAGTTGAAATTTCGGAATAATCTCGACGTGATGCACATCGAAAAGAACATCTTAGACATCATCCTTGGCACCGTCCTTGAACTGGAAGGGAAGAATAAGGACACCGTCAATGCCAGGAAGGATCTTCATACCCTTGGCATTAGAGAAAAATTGCAGCTGGATCGACCGGTAATGCCCCAGGACGTGGACCCGAAGAAATATAAATGTGTAATGAAATATGGAAACTATACGCTAAACAAAGATGCGAAGACATAGCTATGACAGTTTCTATTTGACTGTACATATCCAGATGGTTTTTGTTCCAACATGTCCAAGTGTGTCAATGTACAAACACGCAAGATCTCGGGACTTAAAACCCATGACTGCCACATCCTGTTGCAGAGAACATTATCTGCTGGGCTGCGGGGATTATTGAAATACGATGTCTATCGGGCGATAGGTGACCTAGGAAAAAATTTCAAGGACTTGTGCAGTAAAAGGTTGGAAAGAAGTGTTCTGCTCCGGCTGAAAGCTGAAATCCCAGTAATCTTGTGCAGGCTTGAAAACATCTTCCCGCCGGCGTTTTTTGATATTATGGTCCACCTAGCTATGCATTTACCTGACGACGCTTTTCTCCAAGGCCCTGTGCACTATGGGTGGATGTATCCAATCGAGAGGATGTTGTGTACTTTTAAGAGATATGTGAGGAACATGGCACATCCAGAAGGTTATATTGCAGAGGCGTACATTTCCTCCGAGTGCTTGACATTTGCCTCTAGATACTTGAAATAAGATATTGAGACAAGGTACAACCGTCAACGAAGATATGAGGTTCAACAAAAAGTTGAACGAGAAGAATCATCTTGTGATGTGTTTGGCCATAGTGCGCGTTTAGTTGGAGCATATACTGCAATCAATCATGATAGCACTGAGACCCTGTCAACAGAGCTTCATAGAATGACTTAGTATGTCCTAAACAATTGCAGCAAGGTTACAGGCTATATCCAGTATGTTCCCTAACTCTGAATTTTATGTTACCCTACACATTGTATACCCCATAGTTACCGGAGTTTAATAACTCTTCATGGTTTGCAGAAAGTTCAGGACAAAGCTGGAGGAAGAAGGGACACCTAATGTTGAAGTTAGGGTTGAGCAGGATTTTCCAAGATGGTTCAAAGAGCATGCAAGTTTCCTTTTGCATTTCTCTTAGACCTTTTGCATTTCATTGCATGATTTTGACCATATTGTTTTTCTTTTTTTCTGTGGTACACAGATGATGAACAAGGCACGTGAAAGACCAGAAGTTCATGAAGATCAGTTGTTCGCATTGGCACTTGGCCCACACAACAAAGTTAAGTTTGTCATGTGAACTTAGTTCAGTTTGTCACCACTGAGCGTGAAAAAGGCAAGAAAACACAAAACAGTGGAGTCATGGCTGCTAGAGATCACAGCGGGGACGCAAGAGATTTTTATGGTGTCCTCAAGGAAATCAAAGAGCTGACTTATATCTCTATCAAGAATCATAAACGGACAGTTGTTCTATTTGGCTGTGACCGCTATTGTCTTGAAGCAGGCAGGGGCATGCACAGGTTTAAACTAGAAAAGTATGATAAATTTTTCAGGAGCATCAACATTTCCAATTTGTGGCACAAGGATGATAAGTATATCTTGTCAACCCAGGCACAGAAAGTGTTTTATATGACAGACAATGTAGGGGGAGAACACTGGCGATTAGTCCAAAAATTTGAGCATAGGCGGACCTTTGATGTGTCCGAACATGAGAAGGACAAAGATGAGGTGGACAATGATGAGGAGGAGAGGCCTAGTATTCTAGCACATCAAGATGTTGAAGTTTCTACAATGAGGATGTTCTTGCTGACCCGATATCCCATCCTCCCCCTCCGGCTACTCTGGAACGCACTGACATGGCTCCCCGCATCCTCTCAGCAGATGAGATTTAGGCTTATATCAAAGATCGGAAAAAGTGTCTGTGCAGCATAAGGAAGGTGAAGTACAAGATGGTGACGATGAATTAGAAGTCGGTGAGGATGAAGTAGACGACACATATACAGAGTATGACAGTGATCCGGGTGCACTGCCCGCAGATGATAGCGATGCAGACTAGTGTTGCATGTCTGTGTGCAAGCTTGTGTCGAACTGATTTTGCGTGCTTTGTGTGCATGCTTTTGTTAAACTGGTGCGCATGCCTGTTTGCATGTTGTGTGTTGAACTGTTGTGCATGTCTGCTTGCATGCTTGTGTTGAACTGATGTGCATGCGTGTGTGCATGCTTGTGTTGAACTGAAGTGCATTCGTGCATTTTTTTTTTGAATTTTGTTGGTGTGTATGTGTGTGTGATTTTAGCTATTTGTCTCGTATATGTCAAAACCATAGCATTAAACATAGAGTACATAAGTGCTCATAAAATTGACCGCGAACATGATATTACTCAAGTGCTACCATTACCTAATTATCTTCCTTACATTGCTAATGTGTCATTACTCAACTGCCAGACATCAACATGCCAAGACACATTGCAAATAAAACTGAAAAAACCAAATCATCAATAGATTGTGGCCAGAATCTTGAATCTTGCCTTCATGAGCAGGTTTTCTAGCAGCTTCATCAGCACCTTCTCTGTGTCCCCCTTGCTGCAGCACATGATCTATCTTCTGCCTCAGTGCACTTATCTCTTCCTGCAATGTGCTATTCTCGTCCATCTCTCTAAACACTGCATTACGCAGTTGAAGAACCACCTGTTCCTGGAATTCTGTCCATTCCAGGTCATGCCATGAGAACTTTCCGCAACCATAAGTAATTCCATACTTCTGCAACCAAAATAAGATAAAATTTAACCAAAAGCAAAATCTTGCAACCAAACTGAAACTAAAGCACGAATCTTTACCAAGCATCTTTGGCATTTCAGGAATCACCGGCCTGGATTATGGTCGGTCCAAGAAATCCACATGGCCATCTTCAAACTTCACAGACATTTTGTTTCATTGGAGTGGTCCAAGGGCGCCGGAGTGTATGGGATAGGTTTGCGGCGGCGAGGAGGAAACCCACCTTCGTGCGACGACTTCGAACTCCCGCCGCTAGCGTCCATGCTTTCCCTGCGCGCCATGTGAAACAGGGGAGATAGGGAAGAACCCTAGAATCGTCAAGGGAGAAAGAGGAGAGGGAAAATTAGCTGCGCGCCCTTGTCAGCGGCAGCGGTGTGGTAACGGCGGAGGATTTACGGCAGCGGCGGCGGAGGATTTACGACATCGGCGGAGGATTTACAGCAGCGACGGTGGAGGATGTACGGCAATGGCTTTGCTGTGGTGTGGTCGAGTTATTTCATTGGTACGTTCAGCTGTGTCAACGGCTATATTGGGTCCCACGGTACCAACGGCTACAAACGGTGCGCACGGCCTGAAGGTGGGGCTAGGCACCAAGGGCGTGGTCGTTGCCGGTCAAAGCAGTCAAACAGGGCAGGATGTGTGGCCCCAAGAAAATTCGCGACGTTCTACGTGACCAGGCAAGTTTCGTCGAAGGCAACTGGGCTCTTAGTGGACTACTAGGCCGGAGACGAAAATCCGCGACGTAAAACTAGCAAAAAGTTGGGAAAAACAAGTGTCGTGGTGGTATCACGGCAGATGCCATAGGATGGCTAAAGTGTTGGGGCCGATGGACGCTGGAGGTATCTGGGGAGGGATCGCACGGCGAGTAGCCGCGCGTAAGGTATCTCTAGCACTGCAAACAACAAGATCTACCCAGGTTCAGGGCCCTAGTGTGGAGGTAACACCCCTACTCCTGTCTCTCTCTCTATATGTGTGATCTCCGAGTAGCCACAGTACAAAGTATGTCTCTTGGCCGAGTAGCCACTCGGCTGTTCTCTCTAGCTCTAGTGTTGGTTCTAGCAATAAATGCGAAGTGAGGCAACGTCCCTCGCGCAGGAGGGGGCAGGGCATCTTATATAGTGGTGCCCAGCCGAATAAAGAAAGACTATAAGGTACACTTGATGGGACATGGCCACCGCAGGACAGCGCACGCCTCCGGCTTCTCGCTGACGCGGGTGCGGGAAGTCGTTGCGCCGTTCCGGAGATGGGACCTGTCCACCTTGTCAGTGAGATAGGGTAGGCCCCTAGACCTGTCCTGTCCCCTCTGTCAGTGACAGGCGCCTACCACACTGTAGCCACGCCGTAGCGCGGATAATCACGCGCTACGTAAGTTGAACCGCACGCCGGTACGGACGCAGGATACGCGGGATCCCTTGTCAGAACGGCTCCATTGACTTCTTGCCCGAGTAGGAACGCAGTCCCTCTACTCGGACCACTTGACCGCTATCCGGACGAATACAAACTTGCTCAATATCTTCTCTTGGTCTTCAATACTTATGACCGGATAGAGACTACCGGGTAGAGGGGTACCGGGTAGCCACCAACCCGGCCAACAGTACACTGATCTTTGCCTTTTACCACTTGCCTTACCCCTACTCGGGGGTAACCCCCCGACATTAGTCCCTGAAGCTGGTAGAGTCCTGCGAACTTGTTCACTGGGTCCTGCCAGCTTAAACCAAATTGTCTTCTCGAATTAGTAATGCCGAGCTACACTCCAACTTGAACCAGTAACTCCTTCTCGAATCTCTTCAACTGTGGTTGCGAGATAACCTTCCTGGTAGCTGAGTGGAGCAATTTCTCTTCTGAGCTGCCGAGTAAAATAACTTAGTGAAATTTCGAACGCGATCCTGCTGGATCGGACCAAATCCACCTCTCTGTGTCGCTACTGGGCACGTGTCACACCCTTGTGCCCCCGACGCCTCGGTGCCAGCAACACGGCAGGCCACGCGCCAGTCTCCGCAACCTAGGCCCACGGCCCGTTAGGTCATGTCAACTGTACTCGAGAGCCCACGATCCGGACGTGGGATTAACTGCGCCCGTTACGCGCGCGTTTTGCGTTGTGTGCGTTTCTAACGGTCGATTAACCCACGCCGCACGATCATTGCCCACGATCAATGCCACGATCAATCCACCGGTAACGGCAACTCGAGGGGGAGAGATAAATACCCCCGCGACGTTCCCTTCTCCTCTTTCCCGTTCTTCCCAATCTCACGCCTCCTCGACTCTCCGCCGCCGTCGAGCACACCGCCACCGCAAGCATTCGCTGCGCCGCTGCTCCACGTACCGCGAGAGAGACAGAGAGAAGCACCTTCGCTCAACTCCGTTGATTCCAATATCCCACGAGCATTTCTGCCTCCATGGCTCCGCGTGGAGACGAGGATGCTGCAGCCCGAGCCGGTTGGGAAGGCTCAGATGTGACGGCGGAAGACTGCCAATGGCTAGTCAACACGCGCCGCATCCCTCCCGGCGTTGTTTGCAGGCATCCAGGTACCGAGCTCATCCCGAAACCCGACGCGGACGAGTACGTCGTCTTTCTCTCCCATTTCAAACGTGGCTTCGGCCTTCCCATCTCCAATTTCCTTTCTGAGTTCCTCAACCACTTCGGCCTCCAGCCGCATTACCTTCCACCAAACGCCATCCTCATGCTATCCATACACGCCGTCGTGTGTGAGGCCTTCTTAGGTGTCTACCCGACAATCCACACATGGGCAAGATACATTTTCTTTCACAAACAAAGTGTTCCCGATCCTGGGAACACTGAGAACACTCGCGCGATGACCCAGACGGGTAGCGCCATGATGTTGCAGCGCAAGACTGGGCACCACCCGAGAGTCAAGGGATTGGAAACCATGCGCAAGTGGCAGCGCGGTTTCCTTTATGTGAAGAATGTTGCTGCCGAAGAGGGGAAGCCTATCGAAGACCGGATAGGGCTCCCGAAATTCAAGAATGCACTGCCCACCGGGCAGCACTGGGGCTACGACCCCAAGAAGACTATCCCGGACGTCCTCCAGGTTGAGCGACGCCTGACCGAGTTGATCACGGAAGGGTTTCTTCAGGACGATCCCATCGCGTGCTGGATATCACGCCGGGTACTCCCGCTCCAGCACCGGTCACACAAGATGTGCCACATGGGAGGACCCCGTGACTGCACAAGGACAACGACGTTCGAGCTCAGCAAGGCTAAGGTGGCTATATGGGCTAGGTCCATCATGCAGATCTCGCTCTCTGACAACTGGGCGTACGGCTTCGTGCCGTATAGCCGCCTCAAGCCCATTGAACAGGTTAGCGTTCCATGCTCTGTGTTTGCACCCTGATATCGAATAGGTAGTCTCTCAGCTTTGTATGCTTTAATCTTTGCATGCTGCACCGAGTAGGTCATCACACTTATCCTTCTGGCTCTATATGCTTTGTGTTTGCATGCCGTGCCGGGTAGGATTACTTAGCCTAATATGCTTTGTGTTTGCATGCTATCTCGAGTAGAACTCCTTAGCTGAATATGCTTTGTGTTTGCATGCTGTGCCGAGTAGAAATCCTTAGCTGAATATGCTTAGTGTTTGCATGCTATCCCGAGTAGAAATCCTTATCCGAGAACCCAGCTCACTGTGCTTCATGTTTGCCTCAACAACACATCGATCGCCAGCGAGAAGAAGACAACGAGTCTTCGAGGCCAACTGGTCCAAGGACCGAGAAGAGGACAACGCGACTGCCTACGACACCCAAGACACCCTTTGCATCCCTCACGCCAATCAGCCTGGTAAGTCCCGAGTTGATGCATCTATTCAGGATTGGTCCGAAGATGATGAAGGCAATTGAGTTTACCTCTCTGCTCACTAGTAGCGCACTTTGATTCCCTTCTCTGTTTCTGAATTCATTTCTTCTTCTACTCTGCAGAGGAGCCTGAGTTGGACGATGATGATGAGCCCCTGGAGGTTGATCCTCTATCCATGGCCGCTCCCAGTACTCGGAAGAGGGTGGGTAGCGGTGCCCAGGAACCCCCCTCCAAGAGACCCAAGAAGAAAGGCGGTCCCAAGGCTCTCGCTTCCCGCAAGAGGACAGCCCCTACCAGTAAAGGGTAAGTGTTTCTCCGAGTAGAACTTTGATTTGTTGCCGCTTCCTTTCCTCCCTCTTTCTGCTTCCTTTCTAAACTTGTTTCTTCTTCCAGCGCCCCTCTCGACGCGGATGCTGATGCGGCCGCTCCTCGCCCAAAGAGAAAGACAGCTGTGCCCCGAGAGAAACTCGTAGAGCTCTCGGACGACGATGAAGACCAGGAACAGTAGGATAGGACGCGTGCGTCCTCCCCTGTTGATGAAGAAAGAGATCTCGGCGCTGAGAGCACTGGCGCCGGGGAAGACACCGATCCCCTCCTCGAGCAGCAGCGACCTGACGCGCAGCAAACTGGCCAGGATGCTGCCAACGACGAGAGGCCACCATCTCCCCCAGCTGCATCAGCTGGGGAAAACACTAAAGACGCTGCCGGGCAGCAAGACGATGCCGCCCTGGAGCGGCCAGACGCCACTCCCGAGCAGCAGCAAGACCTCCATGCTACTGAACAAGATGATCCCGCGGCCGGGCCGCGGGTAGAAGACAATCTAGACACAAG
The DNA here is from genome assembly GCA_028641055.1 of Alopecurus myosuroides. Taxonomy (NCBI): domain Eukaryota; kingdom Viridiplantae; phylum Streptophyta; class Magnoliopsida; order Poales; family Poaceae; genus Alopecurus; species Alopecurus myosuroides. The sequence continues at coordinate 262,748,141 of CM054059.1, read as the reverse complement.
GCCAGACCCCGCTGTAGAGCAGCGGGTAGAAGAAGATGTGGTGGAGATCACCCATCAAGATCAAGTGCAGCCAGATGCTGCACCGGGTAGCCGGCCACCAGTGCCGCCAACTCAACAGGTGACTCCGCCCCGTGCACCAACTCCTCCACCAACTCAATCAGCACCGACACCTCCTCATCCAACTCCCCAAGCGCCACCAACTGCTTCTCGGCCAGACCCTACTCCAAGCACCAGGAAGATCATTAAGTCTGGAACTGAGCCCACCCGACATCAGCCAAGGCGCAACGCCTCGCAAGCCGGGCAGCAGATGTCGCCCCCAAGCCGCAGGGCAAGCCTTCCGGGAAGCAGGTGAAGAGCACCCAGCTTACACTTGTTCCCTCTGGATCAAACACCAACCCGGCTGCCTCCGGGGTTACCATTGGCCCTGACAAGAAGCAGAGCGCTACCTTCCCCGGGTACATGATGACCCTGTCGCAGCAGCACAAGATCCCGCTATCCAAGGGAGAGAAGCGACTAGCCGTTCTGAAAGAAGGCCAAGCTGTGGGAACCACTAAGCCCAAGGGGAAGAAGGCAGCTACTCCTGAGCTCTTTTCGCGCGGCGAAGAAGATGACGAAATTGAAGGAGAAGGTCTCACTGCCATCCTGGACGGCTTCGTCGATCGGGCCAGGAACAGCCAGGCACATAGCAACCCCAAATGGAATGGTATGGAGCTGGGCGAGATCGACCACTACCGCCTCGACTGGAACAAAGCTGATGTTGGTTCTGTCGCTATGACGGTTGCCAGCCCTGCCTGCACCCTTGCCGGGAAGCTCTTCGTTATGCGCAAGAACATTGAGGACATTGAGCAGGGCTTCGCGGTAAGTGTTTCTTCTTCATCTTGCATTCTCCGAGTTGCAAGTTTCTTCTTTCTCTTCTCGTTTTCTCTGTTCCTCTTTTCCTCTTAGTCATTCCCCCAGTCCCCGAGATTCGGGCCGAGTAGTTGAAGACTCAACCGAGTTGACATCTACTCGGGCCAAATCTCCCGAAAGACTTACACTTTTTCTCTTCTTCTCTACAGGATAGCGTCCAGAAGAGGACTAGGGTTTTCCGTCGGGTGCTCTAGAACCACCGCATCGCTAAGGATCGTATCACGGCTCTTGAAGCCGACAAGAAAGATAGCGAGGCGATGGAAAAGATGACCCTGGACCGCACCCTCCAGATCTCAGAAGTTGAAGGTAAGCTTTCAGCATCTCGGTTTGTGCGTTTTGTGTTTACGCCCGTGTTTGCTTTTTGCTTCATCTTATTTTACTCTGCAGGCAAGCTGAAGGACTTGATGGACAGACACCGGGACTGTGAAGTCTTTGCTGCCTCTGCCCAAAGCAAGATCCAAACTCTGGAAGGTGAGCCTCTTTCCCTCTTCTCTGCGATTGTGTCTTTTCACTTATCTGGTTACTCTGCTGACAATGTTGTTCTTCTCGCAGAAGAGTATAAGAACTTCCGGGAGCAACACCTGAACTGCCTTATGCCTGCCGAGGTGCAGCAGCAGTTGGAAACCCAAGAAGCAGATATTGAGAAGGAGCGCGTTGTCGAGGGGGCGGAAAACGAGAAGCTCCATCTCGAACTCCAAGCCGCACTCCAAACCTCCATCAATCATGTTGACGAGAAGAATAAAATCGAGGCGACCGCCAAGGCCGAGAAGAAAGCTCTCGAGATGGAGATCTCATTGCTGAAGGAACATAACCGGCTTCTCGTTACTCAGATGACGGAATCACGTCGCATCGAAGACAAGCACATCTCGGACGAGAATGACTGGAAGATCAAGCTGTGAGACCTGCTGGTGGACCTAGAATGTGAGTTCCCTTTACTATGCATTCAGCTTGGTTTTCTCTTCTCTGCCTTCTCCTACTTGGTTTTGCTTCTTCTCGGTCTCTGTTTCTGATTTTCACTAGTTCCTTATTTAGACATCTTCCCGGAACTCCGCTCTGCTGGTGTGCCAGCTATGGATAAAGCAAGGCAACTCAGAGCTGCATCTCGTATGCCTATTGACAACACTTCGACAATCAACGACCATCTCCTCAACATCAAAACGCAGATCCGCTCCCTCAAGGGCCTGGGCACCTCCATGGTGTCCACTGGATTCAAATTGCACAAGTTATTCTGGCCTGAGAAGGAGGTGCCTGAAATCTTCAGCGAAATTGCCGAGCACCTGGATGGAGTCAAGGCCGAGCTCAAGAAGTGGCGCGCCTCCGCAGCTCGGGCAGGAGCTGACGAGTTGTTGCACTTCATCATCAGCTGGTACGAGAATCTGAATCTCGACAGGATCCGCACACGTCGGGAAGATTCCAAATGGACCAAGGAACCAGATTGCATTGCTCGCCGCAAGGAGATAGCCTATGATATTGCATCCTACGCCGACACGGGCGTCTACATCGACGGCCTCCCCGAGCCGGACACCGAGCCAGAAGATGATGATGAAGAGGACGATGAGGATGATGATGCCGAGTCTGAAGATGATGACGCCAAGAGAGCATCCGAGAAGGGGAAGGCCAAGGTGATTGAGGGGACCGAGCAGCTGGTCAACACTGAGGATTCCGAGTTGGCTACCAACGCAGAGTCCGAGCAGTCGCAACCCATCGCTCAGGAGACCACCATCACCACCGAGATGGTGATCGAGGGGCCCGCTCCCGAGCTGGGCGTGACTGGTGCTGCGCCAACTGGTGGCAACCCGCTGCCCAGGACCCAGTCTACCGCGTCCACTTCAGCAACAGATCCAATCTCGGTGGCTACAGCAACCTCTGAGCCCACTGCCTCTGCCACCACCGACGCGAACAACACCGCCGCTGTTGAGTAACTCCTGCAAGCTTTACCTCAAAATATTTATCAGATCCCCGGGATGCCGGGTGCAGATGTAACCAAAACCTTTATGTCTTGTTGCTACTCAGTTTTTATTTCAGTTGAAGTTTTAGCAACTCTGGCTTAATGCCGGGTTGCGTTATTATGCAAGTCCCCGAGTTGCATTTTTTATCCACTCTCTCTTTTCGTCTCACCTCTTACCTGCCACTTGTGGCTTTTTTGGTAGTCGAGTCACAAGATTTCAAAGTATGAGTTTCAAATAGTTAGCCACTTAGAAAAATTCATAGTAACGCTGCCCACCACTTAGCCGAAAAAAAAGACAACAAAAACAGTAAAGGACACTCTACTCGGTTGCTGCACCTCTCTTCTCCTTAGCAATTTTTTTGTGTGCTCATTGCCTTTGGCTTGTTCTCTTGCTTGCCATGAAGCCGGGTTGCGGACAGCAGCAGAGTCGAAGAGTTGGCCTTTAGGTTTAAATACATTACTAAATACGCTTATGAAATTCTAAGCAGAGCAACCGAGTAGACAAGGTAAAACAGAGTAGAACAACCCAGAACAAATTTGGACAAGGGCAGTCCCCGAGTTTGAATTCAGAGTGCCTACTAGAATTTTAACTCGGTTGAGGAGATACATACAACTTTCTGCTCATGAATGAAAACGGCGGAGTAGAGCTACATTCCAGGGGCGCTTAGATTCCTCTCCAGCTCTATCCGGCATGTTCTTCTGGGGTGCCTGTGCGTCAACTAGATAGTAGGCATCATTGCGCAGAGCCTTGCTCACAATGAAAGGCCCTTCCCATGGAGGGGATAGCTTGTGCATCCCAGCCGTGTGCTGCATGAGCCTAAGGACCATGTCTCCTTCTCGGAGAACCCTTGGGTTCACTTTCCGGCTGTGATAACGCCTAAAGTTTTGCTGATACACAGCTGATCGTGGCAGAGTTAACTCGCTTGCTTCTTCTAGCAGGTCAACGTCATTTTCTCGAGCTTCTCTCGCCTCCGCCTCAGTGTAGAGGGTTACTCGGGGCGAGTCATGCTCTAGGTCAGTGGGAAACACGGCCTCAGCTCCATATACCAGGAAGAATGGTGTGTATCCGGTTGATCGGTTAGGGGTAGTCCTTAGACTCCACAACACCGCCGGCAACTCGTCCAGCCAACACCCAGGTGTTTTTAGCAATGGCTCCATCAGCCTTGGCTTTATGCCGGATAGCACCATGCCATTTGCTCTCTCAACTTGCCCATTGGAGGCCGGATGCGCAACAGATGCAACATCTAGCCGGATTCGCTTCTCCTTGCAGAATCTCGCAAAAGCACCCTCAGCAAAGTTTGTGCCATTATCAGTGATGATGTTGTGCGGGTAGCCGTATCTCAGGATCACATCCTTCAGGAGACTCACAACCGTGGCTCCATCGCACTTCCGAATAGGCTTGACCTCGATCCACTTGGTGAACTTGTCAACCATGACTAAGATGTGACTCATGTTGCCTCTAGCCGGCTTGAAAGGACCCACCATATCCAAACACCAAACAGCAAATGGCCAAGTAATTGGAATGGACTTCAACTCGGAAGCTGGCATATGAATCTTACTTGCAAATCTCTGGCAGCCGTTGCACTTTCTCACTATATCTTCAACTTGCTTCAAGGCAGTGAGCCAAAAGAAACCATGCCGGAAAGCCTTGTTGACCAGGGCCCGAGAAGAGGCGTGATGTCCGCACTCTCCCTGGTGCATCTCCACAAGAATTTCTTCTCCTTCCTCTGGCTCAACGCAGCGTTGCAGCACGCCAGTAGGACTTCTTCTATGCAGCACATTGTTGAGGATAGTGTAGCCCTTGGATCTTCTCTGTATCTGCCTGGCTGTAACTTCGTCGCTTGGCAAGGTGCCATCCGTTAGAAAGGATAATATGGGCAGAGCCCAACTCAGTGTCTCCCGTGTGGGAAACACTGGGTCGTCCACTTCCATTGGATAAGCCACCAAAACCTCTTCTGAGTTGGAGACGAGTCCCCGAGTCCCCGAGTACTCGGCAGAGAAGGAACAGCTTCCTCTCCTGGTAGAGAAGGAACAAAGATAGACTCCGAGTTGGGGGATGGCTTGATAGATGGCTTTCTCAAATGCTCCAAGGCAATCCCAACCGGGATGAACTGCCGAGAAGACCCCAACTTGGACAACTCATCAGCTGCTTCATTCTCCGCTCGGTGTATATGTTGGAACTCACATCCTTCAAAGAAGCCAGTCATGGTTTGCACCAGAAACCGATACGATGCCATGTTGGCATCCAGAGCATCCCAGCTTCCGGATACCTGCTGCACCACCATATCCGAGTCTCCATAACAGATGATGCGTTGCACGCCAACCTCCTTGGCTACCTTCAAGCCGTGCACCACGGCCTCATACTCGGCCACATTGTTAGATGCCTTGAAATGAATCTGCAGCATGTACTTGAGTTGATCTCGCTTGGGTGACGTCAGCACTACACCAGCACCAAGTCCTTCCTTCACTTTGGAGCCATCAAAATGCATCTTCCAGTAGTTGGTTTCTGGCAAGGGAGGCTCATACTGCACCTCAGCCCAATCCACTAGAAAATCTGCCAGAATCTGTGACTTGATGGCTTCTCTTCTCGCGTACAGAGGAGGGCACGCGGCTAGCTCGATCGCCCACTTGGCTACTCTGCCACTTGCTTCCTTGTTACCCATGATATCTGAGATGGGAGCAGAACTCACCACTGTGATGGGATGCTCCTGGAAATAGTGCTTCAGCTTCTTGGCGCCCAGGTACACGCCGTAAGTCATCTTCTGGTAGTGAGGGTAGTTCTGCTTGGAGCTGGATAGCACCTCACTGAGATAGTACACTGGCCGCTGCACAGTCTTGCCTTCCTCTTCTCTTTCCACCACAATCACCACACTGACTACTCGGTTGGTTTCCGCAATGTACAACAACATTGGCTCTTTGGGTAGCGGGCTAGCCAGGATGGGAGCGCTACCTAGCATGGCCTTCAGCTCCTTGAATGCTACATCAGCTTGTGGTGTCCAGACAAACTTGTCACTCTTCTTCATCAATTGATAAATAGGCAAGGCCTTCTCGCCCATTCTGCCTAGGAAGCGGCTCAGAGAAGCCAGGCATCCCGTGAACTTTTGCACATCCTTCAGTGATCTCGGCAAACACATGCTCTCTATAGATTTTATCTTTGAAGGATTGGCTTCAATGCCCCGACTGGATACCAAGAAGCCTAGTAGCTTGCCAGCCGGGACGTCAAGGGTGCATTTAGTCGGATTCAACTTCATCTTGTACTTGCGCAAGTTGGCAAAGGTTTCCTCAATATCACTAAGCAGAGTATGTGTTTTATTCATTTTGATGACAATGTCATCTACGTACACCTGCACATTTTTGCCAATTTGATCATGCAAGCATTTCTGCATGCATCTCTGTTAGGTAGCCCCAGCATTCCGCAACCCAAAGCACATGACACGATAGCAATAAGCCCCGTACGGGGTAATAAAGGCAGTCTTTATTTGATCATCCGGGATGAGAGCTATCTGATGAAAACCAGAGTAGGCATCTATGAAAGACAAAAGCTCACAACCAGCAGTGGAATCGATCACCTGATCTATGCGGGGTAGCGGGAATGGATCCTTGGGGCAGGCCTTGTTCAGGTCAGTGTAGTCCACGCACATGTGCCATGCGGTGTCGGCCTTGGGGTCCTCCTTCTTCTTCTCAACCATAACCGGGTTGTCTAGCCAGTCTGAATGCAATACCTCCATGATAAAGTTGCTTATCAGCAACTTGGTGATCTGATCACCGATAGCTTTCCTCCTCTCATCACCAAAGCGGCGCATAGCCTGCTTAACCGGCTTGGCATCATGCCGCACATGCAGCGAGTGCTCAACCAACTCCCTCGGGACGCCCAGCAGATCCTCATTGGACCATGCAAAGACATCCTGATTCTCACGGAGGAAGTGGATGAGCTCGCTTTCCTATTTCTCTCCAAACCCGGCGCCAATGATGGCAACACGGTCTGGGAACTCAGGATCAACCTGGACCTTCTTTGTCTCCTGGGACGCCTGGAATGCAGTTCCGTACTGGGAACTCGGCGTGCCAGGCGCACCGACTTGCACTGCTTGTGCCAAAGCCACCACCTCGTGTATCTTCTTCTTCTCGGCAGCAATGACCATGGACTCCGCCAGCTGAGAACTAGCAGACGCGCATTCCAAGGAACGCTTGTAATCACCCGAGATGGTGATGACTCTGTATCTTCATCTTCAGGTAGGCAGCATGGGTAGAGGCCATGAACTTGCTGAGGGCAGGCCTACCGAGCAGAGCATGATAGGGGCTCTGAAGATCAACCGCCTCAAACTGCAGGCTCTCGGTGCGGCAGTTCTCCCTGGTACCGAATAAGACATCCACCCAGATGCGGCCGATTGGAGCACAAGATACTCCCGGCACAATGCCATGGAATGTGGTCCTGCTGGGTAGCAACATGTTCTCGGCAAGGCCGAGCTTCTCTAGTGTATCCCGGTACATGATGTTGATGCTTCTGTCGTTATCTATCAGCACCTTGCTGAACCTGACATTCTTATGAGTTCCCAAGAAGGTGGGATCCACCACCAGAGCATAGCTACCCGGGTTGGGCATCACCCTGGGATGATCAGCTCTGGACCAAGTGATCTCTTGGTTGCACCAGTGCAAGTAGTGAGGCACAGCTGGGATCACAACATTTACCTCCATTGCACGCCTGTGCAGTGACTGCTTGTCGGCTGGCTCGATGGTGAAGATCATGTAGCTCTCGTGGTGTTCCTGGTACTGGTTGCGGTCTCCCCCACCATTGTTGCCGTTGTTATTTTTGTTGTTGTAGTTCCTGTTGTTATTGTTGTTGTTGCGGTTGCCGTTGTTGTTGAAGTTGCGGTTACCGTTGTTGTAGTTGCGGTTGGCTCCCTGAGCCACTTGGTTCACGTTCTCTCTTCTCGGAAACACTGCAGGCCTAGGAGCAGTTGCCCGAATAGGCTGTACATTGGCATTCGCAGGTGGCAGAGGAGGAGGAGGAGGCAGCTGAACAGCATCCTCATTCTTGATTTGGTCCCACCAGCTGCACTGCCGGGTAGTGTGGTTGGCTGGCCTACTCGGATGCCGAGTATGGAAGCTGCATGGCCCAACCTTCATCTTCTCAAAGATAAAGCTCAGAGCTGGATCCGAGTTGCCGCTACCCTGCTGGGGAGCATTGTATGGCTTCTTGATGCCTTGGCCCTGATTCTGGTTCTGCCCGTACTGGGCTCCAGCAGTTTTTTGCCTTTGGCTACCCCCAGCAGCCGTAGTCACAGCATTCACCTCCTCGGGGTCATAGCGAGTATCAATGCGGTCACCTCTACGCTTGTTTCTGAAGTCATTGCGCCTGTTGCTGTCATGGTGCTTCCTTCCCGGCTCAGAAGAATCGAGCAGAGTTGGGTCACCGAGTGCATACATATCTGCAATCTTGATCGTCTCGGAGAGCGTACTCAGCATCTCTCTTTGCAGCTTCTGCCACAACATGCTGCCATGCCTGCAGCCCTGAGGAAACAAAGTAATGGCCTGGGCCTCATTCACACCTTCACAGGTGTTCCTCAAAGTGCTCCACCGAGTAAGGTACTCGCGGTCAGTCTCCTCTTCCCGCTGCTTGCAAGCGGACAGTTGATGCTGCCTATTCGGCCTCTTGTATGTGCTGGCGAGGTTGCTGATGAAGGCTTCCGAGAAGTCTAGCCAGCAATTGATGCTATCTCGGGGTAAGTTGTTGAGCCAAGTCCGAGCAGGGCCCTCCAGCATCTGCGGAACATACCGCACAGCCCATCTCCGGTTGCCGCCTGCGATATGCACAGCGGTAACGTAGTCGCTTAGCCAGTCTTCCGGCTTGGTGCTGCCATCATAACATTTTGTCCCCCTAGCCAGCTGAAAATGGTTCACTAAGGGCTCCTCCATGATGCGGCGACCAAAGCAGTCTGGGCCAGGTGGCCCCCGGTTCTCGAGTTGCGTAGACCGATTGATCCGGTCCAGCTTGTATCTTGCGTCACTGGGCACCAACATGCGGTCACCCAGACGGTCAGTGACATCCCTTGGGTCAGCATAGCCGGCTAGCCCCATCGCCGAGTAACCATCATCATAGCGGTTTTCCTGCACAACTGCGGGCTGCACCACCGGGTTGACTGCTGGCGCAGCCGCACGCGGCTGTGCTGCCGCTGGCTGCTGCGTCCTCTGCCGAGTAGGCTGGGCGGCAGGACGCCGAGAAGGTCCTGCATGGTCTCCCTCTTCCTCTTGCTGTGAGCTTTATTGGCTTGATAGCCTGCTCCTGCAGTGTTGTGTTTCTGACCGGGCTGCCGCGGCACAGCGCGCTGTTTCGCGATGATAGCTGGGTCGTACACCTGCATATGTTTGCTCTTCCCCGAGTTCACACTCTGGTTCCTCTCACTACCAGGAAGCGGTGATGAGGCCTGATCCGTAGATCTGACCGCATGCGAGTGCACAACCTGAGAAGCGCCAGCACCCGGATTGGCTTTTCGGAACTCCTCGTTCTGCCTAGCGGCCTCTAGCACTAGCTCATTGAGCCTATCCTGCTGCCTAGCGCGCGCGTCGCCAGCGAGATGTGGCAACTTAGCAGCCACTGACTCTGCAGCCCTAAGAGTTTTGGCGGGTGTACTATACTTGGGCCTAGTAGCAGTGTCTAAACTAGCAGACTGGCTAGCAGCCCCACCAACTACTGCCATCTCAGCGCCTAAGTTGCGAACGAGTACCGCCTAGCTTGCTAGGCTTCCTAAGCACAGGAGTAAAGCCGTGGGACATGTTGTACTCATTTTGATCTAGGTTAAGCTCAAGCCTAACCTTTTCCAGCTCCTGGGTCTCCGCGAGTAGCGCTTGACGATGCTGCTCGAGTTGCGCCCTCATGGTCATGAGCTCAAGCTCGGTGGGAGGCGGCATGCCCATCCGCACGGCGGATGCTGGTATCGTCGTAGTCGTGGAAGGAGGCACGTAACCCGGAATGTTGTGGGGCGCGTCGAAGGGCTTGTGAACTCTTGGGCCAGTACTTGGGACAGCACGTTCCTCAATGACTCCCGCAGTAGAGGTCACGCCTTTCCCGGCATCGATAGCCGGGCCTATCATCATCACCTCCACGCTGTCCGCAGAGCAGTCAGAAGGCTTCCCGCGGGCAGCGAGTACAGCAGGAGGATCTTCCGCGACGAGCACCTCCTTCGGGAACTCGCGGATGATGGTGGTGGCGACGTAGACCAGATGCGTGCCGAAGGAGAGCAGCGAGCCGCCTGCCGGCATGGGCCTACCGCCGAAATCTCCGGCGTTGTCGATGACGAAGTCGAAGGAGCCGAATATGTGTACAAGGCCACAGACCACGCGCTCCCCCGTAGCAGAAACGAGTCCCGTCCGAACATGAACTCCAGCCAGCGCCGCTGGTAGCCCCACGGTGGGCGCCAACTGTCGTGGTGGTATCACGGCAGATGCCATAGGATGGCTAAAGTGTTGGGGCCGATGGATGCTGGAGGTATCCGGGGAGGGATCGCATGGCGAGTAGCCGCGCGTAAGGTATCTCTAGCACTGCAAACAACAAGATCTACCCAGGTTCAGGGCCCTCGTGTGGAGGTAACACCCCCACTCCTGCCTCTCTCTCTATATGTGTGATCTCCGAGTAGCCACAGTACAAAGTATGTCTCTTGGCCGAGTAGCCACTCGGCTGTTCTCTCTAGCTCTAGTGTTGGTTCTAGCAATAAATGCGAAGTGAGGCAACGTCCCTCGCGCAGGAGGGGGCAGGGCACCTTATATAGTGGTGCCCAGCCGAAGAAAGAAAGACTATAAGGTACACTTGATGGGACATGCCCACTGCAGGACAGCGCACGCCTCCGGCTTCTTGGTGACGCGGGTGCGGGAAGTCGTTGTGCCGTTCCGGAGATGGGACCTGTCCACCTTGTCAGTGAGATAGGGTAGGCCCCTAGACCTGTCCTGTCCCCTCTGTCAGTGACAGGATTTGACAGGCGCCTACCACACTGTAGCCACGCCGTAGCGCGGATAATCACGCACTCCGTAAGTTGAACCACACGTCGGTACGGACGCAGGATACGCGGGATCCCTTGTCAGAACGGCTCCATTGACTTCTTGCCCGAGTAGGAACGCAGTCCCTCTACTCGGACCACTTGACCGCTATCCGGACGAATACAAACTTGCTCAATACCTTCTCTTGGTCTTCAATACTTATGACCGGATAGAGACTACCGGGTAGACGGGTACCGGGTAGCCACCAACCCGGCCAACAGTACACTGATCTTTGCCTTTTACCACTTGCCTTACCCCTACTCGGGGGTAACCCCCCGACAACGAGTCTGCGACGAACCAAACCAATACGTCGAGAGCAAACTCCACTTTTCATCCATCCGTGACGGAAACGCGCGACGTTATCAAAACGTTCCGCTCAAAACATTCCGGATCGCATGAAATTTGGTAGTGGTAGAGATGGACCGCCAATAGGGAGTGTCCTATCGTTGTGCGCAATGCTTGACGGTTATCTACCCACAGATCCCTGATACACCACCACGTCCTAGTTTTGAAAACGTTTTTAATATCCCCCGCAAATTCAAATGGAACGCCCAAACTAGGAAACTCATGGAACAAACTAGACAAGTTGAAACCGAGGGGAATCCAATCCCCGTGTGGTTGCACGATCAGTCTTGGCTTCAAAGGCGAGAACTCGCTCCTAGGGGAATGAACGAGGCAAATCACCACATCCCATGTGGTAACTCATCCAAGCCTTTAATCATGTTAAGCACACATCTCGAACGTTACCATGTCATCCTGTCATACTAGATTCATTTCGTAACTCTGGTTCATCAACCGGATGGAACATAGATCAGCAGACATGTATGACTAAGCATGGCATATTTGAGGCTCTGGTGATACACACAAACAAAACCTATGTCTGCTAGGAGCAGTGAATCATGATATCTGCGTTGTGCAAATAAATGGGACAACTCTATCTACTGACCCAAGATACTTTACAAAAGCATGTATCGTACGAGAAGGAAAACACTTCGAAAACATATATGGGAAGATAAGAGGTTATGCTTGCCTTGTTTCAAGAAAAACAGATAAAGTCTTCGAGGATAAGTGCTTGACTTGGTTGGTAAGACCAAGTATTCGTCGAGAGGGGTGTCGAACTTCACTCCGGATTCGCATTCTACCGAAAGGAGCAAACACCGGAAAGAAAGAGAACACCATTCAACACCAATGCAATGTGCATCATGTATGCATGAACATTTGAGTGCATTAAAGAGAAACCCTAAACATGTTTCATAGGTTGCTAGGGTTCATATGATAGAAAAGCATTTTTACTGAAATTACTCCTCAAGTGGACCTGAGAGGCCGATTCGGGCAATTCTAAAAGTGCAACAAAGTTACAGTGCTCAAATGGGGTTGAAAACACCATAACTAGGTTGCATTTCTCTTTCTAAGCATTTTGACATATAACTTGTAATTTTCTGATTTTATTGAATAAAATCTTATTTTCTTTAGTTTTAAATGATTCAAATAATAGTCAAAATTCAACTTTGTCAAACATGTGTGAAAATGACATAAACATGTAGATTATATTTTTCTGAACATTTTGGTATATTGAAAATATTTTTTTCATTAACCAAATAAAAGGTATTGCATTTACCATTTTTAGTCTTTTTCTATAATTTTAAAATGAGGTGGAGCCCACGTGTTAGTTAAATTCGATTTAAAAGAAACGGAGGCTGTGACGTGGGCATGAAGTCACGATGACGTCATCCCGAGGTCGAATCTTCTCTGCGGCGATGAAATCCGTCGAATTCGCACGGGGTTTTGAAATCAAACCCCACCACGAGGGGAGCATGGGGATTCTAGGGGTGGCCGCGGCTGGCCGAATGGTCGCCGGAGCGCACGTCGGCGAGCTGGGGCGTGGCGGCGGACAGCGGCAGCGAGTTGCGGAGGGGAGGGGGAAGGGGATGGCAGCGATGATCTTGTCGAGGATGCGAGATGAGGGCGCAATTGGCGCCGGCGAGGAGGAAACGGCAGCGGCCGTGGCGGATGGTCGGCGAGGAATTGGGGCTCTCCCGATGCTCCCTGCCGCTGCGCGTACTTGAGGAGGACGAGGAGGACGCGGTGGTGTTGATGAGATGCTCGGTGGGGCGCGGGGGCGGCCGTATCGCCGGCGGCGAGTGGAGTCTGCGACGATAGGGTTAGGGTTTGGGATGTTCTGCGCATGGGGAGGGACAGCGAGAGCGAGGCCGAGGTGAGGAGGAGGTAGAGGCGTGCAGGGTGGCTCTCCTCGCCCTTATCCTCGCAGAGGGGCAAGCAGGAGGTGGCTCGAGCGGCGTCGAGTAGCTTCGTGTCTACTGGCGCGAGGAAGAAGATGACAAAATAAATTCCGGAAAACCCTCTGCCCTCCTGGAAATTGCAAAACAGTCCCTGCTCCTCTTAAAATAGCAGTTTAAAAACTATTTTGAGGGCTTTTCTGTAAATGGGAAAAATTGGCAAAAATTATTTTTGAGTTCCTTGTTACATTTGCAACCTCAACATATTTTTGTTTGACAAAAATTACACCATTTTAAACCATGATTTTGAAATGGCACTTTAAGTGATTTTTAATAAATTCCCTTTTAAATTTTTTAATGCACTTGTTTTAAATTCAACCATGGTTAAAAATGCATGCATGACATGACATGACCACAAGCACAAACACCAACTCTTTATTACAAAAAGGTGGATGTTACAAGTCTACCCCCCTTACAAGAATCTCGTCCCGAGATTCCTAGGTTTTAGAAAAGAAGGACGGGTACTCAGATCGTAAATGATCTTCTCGTTCCCAGGTTGCTTTAGCTTCAGAATGATGAGACCACTGAACCTTAGGGCACTTGATGCTTCGGCATCGAATCTTTCGTTCAGCTGCCTCGAGGATACGAACAGAGCGCTGCAGCGTACTCTCACCATGATTGGGATCTATGGGCCTGCAAACCACGCGTTCTCGCCTGCTTTCCTAGAGGAAATCTCCGCCAAGGTGGCAGCTTGTCGCCATCCGATCCTTATGGGGGGACTTTAACCTTATTAGGGGCGCCGAGGACAAGAACAATGAGAGGATCAACTGGCCTCGGGTGGAGATGTTTAATAACTCCATAGCCGAGTGGGCACTTACGGATCTACCTCGCTCGGGGGCGAGGTATACTTGGAGTAATAAGCAGCGGGCGCCGGTGAGATGTGTCTTGGATAGGGTTTTCTTGGCCCCCGAGCTCGACGCCTTGCTCCCGCTTGCGACCCTCTTGGCGGAACCTATCCTAGGCTCGGACCACTGTCCGCTGATTTTTAACGGGGGTGGGGAGGCCCCACCTAGGAGTAACCGCTTCTTTTTTGAACTAGGATGGTTTGAGATTCCGACCTTGCCAGAGTTGATCCAGGCTCAGTGGATGAGACTCATGGCCCAGGCCTCTGGTAGAGACATCGTGGATTGGTGGCAGTCCATGTCGGTTGGGCTTAGGCAATACCTCCGGGGGTGGTGCTGCAACATGGGGAGAGAAGCCAGGACAGCCAAATCTGCGCTACTGGCCCAGATTGCGGAGTTGGACTCTAAAGCTGATGCCTAAGGGCTGGAAGAAGAAGAGTGGGTCTTCCGATACCACCTTGAGGACCAACTTTTAAACATCTTTAGAGTAGAAGAGGAGTATTGGCGGCAGCGGGGCAGTCCGGTGGGCCCTGGAGGGAGACACCAACACGGCTTACTTCCACGCTGTAGACAATGGCCGTCGCCGAAAATGTATTATCTCCTCGCTCCAATCTCCCTCTGGCATCATCAGTGGCCCTAGATTGATCCAGGCACACGTGTATGACTTCTATAGGGAGCTCCTCGGCTCGGAGGCCCCCCGACACCTTGAGTTAGCTCTGGGCACTTGGTCTGGCTCGGGCCTGGTCTCGGAGGCCGAGAACAACCATTTGCTACTCACCTTCTCCGAGGATGAACTGGAGGCCGTGGTCTGGGACATGAAAGTGAACATGGCACCGGGTCCAGACGGGTTCCCGGTGGCCTTCTTTAAGAAATGTTGGCCTTTGTGCAAGCTGGGAGTGCTGCACTTACTCAATGATTTCATCCTGGAGAGGATTGATGTGTCCAGGCTCAACTTTGGGGTCCTCTCTCTCATCCCTAAGGTTCCGGGGGCGGACCTTATCTCCCAGTTTCGCCCAATAGCCCTGAGCAATGTGATCTTTAAGATCATCGCCAAAGCTTTTGCCACGAAACTTGATCCTGTGGCAAATAGGATCATTAGCCCCTCCCAGACAGCCTTCCTTAAAGGGAGATTTATCCTTGACGGGGCGCTATCGCTGCTGGAAATTGTTCACGAACTAAAAGATAAAGCGCTAGGGGGCGTTTTGTTGAAACTGGATTTCGAGAAGGCGTACGACCGAGTGGATTGTTCCTTCTTACTCGAAGTGTTGCGTCGGAAAGGGTTCGACGCAGGGTACGTCCATAGGATTCAGCGGCTCATCTCGGGAGGTCAAACATCGATCTTGATTAACGGTGAGGTCGGACCATACTTTCGGAATAAGCGAGGGGTGCGTCAAGGCAACCCCCTCTCGCCGATCCTCTTTAACTTTGTGGTCGAGTCTCTCTCGGCCATGCTATCTACGGCCAGCGCGGCTGGCCATATTAGTGGGGTCGTCCCACACTTGATCCCAGGGGGATCTCGCACCTTCAATACGCGGACGACACCCTGATTTTGATTCAGAATAATGACCTCCAGCTTGCTAACCTAAAGTTCCTCCTGCTGTGCTTCGAGAACATGTCGGGTCTGAAGATCAACTTTCACAAAAGTGAGGTGTTCGTGTTGGGTCAGCCGCCGCACGAGCAAAAAAGGGTCACAGGCATGCTTAATTGCAAACTGGGATCCTTTCCGTTTCTTTACCTTGGCCTGCCGATCTCGGACTGAAAGTTGACAGTAGAACAATGGTACTTTCTCGTAGCCAAGCTCGCGACTCGGGTGGAGGTGTGGATGGGCAGGATGCTCTCCTCGGGTGGACGGCTTATCCTATCCAACGCCTTCCTGGAGGCGCTCCCCACCTTTGCTATGGGGTTGTTTCTCTTGCAGGACGGGGTCCATGCCAAGTTTGATTCTATTCGGGGTCGCTTATTTTGGGAAGGAGCTGGCCCCAAACGTAAGTTTCACATGGTCAACTGGCCGGCTGTTTGTCGCCCCAAGGACTGCGGGGGTCTCGGGCTTACAAACACGAAGCACATGAACAAAGCTCTCCTTTTGAAATGGGTTTGGAAACTGATTCAGTCCGACTCTTCCTTGTGGCACAGGGTGATTCGGGCCAAATACCCCGAGGCGGACGACATCTTTGTTGCGCCCGCGCGTGGGGGCTCACAATTCTGGAGAAGTTTGCACAAAATTAAGCACCTTTTCAAACTTGGGGCAAAGTACTCCGTGCGCAATGGCCAGCGCACGCGCTTCTGGACTGATTGGTGGGACGGGGAGGGCCCCCTTTGCGATCGCTTTCGTAGACTGGTCGCCATCTCGACCAATCCCTCCATCCTTGTTGCGGAGGCCTTTGTGGTGGATGGTCTCAGTTTCAGACGTACTTTTGATCCGGGATGCACCACCCAATGGGATGCTTTGAACTTGGCTTTGGCGGATGTCGAGCTGAGCCTTGGTCTGGATGTGATTAGATGGGCTCTTGAACCTTCAGGCACCTATTCGGTGGCGTCGATATATAAGAAACTCTCGCAAGGGGCGACAGTTGCACATTGCACCGACTTGTGGGCGGTTAGGTTGCCGCTCAAACTTAAAATTTTCTCTTGGCAATTGGCTCTTGATCGTCTTCCCTCGCGCCTTCTGCTCAGTTCTCGTCGGAGCCTTGACAATGGCGGATGTGCCCTTTGTGGGGAACCTGAGGACGCCTCCCACATTTTCTTCTCGTGTTCGCTAGCGAAACTTGGTTGGAGTGTGCTTAGAGAGGTGTTGGGCTGTAGTTGGTGCCCAGCAAACTTCCCCCAATTTTTCGCCATCCTAGACTCACTGCTTGGCCAACAAAGGAGAACCAGCTGGGTTCTGTTTTCTGCCATGTGTTGGGCTCTGTGGCTTACGCGAAATAAAATGTCTATTTAGTCGATTTTCCCCAAACGTCCAGCTGACGTTATTTTTAAAATGATGATGTTTGTGCAGGCTTGGTCAGGTCTCGCAAAGGAGCATGATAAGGAGCTGCTGCTGGGGTTGGTGCGAGGGCTTAAGGACATCTACAGCACCTTTAACTCCACTTTCAGATCAATACCCTCTCTTATATAACATTGTGCAACATAAAAATGTTTCTGTACATGATGTATTTCACAATGCTCCACCTATTAATATTTCCTTTCGTAGGAACTTAATAGGCATTACGTGGGATTTGTGGTCTCACCTTTGTTTGCGATTGATGAATATTTCTTTTGTTCCCTCTAAGGATAGGTTTCATTGGAATTTGACACAGAATGGGTTGTTCTCTGTTAAATCCATGTATGAGGATATGATGAATGGTCATGCAATTTTTCTCAAAACCTATTTGTGGAAATTAAAGATTCCCCTCAAGATTAAAATTTTCATGTGGTTTTTAGATAAGAAGGTTCTGTTAACTAGAGACAATCTAGCTAGAAAAGGATGGAAATGGGACACACATTGTTCTTTTTGTGGGAATGGGGAATCTGTTGAACACCTTTTTATCTCTTGTCCTTTTGCTAAGCTAGTGTGGCGTGTGGTTTTGTGTACTTACAATATTCCTCCCCCCTCCAATATTACAAACATGTTTGGGAATTGGTTAAATGGGATTGATAAGAAGACTAAGGATAGGATAAGAATTGGAGTTTCGGCCATTTTTTAGGCCATTTGGACTTGTAGGAATGATGTTGTTTTTAACAAAAAAGATCATTTTCATGTTCTACAGGTTATCTTCAAGGCAGCACATTGGATCCAGTTATGGGCTTTCTTACTTCCATTGGATCAGAGGAAGCTTATGGTGGATGGCTGCAGACGACTCCTTACGGTGGCACAGGATTTTTTCTCCCGAGATACCTAGCAGCATATTAATAGGCTTTTGTAGTTTTATTACTGCTGCTGGCGTGAGGGGTTTCCCGTTGTGATCTTTGTGATCTTCGTGGACATGTAAAACTTACGATTTGACACTCAATAATTAATAAAGGCTATATGCATCACTCGATGCAGAGGCCGGGGTTTACCCCATTTCTAAAAAAAATCTACAGCACCTTCCCTCCTGCCCCCTACCTTCTTAGCTGCCTCGGGTTGTGTTGGGGTGCCCACCCCCGCCTTTTATTCCACTGTTCGTTGTTGTTGTTAGGTCGGCTAAGTTGTATGCCCAGCATGTGTTTACTTTCCTGTCTTCTATGTCGGCTAAGCTGTATGTCCAGCTCCTGTATTAACTGGTTGGTTGGTCCCACCGTACTTGGTGCTTTATTAATTTAAAGCAGCGCACAAGATGCCTTTTATCTATAGGATACGAACAGGAAATTCTCGGTAGGTCAAATCGTCCTTGAGATCAATGGTTTCATGATCAACACCGCGGTTGGAATCTTTGAAGCAATGATGTAGTTCTGATACATGTAATGTAACATGAACCCGTGGGAACGTTGAAGGTAGATGGATACGATAAGCAAAATTCCCACTTTTTGCAAGAACAGGGAAAGGACAGTGACAACCAGCGAACTGAATCTCTCAAGCAGCAGGTCTAGAAGAGAACAGCCGCACTGGACACCTATGTTTATGTTTCCCATGTTATCAATACATTCTTTGGAGCTGTGACGTCGTGAAAAGACATAAGTGTGATGTATAATTTGATCAAAATTGTACTGGTATGTTTAAGTGCCGATCCATAGTATGTGTAACAATAGTAGTGAAAAGTTGTGATAATGTACAAGTGCCCGTGCTTGTGACAAGAGTGTAAAAAAAGATTTTATATTCGAATTACTATGATCATCCTTGGCATTGATGTGAAAATTGAATTTATAGCTGAGAATATCCCTGCCTTCCAAACATATGAATCGTTGGAGAGTACTGCTGAGGCAGGGCATTGTGCTGTTTTTGGTGGGGCACATTTGGGGGTTCCGGTGGAGATGCTCTAAGTCCTCTTCTTTTGATTGGGATTTGCAGAAGCTTCAGCCAATGGCATAAAGCCTGATGGCAGTAGAATTGCCGGTAACCAGCCGAGGCGGCAATGCGACATTAGTTGGTGCGAACATGCTTACCAGTGCATCAATGGAACACACTGCATATGCACGTTCACTCGTTCTGTCTGCCCTCTCTCACCTTATCCACGGGAAAGCGGGCTAGCTTTAACTTGTTACGGATGATGTGAGCATGTAGCCTTTTCCCTTGCTGCTTCAGTAATACTATCAAGCAACATCAAGATGTTTTACTAGAAACCAGTAATTGTTCATGAATTGCCTGCGAACTAATGACAAAACAAAATGTATTGATCACCCATGAATACAAAATGTGAACTCAATCTTAACTTCCACATGCAGGAATACTGATTATCTTGTACCCTGAGATAGAGTTGCTGAGAAGTTGGTGTGCATGCATGGGTACAAACAAGTGCTTCAAGTTCTTCCCTAACAGAGACAAGGTACCTACATTCAGAAAATCTAAAACCAGTCACAATGTTGTCTGTCGAGGAGACTGCCCATTTTATCCGTACAAAAGAAATACTTGGCCATCCAAATTGGTGTATATAAATGTATGAACACAAATCCTCAACATAATCTACCGAGTCTTTCATCAACTTGGGGGGATTAACAGTTCAGGGTCATCAGGTTCAGATTGCAACGATATATTAGAAACTAAATCTTCTAGCATCAAGTATATTACATCTCTCTCTGGATGATTCCGGTCTTCCACAAGGAATACATGAACGATATCTTTTAGCTCAATCCAACTGCACCCTGGTTCCTTCTTCACGTCAAGATTCTTCAACCTTGTCCTTACCTTCACAACATCATCCCACTTCCCCAATTTAGCATAGATATTAGACATGGCAACATAAGCAGATGCATGCTTTGTGCCCATGCAAAGCAACTTTTCAGCAACTTTCTCACCCGTCTCCAAGTCCATTGAATACCAGCAGGCAGTGAGTAGGGCTCCCCATACCACCCCATCTGCTGGTACAGGCATTTCAGAGATGAACTTCTCAGCTTCTCTGACACGTCCAGTCCGACCAAGAAGATCGACAGCACAGGTATAATGCTCCACAGTTGGAACCAGTCCATAGCTTTCCATAGAGTGGAAGAACCTCATCCCCTTGTTAACTAAACAAGCACGAGCACTAGCCATAAGGAGGCCCAAAAAAGTGATCTCATTGGGATTGATATGCTGCTTCAGCATCCTCCCAAACTCGACTATAGCTTCAAGCCATTGACCATTCTGTGCAAGCCCATTAATGAGTGATGTCCAAGAAGCAACATTTGGTGATGTGATGCAACAAAATGCGCTCCGTGCATCACCGACATTCCCACATTTTGAGTACATATCTACAAGAGCTGTCCCAACATAGCCATTGGACTCAAATGGAGTCTTGCAGAGGTGAGCATGGACCATTTTGCCTTGCTCAATGGTTCCAACAGTAGCACAGGCATGCAATAGAGCAGGGAATGTTGACGGGCTGCATGCAATAGACAATCGGCACATGACCACAAATAGTTTTAGAGCTTCTGAAGAATGAGCATTTTGAATGTAACCAGAAATCATAGAGTTCCATGTTATCGTGTTTCGTTCATCCTTTATCTGTTCAAATAGCTTCAGCCCCTCCTCCAACTTTCCATTCTGGAGAAGAACTGACATCATGGAGTTTAAGGTCACGATATTTCTTCGAGGCATCTTTTCAAACATCCTGTAGCAATGTTCAAGTCTCCCTTCAATACCATAGACTTTAATCATCAGATTGTAGGAACCTGAATCATGCTCTGGCATCTGCGAGAAAACTATCTTTGCATCTTCCGTCCTGCCCATTGATATAAGTCCACCAATTAATGTATTGGATGTGATCAAGGACGGCATTTCCAGGTCATTGTAAACCAGCAAGGCATCACCAACAGCATCAGAACTGCAGTAAAGATCCACAAGAGCACTGGTGATTAACTTCTCAGATTCAAATCCTCTTCGGATCACACAGCTATGAACTGATCTCCCAAAATCCAATGCTCCCATCTTCACACAGGCCCTCAAAACGCTGTCAAAAGTGAATTCATTCGGCATCATGCCATCATCCGCCAACATCTGCACAAACAACCGGATCGCTTTGTGACAGCACTCACCCAGTCCTCGTGCATAGCCCGATATAACAGCGGTCCATGCAAACACATCACGAGGCGCAGGCATCTGCTGAAGAAGATCCAGGGCATCATTCAGCTGGTTGAACCTCACAAGCGCGACGACCATCGGGCTCCACAGTAGATCATTCCTCGAATGAAGGGAGTCGAAGAGCGTGTGTGACGCACGCAGATCGAAACACGAGGAGTAGAAGTCAAGAAGGGAGGCCCCAACGACCTCCAAGTTCTCAGACCCGGACTTCACCACCTGGCAGTGCACCTGTGACCCAAACTGAAGGTGGCGACTGCGGGCACAGGCGCCAAGCACCGACGCGAAGGTGGCCTCGCTCGGGCTCACCCCCGACCGGTGCATGTGTGTGGTTACCTCAAGCGCGTCGATCATGCTCCCACGCCTCGCATGGCCCGCGAGCATTGAGTTCCAAGTGACCACAGTCCGACGCGGCATATCATCGAACAGTCTGCGGGCAGCCGCGGTGTCGCCGCTGCTGAGCAGAGCTGTGAGCCGCTTGTTTTGCGCGGGGATGGATGCATCTTCGTGGGTCTGGGTCGACGAGTGCCGCGGTGAGATCCTGCTTGCGTGGGTAGCTGGTGGTCCTCGTTTCCAGAAGGCGAATGGTCTTGACCTGGAGAGCATGCAGCAGTCTAGCGGAGAACGGAGGGGGGCTGCGTGGCCGCGAGACGGCGTGGTGCTGGTGGCTAATAAGAAGTGGCGGAAGAGGGTGCTGCGAGGGGTCGACAAGACCGGGGTGACGCCGGCAAGTAGCCGAGGAATGCTCTGGGGGGGACCCGTCGAGCGGCCGGCCGGCACCGCTCAGGGCGGGCGCGAGGCGTTTGAGGGACTAGACGGATATGCGAGCTTCGCCTCGCCGCCCTACAATACGTTTCAGCACTATGCCATACATTGTGTTTCGGCACCGTGTGATAGGGATGTGGCTCTGTCACCTACATTGCAATTTCCTATGCATGTATTTTTAGGTGTGTCACTTCGTTTGTAGCGTGTGATCACAGAAATCTCCTTAGGACCATTTGCATAGTGTTCATCCACATTTGTTCCTTCTTGGATGCGCGAAACATAATTATTTTGGTCCGAAGTTCATAAGCAATACGAATACCCTTGTTATTCCACTAAATAAGAAGGTACTAACTCAACAAGCAAGCTTTGAATAGTATATCAGTCAACATATCAAGTTCAATGACACAAAAGTCCGACAGAAGTTCAATCCCACAAACAACTGGTACGTATACATCTAAGATAATGAAAAATACAATAGGCTTGTTAGGCTACCAAATCAACTACAACCTCATCAATCAAATCTTCACCTACCAGCCATCTAAGTTCATGTCACATCACCTGATCCCAAGAATCATCAATCATCCAGGTCTTCCCCCATTGAAAAAAAGTGCAAACCCAGTTTCCAACTGCCGGAGAGAACCCAGTTCAATATACGGCTTAGCCAGTCTGATGGCTGGTGCATGGATAACATGATACACAAAAATTTAGAATTAACCAAATAAGATGGCTAATATATTTCTAAAAATCATATGCAAATGGACTACTACACTTCAATCGAATGTGAGTATTTATATACTGAAAAGCAATATTTTAGAGAGCATAGACCCAGTTGTAGAATATAACTAATGTTGAGAAGCTAATAAAAAACTAAATCAGTGCATGGAGATGATTCCTTAAAATCTCGATATTTTACAAAACCTTTAACTCTCACATGATACTTACTCAAGATCCGATATGACAGACTTGAGAAAATATCTGCAAAACTCACTTGCAAGTTGGAAATGATTGGCCTCCTTACCCTGTGACCCGAAGCCGATAACAGGTCTGATCCTTCTTCCTAGATGTTCACATACATTTTTCACTTCAGTTAGAAGAAAATTTCTGAAATTATGAAAATATGTAATAGCAATTCATTTAATCATGATAAAAAATATGAATAGTACCACGAAAGTTCCAAGTTCTCCAAGCAGGAAGATGTGAGCAAATGGTAAAAATTGGTGAGGTTTTCCTCTGTTGGCATGACAATTAAATATAAAATTGTAAAATATGGTGAAACAATTGGAGCAGCAAAGAAAAGGTTGAGTCTGTGGTCAGGTGTATAAGAAAAACAAGCATCATGTGGTCTTGGAATGGAACGCTGCAAATAAAATAAATTACTAAAAGTGCCTTCCTGGTCCGTGGGACTAACCAGATGTGTACTGAATCGTGCTAAAATGCGCATGTATACCAACAGTGTAAGAAAATAACAGTACTAATATCACATTGTAGTATGGCCGTGATGCCTGGCTATGAAATTGTGTAGAGGCAAAGCTGCAAAACGATCTAGAGTGCATGCTGTTTAAGTCACATATTGTAGACAAAATCCCAGGTCACTTCCCCTTCCATCCTCACTCACTCACTGAGAGGATACTCAAACATTATTTCACATCCATAGCCAAAGATCACAATGTATACGAATGAGTGCATATACAATAGCATGCAAGAAGGACATAAGAGTATCTCACACAACCAACTTGCAGGAAGAGCTCTGAACCGATGAGTTGTGTCAGCAGCTCCTCCAAATTATGAAAAGAAGGTGATGATATATAGTCAAATAATTATGTGGGATATTAGGCAGCTCAGCCTCTCAATACCATTGCTGGTTGTTGTTTGTTAGCCCTGAGAATAATTTACCAATTTGAGACGTGCTAGTGGTACTACGTACTGATGTTTTTTCAATTGATTTTGCAGACGTAACTAACTAATCAAGTACCCGTGGAAGTAAACAACAATCAGTCATCAAAAAGATGCAAATCCAAAGGATTAATAAAATCAATTAAAAAGGAGGAACAAATAATGGGTAGGAAATGGGATCATGATTACCATCAGCGGCAAGAGAAAAGCCGAGAAGCGCCAAATAATCGGCGCTGGCGGCCGACGGGCCGAAGAGGGGCTTTCACAGGATGGGTACAAAGGCAGTTCGGGCTGCAAAACTCCACAACTTCATAGATGGCTTCAACAGCATGCTCAAGGCCAGTGAGTACAACTTCGGCTCCACCTAGCAAAGCCTTCTGCTCCACCGATCGTGGCCAGGTCGTCCTCGCCTTCAAGCGGCTGAACCAGGGTAGCCTGTAGGTCAAGAATAATTTACTCGTCAATAGGCTAGCGGAGGCTGGGGGAGACCTTGCAGGTCGCCACAATCCCTCCGGATAATAAATTGACCGAGAGACATGTACATTAGCAGGACTGGGATAGAACTCAAAGGTAAAAAAAAAAGTGAATCTTTACCAAATGAATAGACACCAAGTCGAGAGAACCAACACCCGTCACATATTTCTAAGTGCATATGTAGTGATCTAAACAAACTACGTTTGGGTTCATTCCACTAAAATTAAATCATAATCAGCACCACTCTTATATAATCATATGTTAGATAACACAGAATGATACAAATTATTTCATTTATCTAGTACGATATACTGCCTCTGATGTTCGTTTAAAAAGTACCTTTCAACACCATTTACATGAAATTCATACACTATGGTCAATGAATTTTATCGGATGAGCAGAAAATAAAATAGAAGTCAAAACATGGTAGCAGGTGCGAAGCTACAAAACTATGCCACCGGGTTCAGTGCATTGTTAACGATGTAACCTTTCACAAATAATCAGTGGAACATATTAGAAAAATGAAGGATTTACAAATTCAATTGGGTTCATTTGAACCCAATAGTTTTACTGCAGCTCCGCCAATGGAGCTACACACACTGTCTCCACAAATTCTGGAGGCTGAAGTGGTCTGGGAGGCCAGTTTTGGCCTCGACAGCGACCTAGCTGCACATGCAAGGAGACTTGTTATTCAGTTTAGACAACAAACAACTTCAAAGAACCGAAAGAGGAACCAAATCAGAATCGGAAACAAATGAAATTACTTTAATATAATCAGTGCCGACTTCAGCCCAATTGACATGGCAATTTGGAGCTCGCCGGGTTGGCACCACGTCGGCCCCTTCCCTTCAATCGTTCATCACATTCACCAGCATCCGCCGCTCTCCAAGATAACGCAAAGCCATAGCTCCCACCACCACCGAGGCAGGGGTGCTTCACTTGAACCTGCCGCCGCCACACCACGTCCTCCAGGCCAGTCTCTCCACCAGCTCTTGCAGTGCAGAGAGCACGTCGAGGATGACCCCCTGCTTCTTCGAGCTAGCGTTGCTCCTCCTCAGCTGTTCCCCTCTGATAGGCTCCCAACCTCTCCGGCGGCGTGCGATGTGGAGGAGGCCGACTTCCCCGGAACGCGTCGAGACGCGAGCACAGTGGACCACTTTGCTCGAGCGTGTCGTAGCGCTTCCTTAAATCCTGATGCGGCCGCCGGCGGGCGTAGCCTTCCACCAGAGAGATAGAGAGGGAGTAGGGAGACGCTGAAGCGGTGCACATCGAGCTCATCCACCCGTCGGGCCTCTGCCCGGCAGCGCGTGGACGGCCGACCGGATATGGCGGGTTGGATCGAAGGGGAAGCGGGCGGCGGCAATGGAGAGGAAGAGCAGATGGGTTTGCGTGGGACCGTAGAGCAGCACCGCTTTGACCGAGCGGAAAGAAGAAAATCCAGGAGAGGTGCCCACGCCAGTAGAGCCACACAAGGAAAGAAGAGGCGGACCCACAATCAGAGGCAGCGCGCATCGTGGATGGGCTGAGAATCCTCCCTCAACTCCCCGCATAAAGAGTTAGTTAATTGGTTCCCCTAGGAAATTTTCCTATGTACCTTGTTTGATTTATAGGATTGTATCCTATAGGAATAATTTCCATAGAAATCTTGTAGTCTCCCCCATAGGATTCAATTAGACATGCCATGCCAATTCTATAGTATTCCTATTCCTACGAATTTCCTATCCTATGAATCAAAGGAGCCCGACAATGGACGTGCTAGGCGCCGAGACTTGAGATCAAAGTTAGAGCATCTCCACTCGCGCCCTAGTAGGCGTGGACCGGCGCCCGGCGCGACCGGGGTTCGTCCGGACGGCGCCACGCCTAAGGGGGCATCCCGTCCCCACTCGGCGCCCCAACCAGAACCCCCAAAGCAGGTTTATAGTCGCCTCGGCTGCCACGAGCATTGACGCCGGTCAGTCAAGACGACACGCGGCGGCGGAGTAGCTCAATCGTCCACGCGGCGAAGTTACGACGTTGCCGCCGCTTCGCCTTGCCCGCTCCGGCTACATAAACCCGACCCCGTCGCCATTCTCCTTGATGTTCTTCCCCCCTCTCCTCGCCTTCTCCTCGCCATGGTTCACCGTCATCACCTCACCGGCGCGGCCGCCAACAGGTTCGGCCACCGAACCCTGCACGTCTGAGGGGCGAGGCTACTCTACGAGGCGATCTTCTACTCACCGCCGGGATGAGCGCGCCGAGGAACTGGCGGCTCAGTGCAGGGGGCGTGCCTGTGCCTCCGCCACCGACCGGGCCCGAGCGCGTCACCGAAATCGAGAAGATTTGGGCGCGCATGTCGCCGGAGCAGCGGCGCCAGCCTTAGTGGCATTCCGCCAACGAGGCCTCCTGGACAGCGTTCTTCGAGGACCGCTTCAACGCGGAACTCGGCGACGTCCCCGATCATGGCCCCGTTTCGAGGCGCAACAACGCCGCCAACCGCTGCATCTGGTGGAGCAAAACCGGGCGCACTCTCGCCCGGGTCCTCGACCACATCGAGCAGCAGATGAGTCGGGGGAGGAACCGCCGCACCACGGCCGCGCCTGCTCCCGCTCTCGTTCTTCTCGCCATCGTCAAGGAGGAGCCAGAGGAAGCGCCGCCACGCCGGCGGACTCGGAGCCAGACCCTCGTCATCAGGGAAGGGCGAGCTCCTCAACAGGCGTCGGGTGACGTCATCCTCCTCTCCGACAGCGATAGCGACGACGACGACGCCGCTTGCCCTCCCCCGCCAATGTACCTCGGCGACCCAGGGCAGGGCAGCAGCAACGCCGCCCCGAAGGCGGAGTCGCCGAGCGACTCCGATGACGACGACGGCGGCGACTACACCAAGATGTACAAGGCCCTAGGCATGTAGTAGCCGTTTTAAAAAAAATCCCGTCTAAATATGTAAAAATCGCCTATATTCGGTCATCTTCAATGAAATCGTTTAAGTTGTTTGCCAAATTTTCGCACTGATTTTGTCAAATTTCGCCTACTTGGGCGGCGGCGGCGGTGGACGAGAGCGGCGGTGCTACGAGACAGAGGGAGCGGACGTGACGGCGTGGGCCAGTTTGTGGGCGGTTTGTGTCGCTGGCAGGACGGGCTCGCGGCACGAAACGACTCGTCCAGCTCCCCCACGGGAAACCCTGGGAGGCGGGATTGGGCTGGATTTGCCGGACGGGAACAAGGGGGCGCCCGAACGAGAAGTCCCGACGGGGGGCGCGAGTGGGCACGCTCGGGGCCCGTCTAGACGAGAAGGCGCTTGGGGGCGGCTTTGGGGGGCGCAGTGGAGATGCTCTTAGTCTCCTCCCGAGCCCAAAATTAGCGTAACACGTATTTATACTGCATAACAGATTCATTTAAACGAAACCTCGACTTCTCAATATTTACATTAAAAACGTCACTACGGTAATTTACCATGAGTACAAAAATTCATGTCCCGTGTCAAAAATATAGTATTGCAACAAATCACCGTGACTTAAAAAAAATATTATACAAAAAATATGGTTAAAAAATATTTTTGTTTCATATTGCTTTGCAACAAAAAACATATCATAAATTTTAACAAAAATCATAAACTATTGTAATTAAAAAATCATGTGTTTGTTGAAATTAAAAAAAATGGCAACAAAAATCATTGGCTGTTTCAACAAAAATCATAATCACTTCAACAAAAAAAATCATGTGTTTGCAACATTCTCGTAAACATAAAATCGAATAAAGACAAACACACCAACTTATACCCATGTCATACGAGCGCGTACATTCTCAACAAAAGTAATACGAGTTTGTTATAATTTAAACATGCGTGTATAATATCGAAAAGGTCGAAATATAACAAATGATCACAAAAACTTATAGCAACTCACTTTTTTCACAACAAAATTTGTAAAAGCTTGGTACAAATTTATAATACATATGCAACTAAAAAATAATTATAAAAAACTAAGAAAGCAGGTGGCATTGCGATGTACATGTTCCGTTCACGCAAAAAACTGGGCTAGAAAATCTATTTAGTGTTATTGGACCGAATCCATGAGACAAAGGCCCAAAAACTTGCTCCTCGCGATTTTTATTGGGGTGAATCCGTGAGATAGAGACCCAAAAAAAACTTATCCTCGCGCGAGCGATGCACGACCTATATTTGCGCGCCTAATAGAAGCGTTTTCCTTTGACAATCCTTTTGTGAACACAATGCTTGCGGAATTCTGCAATTTCTTAAAAGCACGATGCAAATCCTTTCCTTCCCTAATCCGTGGGGAAATGGCGAGCTATGGTGCGTCCGGCCGGTCAAATGTTATGGGCCCACCTGTTAGCGTGTACACCCCATCTAAGAAACTCCAGGCCGTGCGTTCTGGTTGGCTTCCTTCCCGTTCGGATCTCCATGGGCAGATATTTTCACCGCAAGGCCACGCCAGAAACCTAGCCGATTCCCCTCCTCTTTCTACTCCATCTCTCTCTCTCTCTTAGCCGCCGCTGTCCCTTTTCTACTCTCCCCGGTTGTCGATGTCGCGCCCCTACATCATACCAGCGTGTGGCCACCACTCTCACATCCGCCATTTCACGAAGAGCAGCGGCGAGGAAGAGCACACGGGAGCACCTCCCACATGCCACAACAACTCATTCCCTCCCCTTTCGCGTGAAACCACAGAGTCAATGCATCAAGTCTCTCTCTATGTCTCCTAGCAGGTGGCGACAACGACGCAGAGGCGGCGGAAGAGCACGACCTCTAGCCACACTCCCTGACTCCATGTCGACTGGCAGATCTGTCATCTGGTTGCCAGCGTGTCCCAGGCTGTGTGTTCAAGATCCCCACTAGACGCCAACCTCATGAACGGGACCTCCAACCAGTTCTTCCCTTCCTATCAAGAAAGGTGGCGTGCATAGTCTAATTATCGACACCTTGCCCAAGGGGGTGTCCCTTATCTCTGAAGTGTGGGCCCCTTCAAACCTCATTTTGACTAACACGAGCAAGGCTTTGCTTGAACTTGTCCACCGTTGTGTAACAGGGCAGCGACCCGGGAAGGTCTCGGCACGAGACGGAGCACAGAGCTGGCTCCCGGAGAGGGAGCATGTGTCGCACCAGGCCCAAGGAGAAAGTCATAGACACTTGTCCAGAGGATGGCACAGGAGCGTGCCAGAAGGCTAGACGGGCCCGCCAGCCTGGGTGAGGCTGCCGCCCCATGGCATACGAAGCTGCACGTGGAGGGAAAGTGGCGAGCTGTCTCCCTCCTACCGTGGCTTCCTCCATGTTGCCCCTCCTGCCAGACAGGCGGGAGGCATGCAACCGGACATATGTAAGGACGCCCGCGATAAAAGAGGGAGACAAGGAGGAAAAGAGAGAGGGGGCAACGAGAGAATCATAGTGGGGAGACTAGGGAGACAGAAAGTAGTACATAGAAGCAGAAGAGGAGGAGAGAAAAGTAGTCAGAACCCCGGGGAACACCCTGCTCCCGGAGCTACTCGCCAGATTCACCATTGTAATCCACGCATCCACCATAATTCCAGATCAGACATGCAAGACGTAGGGATCCATCTTGCGATGGCCTAAACCTGAGTAAAAAACTGTGTCCGTGTTCTTTGTGTTGTGCTCCTCCTCTTTGCCAAGCGTATAGTCGGAGGCAGGGGTATCCCGCGCCCATCTGCCAAACAAATCAGGGGGTGGATGTCGGTCTCTCCCAGTGTCCGCGTTTCGACACGCGACATCTGGCGCGCCAGCTAGGGGCACGCGATCTCTTGCCTCGACTATCAGCCAAGATCCCGTTGATAGTGGGCATGACGCCTAATGATCCACAAGTATAGGGGCTGTATCGTAGTACTTTTGATAAATAAGAGTGTCGAACCCAACAAGGAGCAGAATGTGTTGACAAGAAATTTGGATAGAGGACTCATTGTAAACACTAGCAGACAGGTTTTTGGGGGTTGTTGATATAGCAGATAAATAAAGTGCGGGTAAATAAAAGACAGTAATAATAATTGCAGAAAGTGGCCCAATCCTTTTAGAGCAAAGGACAGGTCGGTTGGTTTACTTATGATGACCAGACATTCTCGAGGACACATGGGAATTTCGTCAAGCGCTTTTGCTTCACACAGTTGACTAATATTTATTTTTTTGATAGGTGTTGTGTGGGTGAACCTATGCTAATGCACTGCCCTACTATGACTAATACATACTTGTGATTATACCCCTAGCAAGCATCCACAACTATAAGAAAGTAATTAAGATAAATCTAACCACAACTTTAAACTCTGGGATCATACACTCTCTCGTGCATCGGTTTCCTAACGAGGCTTAAGGTTTCTGTCACTCCGGCAACCCCACAATTAGTAGCCAAATATAAAATGCATCCCTCTATGCCCATAAAGATGAATTGTCATGTAGTCAACGTTCGCATGACACCACTAGAAGAATAGCACCACAACTTAAATATCAAACCATTAGATACTACTTCAACATAATTCCACTACTAACATCTTGACTTCTCCCATGTCCTCAAGAACTAAACAAACTACTCACAAGACATCATATGGATCATGATCAGAGGTGATATAATGATAAATAACAATCTGGTCATGAAGTGCAAACACCGATAAATCTCGTAAGCATCAACTACAAACAAGTAATCCACACCAGGAGAGAGATCTAGTGAAGAACAACGATATAGAATCAGAATTGTTACAACGGGACGGAGGTGGATGGTGAGGATGATGGTGCTGGTGGTGATGACGTGATGATCTTGATGATGCCCGGTGCGATGACGGTGACGATGGCGATGATTTCCCCTCTCTGGGAAGGAATTTCCCCGGCAGATTTCTCCCTGGAGGAGAGCTTTTCTCTCTCTATTGTTTTCCGCCCCGAGGAGGCAGAGGAATATTTTGTTGATGGTTCTATAGGTCTTAGGATTCCCTCGGGATGAAGTACGTGAAAGGGGGCTGCCAGTGGTGGGCCAGGGTGGCCACACCACGTGGCGGCGCGGCCAAGCGGGCGCGCCACCATGTGGTGTGGGCCCCTGGTGGCCCCCCTCTGGCTCCCCTCCTGGCTAGCTCCGTCATCTGGCGATATAAGGACTCTCTGATGTCCCCCTTCTTCTTCTGGTCTTCGGAAATATAGTATCTCGACAGTGCTTTTTCCATCAGATTTCCGGTCTCCGTGAATTATTCTCCAATAATTGCAAAACATGCAAAATAGATGAAATAACATAAGTCTGTGCCCCCGGTTTCTTTGTTTTCCTCACTTTTCCCCAATCGCTCATTTCGTCGTGGTTTTGAGCAACTTTTCGGGGGCAAAAGTGAGAAAAATGTGAAAGCAAAAATTTAGAGACATGGGGAAAAGTGAGCAAAAAGTTAACGAATGGGGAAAAGTGAGCACAACTAAGAAACCAGGGGCACGGACTTAAATATCCGAAATATGAAATATATCGATGAATAACAGTAAATTATGATATAAAATGGTGATGCAAAATGGAAGTATCAACTCCCCCCCAAAGTTAGACCTCGCTTGTCCCCAAGCGAAACTGAACTCGGTAAATATGACCACGGGTTTATGGAGTGAAGTGTCGATAAATAAAATATGGACAAGAAGCATCACATTTATCAATACACAAATCATTCTAGACACAAACTTCCTATCATATAACTTAACTTAACTTGAAACTATTAGAGGGAATCACAATAAGGGTGCAAAAGGGAAATCATAGCTGGTTATGGAAAACTTTGCTCTTGGTCAGAGAACAATTAACAGATTGTACTTACCTTTCGATCAGAGTCTCTATATTAGAGCTTATATTGCAGATTTTTACGTGCTCAATTATAAAAGTCTCCTTACAGTCATTGATAACTTTCAAAGTGATATTCATTCAGATAAAAACTTCGTACTAAGCAAGGAGGATAAAAGACATGATTGACTAAATCAACATATAGATGGTTGGATCACAACAACTCAAAGGCTTGCTTAAGACAAAAAGGAATAGGTTTACTGACTCAACATAAAAGTAAAAGATAGACCCTTCGCAGAGGGAAACAGGGATTAACTCATGTGCTAGAGATTTTTATTTGATAAACATAGGTAATGAAAACAATTTTAAGAGAGGTGTATGTCTATGTCAACGAATCAGCAAGCAGACAATACATTAAGTCACAAGCTAACTAGACTCTACAAGAGCGGCTCTCATTGAAGGATGCTACTTGGGTCAGTAGATCATCCCTCTTCTATTTTGTTTGCGCAATTATGTTTTAACTAATAAATCAGAGGCAAAAAGAGTGAAGAGAATTTATAGTAACCAAGTTTGGGGCTGGGCACCCCGTTGCCATCTCTTCTAGCAGTTGGATAAGAGGATGTGCCACTAGTCCAGGTGTGTAAACTCCAATCAACGAGTGAAATAAAGACCGTCTACATACTTCCTCACGAGCTAAAACAGAGTACAAAACATGTATGATTTTGAAGGTTTTAAAGGTAGCACACGAGCAATTTACTTGGAGTGGCGTTTAAATACCACATATAGGTAGGTATGATGGATACAAATGGCATGGTTTTGGCTCAAGGTTTGGATGCACAAGAAGTATTCCCTCTCAGTACAGGTTTTTGGCTAGCAAGGCTGGGTAGCAAGCATAAGAATTCAGGGAAAACAAGCAAATATACATGTGATAGAAACAATCATGCAATCTTCCTTGGAAGTACAAAAGATCTTAACTTGAGAATACTAAGGTTATGAGCCAACAAGAAAGAAAGATAATGAAATAATATATCTACATGTATCTCCCTCTTTTCTACTTAAGCCTCAAAGTATTGTTGCTACTGACCAATGCTAAGTTTGCCAAAACCAAATAGATTAACTTGATGCTCCCAAATTGGTACCAATACTAACAACAAGATCAACCATATAACAGAAATTGCAAACTAAAATAAGGTGTACAGAAAGTAAATGATAAAACTTCTCATTAATATTTCATAAAGGCAACTCACACCAAGGGATACATAGATAACCAACTAAAGGAGAGATACTTCCACACTGCAAATCATCCTATATGATAACTTCTCTACTCATGATATGACTCTACTAAAAAGTAAAAAAGGTGAAAGATAAAGGTGTGATACCATGGCACTCCCCCAAGCTTGGAACAAGCCAAGTGGATGTTAATACCAATGACGAATTACTCCTTCGGTGGTGGTGGCGAATCCTTAATAAGCTTCTCAATCAACTCCTTCAATTCATCAATCTTGTAGGTGAGAATATGAATCAACTCCATATTGTGCTCAATACGGTTCATGAGCTTGGCTGGCTGTGATTCCCAACTCTTGGACTCACTTCCCCACACTTCTCCAAACTGATGGCTTCCTTTTCCTGCATTGTTAGTACGATCCATATCCCGGCGAGAAGGAACCTCTGTCTTAGGCGCCCTCTGAAATTGATGCTTATGGATTAAAGTATGGAGGGGTTTTTGATGCCTGAAGGTGGTGTCCGTGAAGCTAAGAAGTGACATGGAACCTTCCCTCCAGTGCTCATCTGCGCCCCTTGCTTGAATTTGGAGGGGTTTCCTACCACTCCAATGCTTGCAATGGTGGCGTGTGGGTATACGCGTGAGTCTTCTTGTACATCTCCACTATCGATCTCCTCCTCCGGTTTAGGATCTTGAAGATCACCTTCCATAGGTTCCTTCCCCTTGATGTTGGCGGAGACCATAGTGCCTCTAAAACTTTGAACAACTCCTGACAGAAACAGATCGAAATGAAAACACGACGAGAAAATGATATACAGACCTCGGGGTATCCGGGGGATTATATAGACAAAATTTACGTAACAAAAGGAAGGTACGGGGAGAAAACGGGTCGCAGACGGGCTCCGAGGCGCCCACACCATGTGGTGGCGTGGCCAGGGGTGGGCCCGTACCACCAGGTGGTGTGGTGCCCTCGGGCATCTTCTCCTACCCTTTTTCGGATCATTATTTTTCATATTTTTTGAAAACAGCAAAAATATAAGTTGGAAGATAAAACGCAAACTTTTTATTACCAAAATTGTTAACTATTCGAAAACAGACTCTCCATTTTCTGAATCTTCTCTTTAATAAAATCTTCCAGAGTCACCACTTGAATAGTATCAACATCTTCATCATAAGAATCTCCAGAGATTTAATGTTTGAGTCTTTTCCCATTCACCACTTGCGTAGTGTTATCTTTAAGGGTAACAATTTTGATTTCATCCGAATGATACACCTCTTCAATAACAAAAGGTCCTTCCCATCTTGAGAGTAATTTTCCTGCAACAAATCTGAGACGAGACCTACACAATAGAACTTTCTCACCAACATGAAACTCTCTCTTAAGAATTATCCTATCATGCCATTTTTTAACTTTATTTTTAAGGAGTATCCTAGGATTTTCATAGGCTTCACTTCTCCATTCATTTAAAGAACTCAAGTCAAGCATCCTTTTCTTACCGGCAAGTTTAAAATCTCTATTTAGTTCTCTCACTGCCCAATAAGCTTTGTGTTCTAATTCTAAAGGAAAGTGACAAGCTTTTCCATAAACCATTTTATAAGGAGACACACCCATAGGATTTTTATAAGCAGTTCTATAAGCCCATAAAGCATAATTCAACTTACTAGCCCAATTTTTCCTAGATTTATTAACAGTCTTTTGCAAGATAGATTTAATTTCTCTATTTTATAATTCTACTTGCCCACTTGTTTGAGGATGATAAGTTGAGGCAATTCTATGATTAACATCATATTTAGCAAGGTTTTTCTAAAACCACCATAAGTAAAGTGAGAATCCCCATCAGTCATAAGATATCTAGGCACACCAAACCTACGAAAAATAACATCTTTAAGCATTTTTAATGAGGTTTCACCATCAGCTCTCTTTGTAGGTATAGCTTCTACCCATTTAGTAACAGAATCTACAGCAACAAGTATATGAGTATAACCATTCGAAGGAGGAAACAGACCCATAAAGTTAAAACCCCAGCAGACAAAAGGTTCAATAACAAGAGAATAATTCATAGGCATTTCATTGCGTCTAGAAATATTACCAACTTTTTGACATTTATCTCAAGATAAAATAAACTTTCGTGCATCTTTAAATAGAGTAGGCTAATAGAAACCTGATTGTAGAACCTTCTGTGCGGTTCTATCTCCAGCGTGATCTCCTCCATAAGCACTACCATGGCACTTTCTCAATATCTCTCGTTGTTCATGTTATGGAACACATCTTCGCATAATACCATCTACTCCTTCTTTATATAAGTGTGGGTGATGGATCCCAAGTGCAGGAGATCAATTGTAGTACTTTTCGAATTAGAAAGGTTGTCGAACCCACGAGGAGCAGAAGGAACTAGTAAGTAGAATAGCAAAGGAATAATAAAAGCAATAGGTGTTTTTGTGTTTTAATTGTGTAGTGCAAGTAAAGTAAAATGCGGAAAGTAAACTGCAGCAAGTAGTAGGTCTCAATGAGAGACAAAATCCAATCCTCTAATGCGCAAGAGGACAAGCTCAAGTGTGTGTTTGTGTCTTATATGTGGAAAACGTTCCCGAGGGTTGCACGGATTTAGCTGGCATAGTGATTCATTGCATAACATGTTTGTATATATTGTCTAGTTTTAATCTTCTTCGGACGGAGCCACAAATAGGAATAGCTAAATAAATAAACTATCACCCCTTATGACGGATCACGTGGCCAATTAAATGACAGCACGAGAATTATTAAGACATGATGTCCCACCATAGCCTTATGCTCTAAGGTCCCCGATACAAGTACCCTCATAATGCAATTCAACGACTCTGTCTCAAGTTCCTGTCACCTAAAGACATCATCACGTCACTACACTACGGTGTTCTCCTATGAGCCCATGTAGGTGAAGTGTTGTACAGTCGACGTTCGTACAACACCATCATAGAATCACATAAAAGATAAATACTAGACCAAATAACAACTCATCTCATGTAACAAATCATTGCCAATTCATCCTATGCCCTCAGGAACATGCGGAACTACTCACAACGTGCAAACATGATCATGTATGGTGACATATGTGGTACAACGCAATATGAAACAATGGATCCACCACCAAATAATGACAAGTACTCAATCCCAAACATGCAACGGAGCACAATAACACGTATCTAGGGTGTAGCAATGATCAAACTATGAGGGGAACAGAGTGGATCACGGTGATGGTGATGGTGGAGATGCAGGTGCTGGTGAGGATGGTGATGGAGATGCCTCCTCCCACGCCAAGGAGGAGATGGGGATGAAGACGGGGATGATTTCCCCCTTCTCCGGAGCTCCGGAGCTCCGGAGCAGCAGGATCTGTCTCCCCCGCGGAGAGTTTCGAGAGTTTCGCCGCCCTGGCGGCTCCGTCTCGTCTCGGGAAAATTAGGGTGTTCGTTTTCGCGGAAGACGGAGTCGTCAGCAAAAAAGACCTCGGGGAGGGGGTGTTGTGGGCCCATTTGGGGGCCCCACACGCGGCCAGGGAATCTGGCCGCGTGGGCTACCCCCTTTTGGGCCTCCTGGCCCTCCTCCTTTGTGTCTTGTGCCCACGGCCTTTCTCCCGAAGAAAAACTGACAGGGTTTCTTTCCTTTCGCAATTTGGATACCTGTAGCTCCTGAAACATCAAAAACATGAAAACAGGTGTTTTCTGACACCCAGAAATTAAATACCAAAAATAGGGAATTTGTAGGAAAGTCCCAAAAAATCATCTAAAACATGCAAAAAAATGACATAACATTGATAAAACATCCCAATAATGCCTATATGGAGGGTATAAATGATGATATAAAATGCACGTACCAACGGGTCATCCCGAAAATAATGCCTCAAATCATAAAAGAATTTCCTTCTTTGCTGAGCTGTAAAAGTTGGAGGCAAATACTTGGAAACAATAAAGTTAGCATAATCTGCATACCAAGGACTATCTCGGGAGTTTACTTTTATTGTAGCCAACTGTTCATTTGGAAAACTATCATTAACAGGAATAGGATCATAAGCAATGTTTTCCAATCTAGACAAATTATCAGCAACAGGATTTTCAGCACCCTTCCTACCTACAATATGCAAATCAAACTCTTGGAAAAGCAGCACCCATCTAATAAGCCTAGGTTTAGCATCTTTCTTTTCCATAAGGTATTTAATAGCAGCATGATCAGTATGAATATTAACTTTTGAATCAACAATATAAGCTCTAAACTTATCACAAGCAAAAAACTACAGCTAGGAACTCTTTTTTAGTGGTAGCATAATTCTTTTGAGAAGAATCAAGAGTCTTACTAGCATAATGAATAAAATTCAATTTCTTATCTATTCGCTATCCAAGAACAACACCTACAGCAAAATCACTAGCATCACACATAATTTCAAAGGGAAGATTCCAATCAGGTGGTTGAACAATAGGAGCAGTAATTAAAGCCTCCTTTAGAGTTTCAAAAGCTTCTTTGCAATCATCATCAAAAACAAAACATACATCTTTTTTGGAAAAGATTAGTAAGAGACTTTGATATTTTAGAGAAATTTTTAACAAACCTCCTATAGAAACCAACATGACCAAGAACACTACGAATACCTTTGACATCCCTGGGACAGGGCATTTTCTCAATTGCTTCAACTTTAACTCTTTAGACTTCAATACCTCTTTCAGAAATTTTATGTCCAAGAACAATTCCTTCATTTACCATAAATTGGCATTTCTCCCAACTAAGAACTAAATTAGTTTCCTCACATCTCTGCAAAACTTTATCAAGATTGTGCAAGCAGTTATCAAAAGAAGTTCCATAGACGGATAAATCGTCCATGTATACTTCCAAAATTCCCTCACAAAAACCATGAAAAATAGCAAACATGCATCTTTGAAACGTAGCAGGAGCATTACACAAAACAAAAGGCATGCGTCTATAAGCATAAATTCCATAAGGACAAGTAAAATTTGTTTCCGCTTGATCTTGTTTCCTAACAGAAATTTGAGAAAACCTAGAATAACCATCAAGAAAGCAAAAAATGAGTTTTCTTAGAGAGCTTTTCTAACAGTTGATCAATAAAAGGTAAAGGATAATGATCTTTCTTAGTAACTATGTTAACTTTTCTAAAATCAATGCACATTCTATAACCAACTACTACTCTTTGAGGAATAAGCTCATCATTTTCATTTGGCACAATGGTAGTTCCTCCTTTCTTAAGGACACAATGCACAAGACTTACCCATCTACTATCAGCAATAGGATAAATAATACTAGCATCAAGGAGTTTCAATACCTCATTTCTTACCACTTCCTTCATCTTAGGAATTAAACGGTGCTGATGTTCAACAACTGGATTTGTATCAGGTTCCATATTAATAGCCTGCTGATATATAGCAGGGGAAATCCCTTTCAAATCATCAAGAGTATATCCAATAGCTCCTTGGTGTCTCTTCAATACTTCCAATAACCTTTCCTCTTCCTTACCTGAAACTTTAGAACTATAGATAACAGGATTTGTTTTCTTATCGTCAATATGAGCATATTTAATATTATCAGGTAAAGGTTTTTAATCAAAAACGGGATCATCCTTGGGTGGTAGCGTGGTACCCAAGTCTTCCACGGGTAAATTGTGTTTCAGCATAGCCGGTTGACGAAGAAGAATATCGTCAATCTCATTTCTCTCTTCCATAAAGACCTCACTTTCGTGGTCCTCCATGTATTGCTGCAAAGCATTGTTAGGAGCAAGAGCAATAGAGGCAAGTTGTTCGACTCTAAAATCTTCAGTAAGCATTTCAGTTTCATAAGGAGCTCTAGCAAATTTAGAAAAATTAAACTCATAAGATTTCCCATCAAATTTAGTTAATATTTTCTCTTTCTTACAATCTATAACAGCACCACAAGTGTTCAAGAAAGGTCTACCAAAAAAGATAGGACAAGTTTTACTAGCAGCTGCACCAAGTACTAGAAAATCAGCAGGATATTTAGTTTTACCACATAAAACTTCTACATATCTAACAATACCAATTGGAGAGATAGTTTCTCTATTAGCAAGCAGAATAACCACATCAAATTCTTCAAGTTCACAAGAACCAATTTCATGCATGATTTCTCTATAAAGCTCATAAGAAATAGCACTTCAACTTGCACCAATATTACATAAACCATAATAGCAATGATCTCCTATCCTAACAGAAAGCACAGGAACACTAGTTTCCCTAGATCTACTAGGATGTGAAAAAATATTAGAAGCATCAACACAAAAGATAATGTGTCCATCTTGTACACTTTTAGAGACAATGTCTTTAACTATTGCTATTGTAGGTTCAACAATTATTTGTTCATCAGATTCTATAGATTTCTTTGTACTTTTGTTAACCACACTAGCTATAATAGAATGTTCCTTTACCTTAGCAGGGAAAGGCATTTTCTCAATATTAGGTTCAGGCACAGCAGGATTTTCAGTATGAACTTCTATATTTCTACCAGGAACACAATTAACAATATCTTCATAAGGTGCATGGTACTTGTTCCATTCCTTTTTGGGAATATCAAGATAGGAGGCAAAAGCTTTAAAACAGTTTGTAAAGATTTGAGGGTCAAGGCCATAAACAACACTAACATTACGAAAATCATCGGTTCCCATAAAATCATAATTTATACTAACAACTCGCATAATTCATGTATAAAGAGTAAATGATCACTAGGATGGATAGTTCCATCTCCAAAATAGCAGTTATCCATAACACGTTCAACAATTTTTATTTTAAAGGGATCCAGTTGAGCAGACAGCGGGTCATCTACTACCCTAGCATTGGCAGCAGTACTCCCAAATAGGGAATCAAATAGAGATCTCTCCATAATGAAATAAAGCAACAGACAGAAATAAAAACAGCACTCACATTAAAAGGTTCTCTTACCAATTTCACTTACCAATAGCGCTTCACACCCTGGAAACGGCGCCAGAAAATAGTCTTGATGACCCACAAGTATAGGGGGTGTATCGTAGTACTTTCGATAAATAAGAGTGTCGAACCCAACAAGCACCAGAAGATGTTAACAAGCAGTTTGGATAGAGAACTCACTGTAAACACTAGCAGACATGTTTTGGGGTTTTTTTGATATAGCAGATAAATAAAGTGCGAGTAAATAAAAGACAGTAATAATAATTGCAGAAAGTGTACCAATCCTTTTTAGAGCAAAGGACAAACCGGTTTGTTTACTTATGATGACCAAACGTTCTCGAGGACACATGGGAATTTCGTCAAGCGCTTTTTCTTCATACAGTTGATTAATATTTATTGTTTTGATAGGTGTTGTTGGGTGAACCTATGCTAATGCACTGCCCTACTAAGACTAATACATACTTGTAATTATACCCCTTGCAAGAATCCTAACCTACAAAAAAGTAATTAAGATAAATCTAACCACAACTTTAAACTCTGGGATCCTACACTCCCTCGTGCATCGATTTCCTAACGGGGGTTTAGGTTTCTGTCACTCCGACAACCCCACAATTAGTAGCCAAATACACAATGCATCCCTCTAGGCCCATAAAGGTGAAGTGTCATGTAGTCGACGTTCACATGACACCACTAGAAGAATAGCACCACAATTTAAATATCAAACCATTAGATATTACTTCAACATAATTCCACTACTAACATCTTGACTTCTCCCATGTCCTCAAGAACTAAACGAACTACTCACAAGACATCATATGGATCATGCGAGGTGATATAATGATGAATAACAATCTGGTCATAAAGTGGAAACACTCATAAATCTCGTAAGCATGAACTACAAACAAGTAATCCATACCGGGAGAGAGATCTAGTGAAGAACAACGATATAAAACCCCAATTGTTACAGCGGGAGGGAGGTGGATGGTGAGGATGATGGTGCTGGTGGTGATGATGATGACGATGACGCCTTGATGATGCCCGGTGCGATGACGGTGACGATGGCGATGATTTCCCCTCTCTGGGGAGGAATTTCCCCGACAGATTTCTCCCTGCCGAAGAGATTTTATCTCTCTGTTATTTTCCTCCCAAGGTGGCGGCGGAATATTTCCTCGATGGTTCTATAGGTCTTAGGGTTCCCTCGGGATGAAGTACGTGAAACAGGGCTGCCAGTGGTGGGCCAGGGTGGCCACACCATGTGGCGGCACGTCCAAGGGGGCGCGCCACCAGGTGGTGTGGGCCCCTGGTGGCCCCCTGTGGCTCCCCTCCTGGCTAGCTCTCTCATCTGGTGATATAAAGACTCTTTGATGCCCACCTTCTTCTTCTGGTCTTCAGAAATATAGTATCTCGATGGTGCTTTTGCCAACAGATTTCTGGTCCAAGTGAATTATTCTCCAATAATTGTAAAACATGCAAAATAGATGAAATAACATAAGTAATATCTCTAAACATGAAATATATCGATGAATAACAGTAAATTATGATATAAAATGGTGATTAAAAATGGACGTATCAACGCCTCTCTCTCGAGTAGCGCCATCTCGTTCATCCTCTTTGGATTCCGGTTCCTTGTTCTCCGGGTTGCGGAATACGGCTGTGGAAAGAGGAGCGGATCGAGTAGCAACCGGGACAAGCTTGTCCCAAGCATCAGAAGACCTTGGGAGGGCAGCGCATTGGTGGCGCTGCGCACTCTCCAGAATACTCCACCTTTGGAGGTGAGTTGGTAACCATGTGCTCGGGCATGGTTGGTCAGCTTGGTCGCCATGATCGGATACATGTATCATTACCGCGACAAGACGGGCCTTGGTGCTGCCCATGCCCTCAGTCACCCCCAGCAACCGCCGGAATGGCTCTGTGGGTGCGGGCGCACCGGGTCGCATCGGCTCCTTCGGGCGATGGCGGTCGTGTCGAGCGCTGCCGCACCCGAGGATCTCCGCCTATCTCAGAGAGACATTATCTCCACGCTCGTTGGGCCAAGAATTGTCCTCCAACAGCATCCCTGGATGAGCTATCACAAGTGAAGTAAGGATCGGGC
The DNA here is from genome assembly GCA_028641055.1 of Alopecurus myosuroides. Lineage (NCBI taxonomy): Eukaryota > Viridiplantae > Streptophyta > Magnoliopsida > Poales > Poaceae > Alopecurus > Alopecurus myosuroides. Next base: position 262,705,864 of record CM054059.1, on the reverse strand, counting down.
GAGTTGTTGTGCAATTTCGTAGTACGTTTCCTTCATATGAAGGAGCGTGTACCCCGCATCAACGACGCCACCACGACCAGTGTCTTCCGTCGCAACGTTTGTCAACAGATTCTTTCTTGGGTGTTGGATTGCGAGGTGCCCGAAACAGCTACAGAGCTGTGGCGGACTGATTTCTATCACGCCCCAAAAAAAACTGGAGGACCCACCATCTGGAGGGCGGGACGACGCCGTGTGAATGATGGCTGGAGCATCGGTCCTCCTTTGAAGATTTGCAGGAACGGGCGTGCGGCGTGATGCGCACCACCCGAAGACTACCGGCGATTCACGTTCTAGAGAAAACCAACGAGTTTAAGTGGCACAGCTGAGCAGGTCCCCGGCGCATGCCGCCAAGAATAAGAAAGTCGGGAGCATGTGGCGGCATCCCAAGGATAAGTATGTACCATAAAGCTTATCGTGCTTGTAAGAATCTAGTGTTACGTCACCTTTGTTTTAGGCTGCTCGGGCAAGCGGGGGTGTGCTCGGGAAGGAAAGCGAGTCGTTGTCTGAGAGCACCTAGAGAGCATGCTATGGCTGTAGCAATAGTGTAGGAACCGCTCCGTCGAGGCGGCCATGGCAATGAGAGAAAAATAGAGACACCCGCACTCCCTCCCCCAAGCTTGGGCACGGAAGCCTTTCTTCCCAGTAGTTGGAAGAGGTCACATGATGCTTCATTCGCGGGGCAGGCGAACCAAGAAGCGGGCATCCAGACAGCAAGCCCGCAACCCACGACATACTGCGATCATGGTATAAGAGATAAGTATACCTGGGAAACCTCTTTTTAACTTATGTCGATCGAACTTGATAAATGAGGGGTCCATCGTGGCACGGTCCAATGTGCACGCGCGCTCGACTGGCCTCGAAAGACGTAGGGAACCTCACATACTAAAATATCCTTCCTAAAATCAGGAAAGTTTGGTCAAGTGCCAGAGTTACAACTGCTAGATTAATGGGATAAGTGCAGTACTTGATACAACTCGCTATTGCCGGGTAGAGACGACCCAGCTCGTGAAGGTGTAGTAAGCGATCAGAGGCGCTAGATATGGTCCTTCAGCTCCCGGATAGCTGAAGCAGCGGCTCGCTTAGCTCCGTCTTTATCGTCGCCTTCCTCGTAAGGGGATATGATACGGTCAAAGGGGAAGCCCGGTGACAGCAAGGATTCCCGAGGAAGGATCACTGATCCCACTGAGATGGAGGCCTCCACCGCTGCCTCCCGAAGTTTGCTATCCACCATCTTGGTAAACGAGTGCAGCTTCCCGGACGCTTCCACAAAGAACTCGAGAAGAGGGCCCCGCCCCTCCCGCTGGCGCGGGGATGGGAAGGCCCAGCTTGGTGAAGGCCACGTGGGTGTCATTGGCAACCTGGCGCAAGGTATCCGCGTCATCGGCATGCTGTAGCGCTCCGGACTCCAGCTGTTGGACCTTCGCCACGGCAGCCTCTGCTACCCCCAGGGCCTCCCGTGCAACCTAGAGTTGTCGATGGGACTCTTCTAGATGCGATTGGCTGGCCGAGAGTTGCTCCTAGAGCGTTGCTTCGCGCTCTTGGGCTCCTTTGGCCGTGATTTCTCTCTGGAGGGCCCCATCGTGCATGGATTGTTGGAGTTTGGAGGATCACTGCGTCAGATATGATACGACGTCCTCCAACTTCTTGATCCGATTCTCTACTGCAACTCTGGGCCTGTTCTCTGAAGCAGGACAGGGAATCTCGCTCAGCGATGAGCTGATCGTAATCCCACTGATTCGCTTCCGAGAGAGCTGTGAGCTATTGTTGAACCTCTTCTGTCTCGGGAGGAACCGCTTGAGATTGCCACTTTAGCGCCACCAGGGCAGCAACCAGAACATATTGTATGGCCATCTTGGTGGCGCAAGTGTCTTCAATTGCGTTCTCCTCCTAGGCGGCTGCTACTTCGGCCGCAGCCCTGTCGGATCTCAGCTGCTCCTCACGTTTAGTGAGAACCACACTCAGAGCAACCAATTCCACCTTGTCCCATGCAAGAGCCTGACACTCTGAATCTAGTTCTGCGTGTTGCGGAGTGATCGAACTTTCCAAGGCCTCGTTTTGCGAATGCACGGCTAGAATCACAGCCCATTTGTTGATCACCTGGTGTGATTCCTCGATCACACTGGGGTCCGGCATCATGTAGGCGAGTTAAACGACTGACGAGTTGGTTGCAAGTCCCAACACCACCGGGGTGAGGGCATCGGCCGGAACCATAATGCCCCCCTTCGGAAGAACAGGGCAGGGACGAGTCTCGAATCGGGGAAGGAACGGCCCCTAGCGCACATTTTGCGCTTGGAGGCAACAGCACTAAAACAATAACCGTTAGTGTAAACATCCAGAGCAAGAGCAACACAAACTGAGCAACAGAGGAAAGATGTATCGTCGTTGGTAGACCTCCCTCCGAGCGAGGCCCGGGATGCCTCCGTGTGTCCCAGGGTTGCCTCCTTGGACGGATCTCTGATCCCTCTTTGGTGGCTGCCCTACGAATCTGCCCTCCTCTCGAAGTCTCTTCTTGGAGATATTCTGAGAGAACGAGCTGCAGAGGAACAACAGTGCGGTCTCAGATTCAAGAAGGTACAAAGGTAAGGAAAGCAAGACGGGAAGCTGCGTACCTTGGACGATGAAGAGAGACCCCCACCTGGCGCCAAGTGCCTCAGCGAGGCGTGCTGCCAGGAGTCCTCTGGAGCAGTGACAGCTGGGGTAACTGCCGGCAGCGGTGGGTCACTGCCCAACGGGGAGCGCCTATCTCGGCGGCAACGGTGGATGACTAGGGGAGTTTTTTCCTCCTCCTTGTCTTCCTCCATGGCCGGAAAAACCATGGACCGGAGTCCGGTCACCCGTGGTGCCGACACTGGACCCCGGGGCGGGGAGGTGGGCCTTGGCGACGAGTATTTCCCATCCGGGATCTTACTTGGCTGTCGGGACCAGCCGGGCAGCAACAAATCTTCTTGATGATATGATGGTAAATTATTATGAATGGCGCACTAAGAGAGCTTCAACGGGTAAGAAGGTAAATTCTGTTGAAGAAACCTCTTCCTTGAGTGATAGGCTTGATGATATTATGTCTATGCTTCTGAATGGCCATGCTCCTGTTGATCCAAACAATTTTCCTTTAGCCTCTTTGGTTGCTCAAGAAGATCATGTTGATGTGAACTTCATTAAAAATAATAATTTCAACAACAATGATTATAGGAATAATTTTGGTAGCAATAATTATAGGCCATATCCTCCTAATAATAATAATAGTTATATCAATTCTTATGGTAATTATTACAACAACAATAAAAGTGTACCCTCTGATGTTGAAAACATGCTTAAGAATTTTATTAGTACACAAACTGCTTTTAATAAATCTGTCGAGGAAAAGTTTGGCAAAATTGATGTTATTGCTTCTAAAGTTGATAGCCTTGCTCTTGATGTTGATTTTGGGAAACTAAAGGTTATGCCTCATGATGATAAAAAAAGCAAAACTTTGAATTCCATTCAAATTCGAATTGATGACAACGTTAGGATGTTAGCTAAATTGCATGCTAGATGGGAAAGAGAAGATGAAATAGCTAGAAAGAATAATATAGCTAATGTTTGCACCATTACCAACACTAGTAAAATTGAAGCTTATCATGCTAGTAAACCTTCTACTATTAATGGTAAATTAATTGGTGTTGGCAATACTTCCACTTCTGCTGTTAAATGTTAAAAACTGCATGAGACTACTAAAACTATTCCTGGTAAAAGTGCTGAATTTTTTTGAAATATGGGAGACAATGGTCCCATTACCTTTGATAAAAATGATATTGACTGTGATGATTGCAACATATCTGAAGTGATTATGCTCCTATAAAATCTTGCTAGTTGTCCTAATGCTAGTGTTATGAATATGGCTTTCACAAAACATATTACAAATACTCTCATACAAATTAGAGAAGATGAATTAAGATGTGAAGCCTCTATCCCTAGGAAGTTAGATGATGGTTGGGAACCCATAATTAAAATGAAGGTGAATGATTTTTATTGTAATTCTCTATGTGATCTTGGTGCTAGTATCTCTGTTATTCCTAAGAAACTTTATGATATACTTGATTTTCCACCTTTGGAGCACTGTTATTTGGATATTCGTCTTATTGATAATGTTAGAAAGAAACCTTTGGGGAGAGTTGATGATGTTCTTATTATGGTTAACAATAACCTTGTCCCTGTTGCTTTTTTTGTTATGAAAATTGAATGCAATGCTTCTTGTCCTATTGTTTTGGGAAGACCTTTTCTTAGAACTGTTGGTGTTGTTATTGATATGAAAGAGGGGAATATTAAATATCAATTCCCACTCAAGAAAGGTATGGAACACTTTTCCTAGGAAGAGAATACAGTTTCCTTTTGATTATATTATTCGAACAAGTTTCAATTTGGATTCTTCTTCACTTGAAAACACTTGATTATATTCTTCTGGGCCTAGCTAAAAGGTGTTAAAGAACAGCACTTCTTGGGAGATAACCCATGGTTTTATTTTTTCCTTTGTTTTTATCGGTTTTCTTTGTGTCAAGGTGTTGTATACTTCTATAGCAACTCCTTTGTATCTTTATTTTCATGTATTAGTTGTGCCAAGTAAAGTTTCTAGCAAAAGTTGGTGTTAGTTTTGGAATTCTGCGAAGGAAACATATTTCTGTTGTCCACCGTAAAAAATCGCATAATACACATAAAGATCAAAATGACCTAAAATGTTTTGTGCTTATTCCTCAGCTAATTCCAAAACTATTTTTGTTCTTTATGTTTTTTGATTTGAGCAACTTAAGTTCCCCTAAATTTTTTGTCTTTACAGACTGTTCTGGTTTCGACAGATTCTGCATTTTTACTTGCATTCTCTCTTTTACTATGTCGAGTGGATTTCTTTGCTTCACGAAACATCAGTGGTTGTAGCTAAAGTTTAAAAATTATTAATAATGCTTGTGTCCATGCAGATCATGTGAATTCAATATTGTGAACTATCCCTCTAATGCGAATTACATTGAGTGTGGTGTGAAGGAAGTTTTCAAGGGTCAAGAAAGAGGGTGATATAATATGATCAAGAAGAGTGCAAAGCCAAAGCTTGGGGATACCCCCGAGGTTCATCCCAGCAAATTCTAAGAAGACTCAAGCGTCTAAGCTTGGGGATTCCCAAGGCATCCCCTTCTTCATCAACAATTTATCAGGTCACTTCAAGTGAAACTATATTTTTATTCGGTCACATCATACGAATTTTACTTGGAGCATTTGTTTGTTTTCTTTTGTTTTCCTTGCTACAATAATATTGTTGGGACCTAGCATTCTTTGTGTGGGAGAGATACACGCTCCATTTTTTTTATATGAATACTAGTTATGCTCGTATTCTTAGTTTTTCTTCTAGCTGCTGCAAATCCTTTTAGCTCATGTTTTTCATGTATCACTTATTCAAAGTTGTTAGTTCTAATAGAGTTATGTTATTACTCTCTTTTTTCATTGCTATATCTCTTGGAGTGTTTTTGTTTAGTATAATATGTTTGGTGTTGGAAAGCAGTAGTACAATTTTCGTGCTTATAACGGTGCAAATAGAAGCTTGTATAGACTGTGGCTAGACTTTTTCATGTCATGCTAGATGTTATTTTAATTCTATGATTAGTGTTGTTATTCTAGCATGACTTGTATAAAATAATTGAGAGTGCTTAATTGAAAGAATCATGGGTTGTTTTTAACACATTTAATCATGAATTTGTGGTATTCTCTTTAGAATGCTTTATTTGGTTGACTTGGCACATGCTTACATCATGTTTATGCTACAAACCAGTCACTTATAGCCTCTATGATCATTTAGATTTTGACTTCTAATACCCTTTATGCTTTGATTAACAATGTTTTTGTTGCTATGCATGATTATGGCCATTATTGCTCTCTTGATTTGTCGCTCCTAGTCTTTTGCTAGGATCCCCCTGTACTGAGTGTGAGCTCTACTCGTGCATCCAACTCCTAAAAACCAAAGTTTGCCAAATGTGTCCACCATACCTACCTACATGTGCTATTTAACCGCCACTCCAAGTAAATTTCTCATGTGCTACCTTTAAAATTTTCAAAATTATTCCTGTTTTGTGCCCCTGTTTTAGCTCATGAGGACGTAAATAGAGAATATTTATCTCACTTGTTGATTGGAGTTTACACACATGGTCTAGTGGTTTCACTCGTTTATCCAAATGATAGAAGAGATGACAGCGGGGTGCCCGGCCCCAAAATTGGTTACTATAAAATTCTATTCACTATTTTTTGCCCCTGATTTATCAGTCAAAGCATAATTGTGTAAACAAAAGAGAAAGAGGGATGAACTTCTGACCCCAGATGCGTCCTTCAATGGGAGCCGCTCTTGTGAAGTCTAGTTGGCTTGTGACGTACTGTATTTTCTGTTTACCATTCGTTGACATAAGCATACACCTCTCTGCAAAAAAAAACCAATACCTCTGTTTAATAAAATAAAAAGCTCTAGCACATGAGTTAAACCCTGCTTCCATCTGCGAAGTGCCTTTCTTTTACTTTTATGTTGAGTCTCCATCTTCTAACTTTATGCACAGTTGAGAGAGCATAGTTGCCATTCTAAGTTTAATGTGCATTTTTCCCAGAAACTATTATCAATTGATTCATGATGTATTATTATTTGCTCTCAAATTATTTGTTCTAGTCATCCACTTGAACTTCGAAGGTGTCCTAGCATTTATGTTTTGGCCCACTCTTAAGGACATGCGAAATATCACTTTGGTATGTTTTTTCTATGCTCAAAACAAACATATAACTTTCAAGTGCATTATTATTCATGATCTTTTATTTGTGTTACTTTTCATGATGCAAGGTGATTGCTAAGTTTCATTCTTAAAATTATATCTATCATCTCTGTGTTTAAAGTACTATGATCTCAGCGTACATATGCTTTTACAATTTAGATGGTCAAGTTTATGTTGGTAGCATGTCACCTCAGAAATTATTTGTTTTTTATCATTTACCTACTCGAGGACGAGTAGGAACTAACCTTGGGGATATTGATACGTCATAAACATATCCATAATTTCTGATGTTCCATGTTGTTTTCATACCATATGCTACATGTTTCCTTTACACTTTATGCCATTTTTATCGATTTCCTGGGACTAACCTATTGACAAGATGCCACTGAGCCAGTTCCTATTTTCTGTTGTTTTTAGTTTCAGAAAAGTTGTTCTGGAAATATTCTCGGAATTGGACGATTCGAAGCCCAGAAGTCTTAGAAAGTTGTCGCGCACACGGAGTCCGGAGGAGACCCGGAGGGGAGCCAAAGGGGGCCCCACACCATGGGTGGGCGGCCCCCTGGCCGCGCCTAGGGGTGGTGTGCCCCCTGGCTTCCCACCGACGTTGCCCTCTCGCCTATATATTCTCCTCGAAGGGTTAACCCTAAACACCCGAGCCTTTTCTACCAAAAGCATCTGCAGCCGCCGTCATCGTCAACCCTAGTTCCGGAGGGTTCTGGAGCTCTTCCCGGCACCCTGAAAGGAGAGGGAATGATCACCGGAGGGCTCTACACCACCATGCCCAACTCCGGAATGATGCATGAGTAGTTCATCCTTGGACTACGGGTCCATAGCAGTAGCTAGATGGTTGTTCTCTCCTCTTTATGCCTCATGTTTAGATCTTGTGAGATGCCCTACATGATCAAGATCATCTTATTGTAATGCTACATGTTGTGTTTGCTGGGATCCGATGAATATTGAATGCTATGTCCAATGATTATCAATCTATCATGTTATTTTCATGTGTATGTTATTTATGATCTTGCATGCTCTCCCTTGTTAGTAGATGCTCTGGACAAGTAGATGCTAGTGACTCCAACAGGGAGTATTTATGCTCGATAGTGGGTTCATGCCTCCTTTGCATATGTGCTCGAGTGACAGAAACGTGAAGGATGGGGGATGTGTTGTTGCCATTAGGAAGAAAACAATGATGTTTACATTACACACTTTGCTTACTGTGATTATCTGTTGTTTGAACCTTAATACCCAAGGTTTGCTCGGATGACATTCTGAGGGTGGATTATTAGTCATAGATGCAGTTGGATGACGGTCTATGTATCTTGTTGTAATGCCCGCATGAATCACATAGTAACATCATGTCATGCATATGCACTACGGTGCAGCCTTTATATCTGTCAATTGCCCGGCTATAATTTGTTTACCACACATGCAATCTATCTGTTTTGGAGAGACGCATCCAGTGAACTGTAGACCCCGGTCCACTTTCCTCATACTGATAATACAACCACTGCAATCTCTGTTTTGATATTGTTCTTACTGTTTTCCTACTGCCATCATTGTTCTCTTTTCATCTGCTGCAAACAAGTACTATTTTTCACACCATACGTTTAACATCTTTGTTTTCAGCAAAACCGGTGAGATTGACAACCTCACTGCTTCGTTGGGGCAAAGTGATTCGATTGTGTTGTGTAGGTTCTACATTGCTTCTGAACCGGTAGTGCGCTCTGCCACATCAGCTACAGCAGCCTTCGGAAGTGATTTCGTTCTCCTACTGGCCGATTCAACCTTGGTTTCTTTCTAAGGGAAAACTTGCTGCTGTGGGATACGTCCATTTTGCATCACCGTTTTATATTGTTATTTTCTGCTATTCATCGATATATTTCATTTTATGATGCATCACTTATGTTATTTTATCTTATTTTGCATGTTTCATAATTTTTGGAGAATAAACACCGGAACCAGAAATCTGATGGAAAAAAGCACCGTTGAGATACCCCATTTCAGAAGATCAGAAGAAGAGGGGTGACACCGGAGATGTCTTAGAAGTCCAGATGAGGGAGCCAGCCACGAGGAGAGCCAGAGGGAGGCCACCAGGGGCCCACACCATGAGGTGGCACCCCCCCTGGTCGCGCCGCCAGGTGGTGTGGCCACCCTGGCCCACCTCTCGTCGACCTCTTTGGCGTACTTGACCCCTAGGGAACCCTAAGCCCCAGACTATCATCGAAGAATTATTCTGCCGCCGCCTCGGGGCGGAAAATACCAGAGAGAGGAAAGCTCTCCGGCAGGGAGAAATCTGTTGGGGAAATTCCTCTCCGGAGAGGGGAAATCGTCGCCATCGTCACCGTCATTGCTCCGGGCATCATCAAGATCGTCATCGTCATCATCATCACCACCAGCACCATCACCCTCATCATCCACCGTCATCCCGATGTAACAATTAGGGGCCTCTATCGGTGTTTTACATTAGATCTCTCTCCCGGTGTGGATTACTTGTTAGTAGTTGATGCTTGTGAGATTTATCGGTGTTAGCACTTTATGACCAGATTGTTATCATCCATTATATCCAATGAAAAAAAATAGCGTGCTATCCAAAATAGTGTGGCACTTCTCTAGAGGCTATAAAAGATACAACGCGATATAGAAAAGTTACATTTAAAATAGCGTGATGAAAAAAAAGGTGCAAATAACCCAAATATTTAAGATTTCAGGACAATCAACACTAAAAATTTGTCCAAAAGTAATGCAGGAATAGCCAAGTAACCATTTCAAGTTTCAAGGCCAAATCCATGTCACAAATACAAATACGAGGTGAGGTGTGAATCTGTAGGTATCCTATTATATATCTTTGTGTGACAAGCATATGGCAAGAAACATGCATACACTACCCAAAATTTAATTATATGAAAGAAACATGCATCAAGTTCAACTATTTAGCTGCAAACAGCGTTGTATAGGAAAGAAACATAATTTGGACTACTCCATGCTATCATAATATAGAACGCTATAAAGTTACCTAGTTTAGCACGATTTAGCACGCTAAAAACGTCATTAGCTCTGTAGCGGCAACTTTTGGCCAAATATAGCGTAGCCCCTCAAATTAAGGTATACCGCGCTAATAACCGCGAAATAGCGTGCTATTTTTTCAATGATTATATCACCTCTGATTATGATCCATATGATGTCTTGTGAGTAGTTTGTTTAGTTCTTGAGGACATGGAGTAGTCATGATGTTAATAGTGAAGTTATGTTGAAGTAATATCTTGTGGTTCGGTATTTAAGTTGTGGTTCTATTCTTCTAGTGGAGTTTTAAGGTTGTGGTTAGATTTATCTTAATTACTTTACTTTATTTGCGGATGCTTACGAGGGTATAAACACAAGTATGTATTAGTCCTAGTTGGGCGGTGCATTAGCATAGGTTCACCCACACAACACTTCACGAACCAATGGATATTAATCAACCGTAACGAAGCGAAACCACTTGACGAAATTCCCATGTGTCCTCGAGAACGTTTGGTAGTCATAAGTAATAAAACCGGCTTGTCCTTTGCACTCAAAAGGATTAGCCACTCGCTGCAATATTGTTTAGTGTACTTTATTTACTAGCACTTTATTTATCTGCTATATCAAAAACCTCCAAAAACCCGTTTGCTAGTGTTTACAGTGAATCCTCTATCCAATCTGCTTGTCAACACCTTCTGCTCCTCGTTGGGTTCGACACTCTTATTTATTGAAAGTACTACGATACACGCCCTATACTTGTGGGTAATCAAGACTATTTTATGGCACCGTTGCCGGGGAGTGAAGCGTTATTGGTAAGTGAAATTGGTAAGAGAAACGTTTACTGTGAGTGTTGTTTTTATTTTTGTCTGCTGTTTTATTTCATTATGGAGAATAGTTTTGGTTCTCTGTTTAGGGGTACTTCTACCATTACTACTAGGGTAGTTGGTAATCCGTTATCTTCTAAATTAGATCCTTATAAAATACCTATGAATTTTTTTGGATGGATAACTGCTATTACGGTGATGGAACTGTCCATCCCGGTGATCATTTGCTCTTTATACATGAATTATGCGAGTTATTTAGGTGTGCAGGTATTACAATGGATCAAGTTAAAAGGAAATTATTTTCTTTATTACTGAAAGGAAGAGCCGCTGACCGGTTCAAATTACTGAAGAATGGTGAATCTATTGGATGGAAGGAAATTGTTCCTCTCTTTTATTCTAAATTTTATCCTTCTAGTGAGATTCATAAAGACTGGAATCAAATCTATAATTTATGGCCTCATGATGGAGAGAGTATTACCCAAGCGTGCGGGAGAATAAAGTTACTAATGCTCAAATGTCCCGTTCATGAACTCCCGCGTAATATCATTCTCAATAATTTTTATGCAAGGCTTTCTCTTCATGATAAGGATTTATTGGATGCTTGTTGTTCTGGATCATTCACACGTATGAAGGAAGAAGCTAAATGGGATCTTCTTGGTCGTATTCAAGAAAAACACTGAAGGATGGGAGAATGACAAAGGTAGAAAGTCAGGTATAAATTATGATTATGAATGCATTAAATCGTTTATGGGAAGCAATGATTTCTATGATGTTAGTGCTTTTTATGGTCTTGATTCTCAAATTTTTGCAAACTGTCTTAAAGATTTTGTCTCCTATCTTGATATTCCTAAAAAGAATTATCACAAGTACCATGCACCTTATAAATATGTTGTTCCTGCTAGTAATATAGAAGTGCATGCTATTAATCTTGCTATTCCTGAGCCGTATGTTGAAAGAATGCCTTTCCCTGATAAGGTGAAAGAACACTCTATGGTGGCTAGTGTGGTTAATAAGAGCAATAAGAAATCTTTTGAACTCGATAAACAAAGAATTGTTGAACATGTTGTAGCAATAGTGAAAGATCTTGTTTGTCGAAATGTAGAGGATGAACACATTGTCTTATGTGAGGATGCTTCTAATATTGTTTCCAATCCTCATAGACCCAAGAAAACTAGTGTTCATGTGCTTTCTGTTAAGATTGGTGATCATAGCTATTATGGTTTGTGTGATATTGGTGCTAGTTCTAGTGCTATACCTTATGAGCTTTATAGAGAAATTATGCATGAAATTGGTTCTTGTGAGCTTGAAGATATTGATGTGGTTATTCAGCTTGCTAATAGAGAAACTATTTTTTCGATTGGTATTATTAGAGATGTGGAAGTTTTATGTGGTAAAACTAAATATCCCACTGATTTTCTAGTACTTGGTAAGGCTGCTAGTAAGACTTGTCCTATTATTTTTGGTAGACCTTTCTTGAACACTTGTGGTGCTATTATAGATTGTAAGAGGGAGAAGATATTGACTAAATTTGATGGAAAATCTAATGAGTTCAATTTCTCCAAATTTGCTAGAGCACCTTATGAATCTTAATTGCCTGATGAGAATTTTAAAGTTGAACAACTTGCTTCTATTTCTCTTGATCCTAACAATGCTTTGCAACAATATATGGAGGACCATGAGAGTGAGGTCTTTATGTAAGAGAGAAATAAGATTGAGAATATTATTGTTCGTCAGCCGGTGATACTGAAACATAATATACCTCTGGAAGATTTGGGTACCACATTACCACCCAAGGAGGATCCTGTTTTTGATTTAAAACCTTGGCCTCATGATATTTAATATGCTTATATTGATGATAAGAAAATATATCATGTTATTATTAGTGCTAAACTTTCAGGTGAAGAAGAGGAAAGATTATTGGGAATTCTGAAGAAACACCGTGGAGCTATTGGATATACTCTGGATGATTTGAAGGGGGTTTCTCCTACTATATGTCAGCATGCTATTAATATTGAACCTGATGCAAAGCCAGTAGTTGAACATCAACACCGTTTAATTCCTAAGATGAAGGAAGTGGTAAGAAATGAAGTATTAAACTTCTTGATGCTGGTATTATTTTTCCTATTGCTGATAGTAGATGGGTGAGCCCTATGCATTGTGTCCCTCAGAAGGGAACAATGACTGTTGTGCCTAATGAAAACAATGAGCTCATTCCACAAAGAGTAGTACTTGTTTATAGAATATGTATTTATTTTAGAAAGGATAATAACTTACTAATAAAGATCATTATCCTTTACCCTGTATTGATCAAATGTTAGAGAGGCTGTCTAAGAAAACTCATTTTTGCTTTCTTGATGGTTATTCTCGGTTTTCTCAAATTCCTGTTAGGAAGCAAGATCAAGAGAAAACAACCTTTACTTGTCCTTATGGTACTTATGCTTATAGACGTATGCCTTTTGGTTTGTGTAATGCTCCTGCTACGTTTCAAAGATGCATGTCTGCTATTTTTCATGGTTTTTGTGAAGAAATTGTGGAAGTATTCATGGATGATTTCTCCGTCTATGGAACTTCTTTTGATAATTGTTTGCAAAACCTTGATAAAGTTTTGCAGAGATGTGAGGAAACTAATCTCGTTCTTAATTGGGGGAAATGCCACTTTATGGTAAATGAAGGAATTGTTCTTGGACATAAAATTTCTGAAAGAGGTATTGAAGTTGACAGAGCTAAAGTAGAAGCCATAGAGAAAATGCCCTATCCTAGGGATGTTAAAGGTATTCGTAGTGTTCTTGGTCATGCTGGTTTTTATAGGAGGTTTATTAAAGATTTCTCTAAAATATCAAAGCATCTTACTAATCTTCTTCAAAAAGATGTACCATTTGTTTTTTATGATGATTTTAAGGAAGATTTTGAAACTTTAAAGAAGGCTTTAACTACTGCTCCTATTGTTCAACCACCTGATTGGAATTTACCTTTTGAAATTATGTGTGATGCTAGTGATTTTGCTGTAGGTGCTGTTCTTGGACAGCGCGTAGATAAGAAGTTGAATGTTATTCATTATGCTAGTAAGACTCTTGATGTTTCTCAAAATAATTATGCTACTACTGAAAAAGAGTTCTTAGCTGTAGTTTTTGCATGTGATAAGTTTAGGCCTTATATTCTTGGCTCAAAGGTTACTATTCATACTGATCATGCTGCTATTAGATACCTTATGGAAAAGAAAGATGCTAAGCCTAGGCTTATTAGACGGGTGTTGCTTTTACAAGAGTTTGATTTGCATATTTATGATAGGGAGGGTGTTGAAAATCCTGTTGCTGATAACTTGTCTAGATTGGAAAACAATACTTTTGACCCCATTCCTGTTATTGATAGTTTTCCAAATGAACAGTTGCCTGCAATAAAGGTAAAATCCCAAGATAGTCCATGGTATGCTGATTATGCTAACTTTATTGTTTCAAAGTATTTGCCTCCAACATTTACAACTCAACAAAGAAGAAAATTCTTCTATGATTTGAGGCATTATTTTTGGGATGACCCACATTTATATAAAGAAGGAGTAGATGGTATTATGAGAAGATGTGTTCCCGATCATGAACAACGTGAAATATTGAAGAAGTGCCATGGTAGTGCTTATGGAGGATATCACGCTGGAGATAGAACCGCACAGAAGGTTCTACAATCAGGTTTCTATTGGCCTACTCTATTTAAAGACATAAATTTATTTTATCTTGTGATGAATGTCAAAGAGTAGGAAATATTTCTAGACGTAATGAAATGCCTATGAGTTGTTGTTTTGTTATTGAACCTTTTGATTGTTGGGGATTTGACTTTATGGGTCCTTTTCCTCCTTCGAATGGTTACACTCACATTCTTGTTGATGTTGATTATGTTACTAAGTGGGTAGAAGCTATACATACAAAAAGTGCTAATGGTGAGACCTCTTTAAAAATGCTTAAGGATGTTATTGGTGTGCCTAGATATCTTATGACTGATGGAGGTTCTCATTATATTCATGGTGGTTTTAGAAAAACTGTTGCTAAAATGATGTTAATCATAGAATTGCCTCAACTTATCATCCTCAAACCAGTGAGCAAGAAGAATTATCAAATAGAGAAATTAAATTTATCGTGCGAAAGACTGTTAATAAATCTAGGAAGAATTGGTCAGATAAGTTGAATGATGCTTTATGTGCTGATAGAACTGCTTATAAAAATCCTATGGGTATGTCTCCCTATAAAATGGTTTATGGAAAAGCTTGTCACTTGCCTTTAGAATTAGAACACAAAGCTTATTGGGTAGTGAAAGAATTAAATAAAGATTTTAAACTTGCTGGTAAGAAAAGTATGCTTTATTTGAATCATTTAGATGAATGGAGATGTGAAGCTTATGAAAATGCCAAGCTCTTTAAAGAGAAAGTTAAACAATGGCATGATAAAAGAATCCTTAAAAGAGAGTTTCATGTTGGTGAGAAAGTTCTATTGTATCGGTCTTGTCTCAGATTTTTTGCAGGTAAATTACTCTCCAGATGGAAAGGACCTTATATTATTGAAGAAGTGTATTGTTCGGGTGCAATTAAAATTGCTTCCCTCAAAGGTAACACTACACAAGTGGTAAATGGGCAAAGACTCAAACATTATATTTATGGGGATTCCTATGATGAACATGTTTATGTTATTCAAGTAATGACTCTGGAGAAGTTCATTAGAGGGAAGATTCCAGAATCTACAGAGTGTGTTTTGAATAGGTAACAGGTATGTTAAGAAAAAGTTGGCGGATCACTTTCCAAGTTATAAATTATTGGTTTTTGGGAAATATGAAAAATACCGAGCCAAAGAGGAGTTGGAGAAGGTGCCCAGAGGCAACCCACCATGTGGGGGAGCGGGCCCACCCTTGGTCACGCCACCCTATTGTGTGGGAGCCCCGGAGCCCCTCTCCGACTCGTTTTTGACCTGGACTTTCCTTTCGTTAAGCATATTTTTGCTATATAACCCCCCGGACCCCCCGAGGTCCGTATATCGTTTTCTCGTCGTGTTTATGTTTCGAGCTCTTTCTGCCAGGATCTGTTTTCAATTTTAGAAGCATCATGGCCTCCACCAACAACAACAAGGGGAAGGATCCAATGGAAGATGATCTCCAAGGTCCCAAGCGCAAGAAGATGGATCAGGGCATCAAGAGAGAAGCAAAAAGGACGTCGTCAAGCAGTGTTTATTCTTGTAGCGTGCAGGGACCATGACCATTAGTTCCGGGCCTCAGTCCCGTCCCTGGAGTAGAGGAGGCTCTTCGGGTTGCAGATGATTTTTGTGAACGTTATTGAGCTTTAAGGACGGAGGTATAGATTCTTCAAGAGGAAAACGATAGGTTTCGTGAGATGCTGTAACATTTCAATGCCCTACTTGAGAAGAGTGTATCACCACCACCGAAGAATTGATTCGCCATTGGTATTGGCATCCCCTTGGCTTGTTCCAAGCTTGTGGGAGTGTCGCGGTATCACCTTTATCTTTCACCCCTTTTACCTTTTAGTAGAGTCATATCATGAGTAGAGAAAATATCATATAGTATGGTTTGCAGTATGGAAGTGTCACTCCTTAGTTGGTTATCGTTGTATCCCTTGGTTTGAGTTGCCATAATGAAATATTAATGAGAAGTTTCATCATCTACTTGTTCTACTTTATTTTAGTTTGCAATTTATGTTATGTGATTGATCCTCTTATTAGTATTGGTATGAATTTTGGAGCTTCAAGATAATCTAGTTGGTTTTGTCAAACTTAACAAGTGTTAGTAGCAACAATACGTTGAGACTTAAGTAGAAAAGAGGGAGTTTCATGTAGATATATTATTCCATGATATTTCTTTCTTGTTAGCTCATAAGATTAGTATTCTCAAATAAGTTTGTTTGCACCTTCAAGGAAGATGGCATAATTGGCTTTATAATATATGTTTTTGTTTGTTTTACTTCGATTCTTATGCTTGCTACCCAACCTTCCTAGCCAAAAACCTATACTGAGAGGGAATGCTTCTTGTGCATCCAAACCTTGAGCCCAAAACCTTGCCATTTGTGTCCACCATACCTACCAATATGTGGTATTTCACCACCACTCCAAGTAAATTGCTTGTGTGCTACCTTTAAACCTTCAAAATTTACACCTGTTTGTGTTCCTGTTTTAGCTCATGAGAACGCAAATAGAGAATCTTTTTCTCACTTGTTGATTGGATTTCACACCCTGGACTAGTGGCTTCATCCGCTTATCCAAATGCTAGAAGAGCTGGCAGCGGGGTTCCCAGCCCCAAATAATAATACAAATTCTCTTCACTATTTTTGCCTCTGATTTATCAGTCAAAGCATAATTGTGTAAACAAAAGATAAAGAGGGATGAACTTCTATACCAGTTGCGTCCTTCTATGGGAGCCGCTCTTGTGAAGTCTAGTTGGCTTGTGACATACTGTATTTTCTGTTTGCCATTCGTTGACATAAACATACACCTCTCAAAATTTAGACACTCATCCATCGTT
Organism: Alopecurus myosuroides; assembly: GCA_028641055.1. NCBI lineage: Eukaryota > Viridiplantae > Streptophyta > Magnoliopsida > Poales > Poaceae > Alopecurus > Alopecurus myosuroides. Next base: position 262,688,724 of record CM054059.1, on the reverse strand, counting down.
TGTGATTTTTGGTAGGCACCCGAGGATTCGGTTAGCCATGGTTTGTGTAAGAAAGGTTGGGAGGAGTGTCAACCATTTTATACCTCAGTTTTACAAAATGAAAGCTCTAGCACATGAGTGATCCATACTTCCCTCTGTGAAGGGCCTATCTTTTACATTTATGTTGAGTCAGCAAACCTACTTCTTTTTGTCTCAAGCAAGCATTTGAGTTGTTGTGATTCATCCAGCTATATGTCGATTTACTCAATCATGTTCTTTATTCTTATTTGTTTGTACAAATACTTTTATCTGTTTGAATACCACTTTGTAAGTTACCAATGTCTGCAAAGAGACCATTATAATTGAGCATGATAAACTCTACAATATAGCTATACTATAAAGACTCTGATCGAAAGATAAGTACACTGTTAATTGTTCTCTGACCAAGAACGAAGTTTGCCTTTACCAATTTTGATTTACTTTTTGCACCTTTATTGGTCCTTTATTTGTTTCAAGTTTGATTATATGAGAGGAGGTTGCTGTCTAAAATGAATTGTTCTTTGTTAGATGTGATGCATGTTGTCCGTATTTTATTTATCGACACCTCACTCCATAAACCTGTGGTCATGTTTACTAAGTTCAGTTTCGCTTGGGGACAAGCGAGGTCTAAGCTTGGGGGAGTTGATACATCCATTTTGCATCACTGTTTTATATTGTTATTTTCTGTTATTCATTGATATATTTCATGTTATGATGCATCATTTATGTTATTTTATCTTATTTTGCATGTTTCATATTTTTTGGAGAATAAACACCGGAACCAAAAATCTGATGGAAAAAGCACCGTCGAGATACCCTATTTCAGAATATCAGGAGAAGAGGGGGGACACCGGAGATGTCTTAGAAATCTAAATGAGGGAGCCAGCCACGAGGAGAGCCGGAGGGGGCCACCAGGGGCTCAAACCATGGGGTGGTGCCCTCCCCCCCTTGGCCACGCCGCCAGGTGGTGTGGCCACCCTGGCCCACCTCTGGTCGACCTCTTTCGCGTACTTGACCATCAGGGAACCCTAAGCCCCAGACTATCATCGAAGAATTAATCCGCCGCCGCCTCGCAGCGAAAAACACCAGAGAGAGAAAAGCTCTCCGGCAAGGAGAAATCTACCGGGGAAATTCCTCTCCGGAGAGGGAAAATCATCGCCATCGTCACCGTCATCGCTCCTGACATCATCGAGATCGTCATCGTCATCATCATCACCACCAGCACCATCACCCTCATCATCCCGCCGTAACAATTAGGGGCCTCTATCATTGTCTTACATTAGATCTCTCTCCCGGTGTGGATTACTTGTTAGTAGTTGATACTTGTGAGATTTATCAGTGTTAGCACTTTATGACTAGATTGTTATCATCCATTATATCACCTCTGATTATGATCCATATGATGTCTTGTGAGTAGTTCGTTTAGTTCTTGAGGACATGGGAGAAGTCATGATGTTAGTAGTGAAGTTATGTTGAAGTAATATCTCGTGGTTCGGTATTTAAGTTGTGTTGATATTCTTCTAGTGGTTTCATGTGAACGTCGGCTACATGATACTTCACCTTTATGGGCCTAGGAGGATGCATTGTGTATTTGGATACTAATTGTGGGGTTGCCGGAGCGAAAGAAACCTAAACCCCCGTTAGGAAACCAGTGCACGAGGGAGCATAGAATCCCGGAGTTTTAAGGTTGTGGTTAGATTTATCTTAATTACTTTCTTGTATTTGCGGATTCTTCCGAGGGGTATAATCACAAGTATGTATTAGTCCTAGTTGGGCGGTGCATTAGCATAGGTTCGCCCACACAACACTTCACGAACCAATGGATATTAATCAACCGTAACAAAGCGAAAGTACTTGACGAAATTCCCATGTGTCCTCGAGAACGTTTGCTAGTCATAAGTAATACAACCGTCTTGTCCTTTGCACTCAAAAGGATTGGGCCACTCGCTGCAATATTATTTACAATACTTTATTTACTCGCACTTTATTTATCTGCTATATCAAAAACCTACAAAAAAACGTTTGCTAGTGTTTACAATGAATCCTCTATCCAACCTGCTTGTCAACACGTTCTGCTCCTTGTTGGGTTCGACACTCTTATTTATCGAAAGTACTAAGATACACCCCCTATACTTGTTGGTCATCACTGTGCTCTTCATACCTTCCTCTTGGGGTCTCCCAACGAGTTCAAGATCTGCACCATCAGGGCCCCGTTATTGATCCAAACCAAACCATACTTCTCCGCACAACACATGCCCACCCATTTCATTCCATGCAGGTTTACCCCTGATTCTACCCCTCACGAAAAATATCTAGGCTCCCCGGCCAGACCATCATAGATCCGGATTACGTGGGAATTAAGGATCCATCCCATGTGCATTTAGTCCCGCGAGACCTACAGCGCACGGCTCTGGCAGTCCGTTGACATGTGAACGGGAAAAGATCACAGCTGGCTTACTCGCCTCATACAAGACCTATGGTCAACGCGGTATTCACGACGCAAGAACTCTGACGGCATTGGTTGTTATTTCCTAGGTAATACTTTCCCATGTAGTTGGAACCTTCCAATGAGTGATTCATCTTACCATGGTTCCTTTCGCCCACCAAACAGAACACCACCACTCGGGTAGTCATTCAATTAGTCATATTATTATAAAAATAGGATCATGCATTCTTTTGAGAATAAGGTGGTAATACTATAGGGTTTTGCAAATAGTTTTTAGGAAATACTACAAAGTATATGAGCAACTGATGAACTTGCCTGAGATAGAAATAATAATTCATGTCCTTCAGGGTTCTAGGGTTGCGAGGGAATCCCGAGATCTGAAAAATAGCAAAATAGTCCCAGTAAGGACTATATAAAACACTGACAAGATTATACATGCACAGTGATGAGATGCATCGCAAAATACCCTGAAAAATACCCAGCTCACAAGTGTAATCTACTTTCGATACTTTGATCACATTTTTTAAGTGACTTAGCTATGTTTCATTACTTGTGGTAATGATGTTGTTCACTAAGAGTTAATAACACTAAGGTTTAGAAGTTTGAAATGCGTTACTTACTTCTTGTAGACTTATGTGTGTTTCACATTTACTTAGCAAATCAATTGTTATCATGTTTAAATTATAAGTATTTATTACTTAGTTATGCAACAAGACAATATCATATTGAAAAAACTTTCAAAAGGTAACAAGTAAGTTTTCCTTTTAATTTGATGAAAGGTGTAGAGATAAAACAAAAGAACCTAATTGAAAGTGAGTGTATAACACAATCAACTCTACCATCTTGTAATCCAATAATGTTTGTGATGAGGGTGATGAAGTGCAAACTTATTAGCAATTTAATGTTATTGAAGGTGATGGTTACTTATGGATAGAATGGAATAATAAGCATTCCATTACACTTTTCAAAATAGAGTTCATAAGTTAAATAAAATAATTTGTTGTTGAAATATTGGAATTGAAAATGCTTTTCTATTGCACTTGATATATTATTTGATTTTTTCTGAAAAATATTGGGATAAATTATTGTTTTCACAATTTTAAATGTAATAAAGGACTATTCAATTTTTTTTTCATTTTTAAACTTGTTCAAATAACTATGAAAACATCATAGATGATTTGCATTTGACTTTCTAAGCATTTTGGTATATAACTTGTATTTTTCTGATTTATTGAATTATTCCTTATTTTTCTCAATTTTAAATGAATTAATTCAAATTCAAATAATGTTCAAATTTGAACTTTATCAAACACATTTGAAAATGTTATAAACGGATAGATTTTATTTTTCTAAACATTTTTGTATATTTTTATGATTAATAGAATAAAAGAAATTGAATTAACAATTTAACCATTTTTTTGGAATTTAAATTGACATGTGAGCCAGCCCTGTCAACATTTTTATTTTCCTTTTTCTTTTTAATTTTGGATTAAATTAAACTGACATCTGGGTCCATGATGACACAGGCATGACGTCAGCCCGTGCCCGGAGCTGCACTATTGAGCACGCCAGCGGCAATTCTGGCGGAATTGGATAAAATCACTTACACCAATGGATAGAGGAGGGAGATGGCGATAAGATGGTGCTAGTGGCGCCCACTATTGGTCGCTGGAGATGCTGGCGGCGAGCCAACTGCGGCGGCAGACACGGCAACTCATCGACGGTGACGAAATCAGGCGCAAAAAAATAGCAGAAAAATACGGGAACGTGCAGGAGCTCACGAGGAAGGCAATTGTGCGATCGAGGAGGCGAGCTGAGGTAGAAATCATTAGCAGCATGCAGGGATTGGTGGTGGACGAAGAGGAGGAAGAAGATGAAATTCCAACGCCTCTGGCCTTCTCTGCACTTCATCATGCTCGAGGCGAAGGAGTGATCGACGGCGGAGCTTCTCAACGGCTTGTCCCCAAATTACTTTTTATATTCAAGTGGCTGAGACATACTGGATTATTTGACCTTCTGTTTATTTGTATATGAAATTCAATTGTTAGAGCATACGAAAATGATTTGTTAACAAGGTTGCAAGACTTGTTACCAAACTACTTCTATATCACACGAACATTGGAATATCACACTATTTTGGGAGGGATTAATTAGATCAGATCAAGATATAAGAGTTTCCAAATACTCTATGATAGATTGGAATAGTACTTCTAGAAAAATCTAAAGAATCCTTCTGCAGATCTTCTTGTCAAAGTTCCTCCTTTCTTGTGGGTTGCTTCTCTTGCAGAATGAGTTCGAGGAGATTGGGAAACAAGAAAATAAGATGGTCTAGACAAAGTAGAAAGATCTAGATTAAGAGTTAGTTCAGGCTTTTATTCTTCTTCCATATGCTCCTCATTTTGTTTCCCATAGGATATGTACTTGTTTCATATCTAATTGGTTTTAGTTAGCTTTCAATTCAATTCCTCTAATAGAGGTTATAACTTGTTGTTATTCATTAGTGGTATCCAAAGATACTTTAGTTATTGAACGGTGGATTTGGATAGGAATGTGGACTTCTTATGGAATAATGACTTAAGATGAATAGTTGACAAGATATACCCTTAGGTTTTTAGGTTCTCATATGCTCATATGTGGATGAGATATGTACATATTACATAAATGTTTTGATAAAAATTATTATGTCATTACCCACTTGTAAGGTTTGAATTTAATGCTTATTTGTAATAGTTGTGTTCTAGTAATCTTGGTCATCCACTTACAAAGGTTCTCTTAATAGGTGTGAGATGATTTATAAGGGTGTTGTGTGAATTACTTGATAACTCAAATGATTCCTATTTTTTAAAAGGACATAAAATCTTTGTTGATGAGATTATTCAGATGTACATTACTATCTTGTAGAAACAAGATCATCAAGTATGTAGTTTGGATCCTCGCCCCTATTTGAGTTCTAGATACCTAGGTGAATACTCCAAAGTCACTTATAGACTGGTGGTTAGGGTTGTTGAGAGTTAGTGTTGGCCACAACCAAATCTGGTTTTCTAATCAAATGATTTGGTTTATACAATACTTGTTATAAATATCACTCCAAATGTACTCTTGACCGTATGATCTAAACCTATTTCATCATGTCACGAGAAACATTGGTCACTTTGCTTTGTTTAAACTTTCGCGCCAAAATTTCCCGCATTTTTTTATGCATGATTTGCAAATGCACATATTATATTTGGATCCTTATAACCTCCAAAACACTGGGATGCTACAGTATCTCCCCCTTACCAAAAACTTCGTCCACAAGTTTCAACCTCTCTCACGTAAATATAGGTAGGGAGATCTTCTCCAAATCTTTGATTCCTCACAAACCGTTTTCTTGTGTTGACCTTGGCATGTGTAGCCTCTCGTCTTGATTTTTCACCTTCCATTGTCTCGCATTATGACTACATCTAGTGTCAAGAATCCCTTTTTGCCTTCTGTGGGATACTACTCAGGTGTACTATTTACTCTCCCTTTTGGGATCTTCTAGGACTTCCTCATTTCAAATATTCCGCCTATTTCTTTAGTAGGCCAACCCTGTTTTGTTACCATACCTTCCTAAGGGTCTCACGAAGAACACGTGGTATTTCCACCATATAGTGGATACCCAGTTTCGTTCTCTCATGAATAGGTAGGGTTTCCTACATCCAATAGGTCTCCGAAGAACAATTGGTACATCCACCAGATGATGAACAACCAATAATATTCTTCCGGTACGCTAGATATCCTCTATGGTTAGGAATCCATTCGGTTCAATCTAATGGTCTCAAGAGAACGACTCTACTATCTACTTCTCTTTGGGACTTGTGTGTGAACACACACATGATTCTCTCCTGGGAACTCTCTAACAACCCATCTACCTTACAAAAATTTCTTATCTTTGCTCCCATATTACTATGGAATCGACGATCAAATCCTCGTACATCCTTTTGTAACTGGAGAATCCAGCTACCTTAAGGCTTCATACTCCATTACCTTCAACCTAAGGACACTCGTAAACACCTAAGTTCACCTAAACTTCTTCCTAGAATCATCTAATTGGTAATAACATGTTCGAGTTTCTCGAGTTTTAACTCTTTCCTACACGTTATGTTGAACTATTCCACTGGTGAATTCCTATTGTCCTTATACATCTTTGGGTTTTGACTTCTACAGGAAGACTCTATAAGTTGATTTATCGAACTACTACATATTTCCTTCTCGGATATAACTACTCATGTGATTTTCTCCGCATCACTTGTGGTAGATCTCCATGTGTTGATGAAATGTATCACCAACTCCAAGCAATATGTGAATGTGGTCCATTCTCATCAGTGGCTTCATTGACTTCTGCCTTCTTGACTTCCTGGTCTTGCAGAGTTTTTGTGGTTGTTTCAATATGCTGATAATTCAGACCGCTCTCCTACTAATCCTATACCCTCTAGACCAGTAACATCAAGAAAGAACTCAGTGTTGCAACATGCATTTGCACATCAAGTCCCAACTTCATGTATAGATCTAGTCAATCAAAAATCCAAATAAGATCCAATAAATCCCAAATGCAGTTATATATCACTCATGCATCAAAAGCCCGTAAAATGTTAGTACTTTGAGTAAAAGATCTCAAGTACCAAGGCCCTTAAATGTTAAACACTACAAGTAGGTATATAGTACCTTGTAATCCTGTTCTACACAACCACTCTTTGCCTCGGTAGTTACTCCAATTGCATGCCTTATTGCAATGGATTAAACTAATACAAAATGATCATATAGTAGTTGTTGTCTGACTCGGTTCCATATAGAACTAAGTACTATGTAGATGGAAACCCTCCGTCTAGATTATGACAGGCTTCTCATAGCATCTGGTGACCCTTCATGTTTTTTATCACACCTTAGGAGTAGTAATGTAGATTTCATCCATGCTTATGCCTTCTCCTAACTCTGTGATATACTATAATGATTCACCTCTAGACTTGATAACTAAGGATCTGGTATATACCCCATAGTTGCCATAGTTTAACGAATCTTTACGATTCTCAAACATCCCTTCTTGATGCCTACTATACTTACTTTGTACCATGTTCTACTCCATCCTATACATTCATAGAATGGGGTATTCATCACTGTGACTTAATCATCTCTGACTATGTAGGAACTCTTTTTCCCATAAAAACGATATAAGGTAGACTTCTAACTAATCATACCTAGGTATAAACAAAATAGATAAGTCGATTTTACTCAAGTTGAATAAGAACATTCTATACAAGTATGATCATATCATTCTCAAGTGAACAATCATCAAAGTTGTAGGAAATATGGTTTAGATAAGATGGCTTCCTATAGTCTTTACTAAACTACAAATCTCCTAAAATGTTTTAAACCTAAGGCCGCTTTGCTCTGATACCAGCTGCGGTGACCCAGCACACCACTTCATGTGTAGTGCACAAGTCGTTGACATAATACTCACAGAAGGACTTATCCGTGAATATTACATCCCTTAGAGTGGCACAACAGAAACATAGCAGGTACAAGCAAAGCTATAGGATACAAATATGCTCATTACAAAATCTCGAGAATCTCCCTTTGATGTATCAAAGTAGACCTCATGAAAATGAAACATCAGAAGAAACAATTTGTACTCTAAGCTGTAGAATAACTCTAGCTCATAACCTAATCCATTACGGCTGATCACAGCCCTAATCTATGGCTTCTTAGAAACTATGTCCAGGAATGGACTCCACCTACACTTTGATAGCTTCTCCTCCAGCAGCATTGTTGATGACTTCGCTTCATCGGTTATGAAGTATATGACTCCTCCTAGCTTCATTAGATGGTGATGGCTTCACGATGAAGATCTCCCTTAAGGGCTTCAACTCTAAGCAGGGGGTCAAACGGGAACGAATGAGTAACGAGCGTTACTCAACAAGTTTATTATATACAGTGGGTGGTTTGATGCACTAACTATAGCTTTAGACTCGAAAGAGTCATAAGCTAATGCAAGGTTTTTGCAAATGTTTCTTCAAGAGATTGCTTTTAATATTGAAAACTATGCCTGCCCAATCTTCACATGAGCTAGAACTTCATGGAATTCCTTCCCTACAGTGTTCACAGCTCCTTCCCGGAATAGGGGTAACATGTCACATCCTTTTACACTCTTTAGAGGTGCGTTACTTTACCCATAGGCGATCAAGACCATGTTGCACAACCAGGCTCGAGTTCATGTCAACACCCACATAGGTGTGGGTCCCGGTTGTTGATCAAAACCAAACCATGCTTCTCCGCACAACACATGCCCAGCCATTTCATGCCATGCAGGTTTACCCCTGATTCTACCCCTCGCGCTATATATCTAGCCTCCCCGGGCAGACCATCATAGACCCTAGAGTCCGTGGACATTAAGGGATCCCATCCATGTGCATATAGTCCCACAAGAACTACAACGTACAGATCTAGAAGTTCGTTGACATGTGAAGGGGAAAAGATCACAGCTGGCTTACTCGCCCCATACAAGACCTATGGTCAATGCGGTATTTACTGCACAAGAAGTCTGACGACATTGGTTGTTATCTCCTAGGTACTTTCCCATGCAGATGGAACCTTTCAATGACCGATTCATCTTACCATGGTTCCATCCACCCACCAAACAGAACACCACCACTCGGGTAGCCATTCAATTAGTCATATTATTATAAAAATAGGATCCTGGATTCTTTTGAGAATAAGGTGCTAATACGGTAGGGTTTTGCAAATAGTTCTCAGGAAATACTACAAAGGATATGAGAAAGTGATGAACTTTCCTGAGATTATAAATAATGATCCATGTCCTTCGGGGTTCGAGGGTTGCATGGGAATCCCAAGATCTTAAAAATAGCGAAGTAGTCCCAGTAAGGAATGTAGAAAACACTGACAATATGATACATGCATAGTAAAGAGATGTGTCGAAAAATACCCTGAAAAATACCCTAGCTCACAAGTGTAAGCTACGTTCGATACTTTTATCACATTTGTTTTAAGTGACTTATGTTTGTTTCATTACTTGTGGTGATGGTGTTTTTCGCTTTAACAGTTAATAACACTAAGGTTTAGAAGTTTGAAATGCTTTACTTATTTATATTATTTTTTACTTCTTATAGACTTATGTGTGTTTCACTTTTACTTATCAAATCAATTGTTATCATGTTTAAATTATAAGTATTTGTTACTTAGTTATGCAACAAGACAATATCATATTGAAAACAATTTTCAAAAGATAACAAGAAAGTTTTCCTTTTAATTTGATGAAAGGTGTAGAGCTAAAATAAAGGAATCTAATTGAAACTGAGTGTATAACACAATCAACTCTACCATCTTGTAATCCAATAATGTTTGTGATGAGGGTGATGAAGTGCAAACTTATTAGGAGTTTAATGTTATTGAAAATAGTGTGGTGATGGTTACTTATGGTAAGATTGGAATACTAAAGCATTCCATTACACTTTTCAAAATAGAGTTCATAAGTTAAATAAAATAATTCGTTGTTGACATATTTGAATTAAAAATGCTTTTCTATTTCACTCGATATATTATTGAATTTTTCTCAAAAAAATATTGGGATAAATTATTATTTTCACAATTTTAAATGTAATAAAGGACTATTCAAATTTTTTAATTCTAAAACTTTTTCAAATAACTATGAAAACATCATAAATAATTTTCATTTCACTCTCTAAGCATTTTGGTATATAACTTGCATTTTTATGATTTATTGAATTATTCCTTATTTTTTCAATTTGAAATGAATTAATTCAAATTCAAATAATTTTATAAACAGGTAGATTTTATTTTTCTAAACATTTTGGTATATTTTTCATATTTTTATGATTAATAGAATAAAAGATACTGAGTTAAACATTTTATTCATTTTTTGAAATTTAAATTGATAGGTGGGCCAGCCCTATCAGCATTTTTCTTTTTCTTTTTTATTTTTAATTATGAATTAAATTAAACTAACATTTGGGGTCCACGATGACGCAGGCATGACGTCCCCGTGACGTCAGCCCGTGGCCGGAGCTGCTCTATTGAGCATGCCGGCGGCGATTCCGGCTGAATTGTACAGAATCAGTTACACCAATGGATAGAGGAGGGAGAGGGCGATCAGATGGTGCTAGTTTTGCCCACTATTGGTCTTCGGAGATGCCAGCGGCGAGCCAACTACGATGGCGGACACGGTAGCTCGTTGTCGGCGATGAAATCGGGTGCAGAAAAATACGGGAAGGTGCACAAGCTCACGTGGAAAGCAACTGTGTGGTCGAGGAGGCGAGGCGGGGTCCTAATCATCAACGTAGTGCAAGGATTGGTGGCGGCCGGAGAGGAGGAAAAAGATGAAATTCTGGTGGCTCCAGCCTTCTCTGCACCCCATCTTGCTCGAGTCGGAGGAGTGGTCGACAGCGGAGCTCCTCGGCGGCTTAGCTCGAAGAGGAAAGCTTCATATCGACGGTGAGGACAGGTCGCCGGTGAGCTAGGGTTTCGGTATTCGGCGGGGAATTTTACACAGAGAGAGAGAGAGAGAGAGAGAGAGGAAACAAGGAAGTGTGAGGAGAGAGTGAGAGAGAGGAGACACGGCATTCCTCTGTAGTCGTCATCCGTGCAAGGAGATGGAAGCAGGAGGTGGCTTGGCGGTGTTCGGCGGCGGTGACACGCCTCTGCCGGCCTAGAGGAAGACAAAACACATTTCCCTATAACCACCAGGGATATTTCGGAAATCACAAGTTAGTCCTTCTATTATTAAAGCTGAGAAGAAAAACTATGTTTTTTGACCCTTTTGCAAAGATAAAATTTGGCAAAAATAAGTTTTGAATTCCCTATTAAATTTCCGTACTCACCGTGTTTTGTTTTGTCCAATTTTTAAAAAAATTGAATTTAAATTTGGGTTAAGAATTTTAAGTGGTTTTTGTCAATTCTTATTCAAATTCATGCCATTCTAGTTATGGTTAATTCATGCCATTCTAGTGAGGGTTAATTCATGCCATTCTAGTTATGGTTGGTGATTATGTGGGCTTTATGATTTGGCTTCACTTTCTCCTTGGAATTCATTTCCTTGGAGTACTATTATAAATTCCCACATAACTTTCTTACTTAGAAACTTGATTATGTTGTCTAAGTTATAATTTGATTTATTATTTTCTCATTGTTATACTTCCTAATGTATGGATCATGGTTATATATTACCATAGTTTCCTGCTAGATTCCAAATGATATATAGTCCATTGTAGTCTATACTTTGATATAGATTCCTCTAGTTAATACATGGATCCAAAACAACTTCTTCATGTTCGTTCTTTGGTTTTTAACTTCAATTGTCTCACCCTTGTGGTGAAGACACCCAATTACTCCAAGCAAAGCTTTCTTTTAGATGGTTGTAAAGAATGTAGATGTATTTTAGGAGATTAATTTTCCCTATGCATATAAGAAGAATTTGTTGACAAGTTTGCAAGGCTTATCCCCAAATTACTTTTCATATTCAAGTGGCTGAGATGTACTAGATTATCTGACCTTCTGTTTATTTTTATATGTCACTCAATTTTTAGAGCATACGAAAGTGATTTGTTAACAAGGTTGCAAGACTTGTTACGCAACTACTTCTGTATCACACGAACATTGGAATATCATACTATTTCAGGAGGAATTAATAAGATCAGATCAAGATATAAGAGTTTCCAAATAATCTATGATAGATTGGAATAGTACTTTTAGAACAATCTAAAGAATCCTTCTGCAGATCTTTTGTCGAAGTTCCTACTTTCTTGTGGGTTTCTTCTCTTGCAGAATGACTTCGAGAAGATTGGGAAACAAGAAAATAAGATTGGTCTAGACAAAGTAGATCGATCTGGATTAAGACTCATTTCAAGATTTTATTCTCATTCCATATGCTTTTCATTTTGTTTCCCATGGGATATGTACTTGTTTCATATCTGATTGGTTTTAGTTAGCTTTCAATTCAATTCCTCTAATATAGGTTATAACTTTTTGTTATTCATTAGCGGTATCCAAATATACTTTAGTTGTTGAATGGTGGATTTGGATAGGAATGTGGAGTGCTTATGGAATGATGACTTAAGATAAACAGTTGACAAGATATACCCTTAGGGTTTTAGGTTCTCCTATGATCATATGTGGATGAGATATGTACATATTCCATAAGTATTTTGATAACAATTATTATGTCATTACCCACTTGTAAGGTTTGAATTTAATGCTTATTTGTAATAGTTGTGTTCTAATAATCTTGGTCATCCACTTCCAAAGGTTTTCTTAATAGGTGTGAGATGATTTATAAAGGTGTTGTGCGAATTACTTGATAATTTAAATGATTCCTATTTTTTTAAAGGACATAAAATCTCAGTTGTTGAGATTATTCAAATGTACATTACTATCTTGTGGAAGCAAGATCATCAAGTATGTAGTTTGGATCCTCGCCCCTCTTTAAGTTCTTTCTACCTAGGTGAATACTCCCAAGTCACTTATAGACTGGTGGTTAGGGTTGTTGAGAGTTAGTGTTGGCCACAACCAAATCTGGTTTGTCTAATCAAATTATTTGGTTTATAAGATACTTGTTATAAAGATCACTCCAAATGTACTCTTCACCAGATGATCTAAACCTATTTCATCATGTGAGGAGAAACATTGGTCACTTTTCTTCCTATAAACTTTCGCGCCAAAATTTCCCGCATTTTTAGATGCATGATTTGCAAATCCACATATTATATTTTGATCCTTATAACCTCCCAAACACTAGGATGCTACAGCAGCGACCCAGGAAGGGCTCGACATGAGATGGAGTGCAGAACTGGCTCCTGGGAAGGGGAGCATGCGTCGCACCAGGCCCGGGGAGAAATTCATTGACACTTGTCTAGAGGATGGCACAGAGTGTGCTAGAAGGCCAGACGGGGCCTGCCAGCCTAGATGAGGCTTCCGCCCCGTTGCACACGAAGCTGCGCGTGGAGGGAAAGTGGCGAGTTGTCTCACTCCTACCGTGGCTTCGGCCATGTTTCCCCTCCTGCCAGACACGCGGGAGGCATGCAACCGGACACCTGTAAGGACGCCCGAGATAAAATAGGGAGACAAGGAGGAAAATAGAGAGGGAAACGAGAGAATCAGAGTGGGGAGATCATGGAGAAAAAACAATACATAGAAGGAGAAGAGGAGGAGGAGGAGATAAAAGTAGTAAAAGCCCTGGGGAGCACCCCGCTCCCGGAGCTACTCGCCAGATTCACCATTGTAATCCAAGCATCCATCATAATTCCATATCATATATGCAGGACGTAGGGACGTATCTCGCGATGACCTAAACCTGGGTAAAAACTTTGTCCGTGGGCTTTCTGTCGTGCTTCTCCTATTCACCAAGCGTATAGTTGGAGGCAGAGGTCTCCTGTGCCCATAAGCCAAACAAATCAGGGAGTGAACGTCGTTCTCTCCCAGTGTCCGCATTTCGACAAGCGTCACTAATCTGCTGGATATATGCCCTAGAGACAATTATATTCAGTTATTATTCTATCTCAAAGTTCATAATTAAGTTTATGTCATCATGCTATAACCGCTATAGTACTTGAAAAATGAGTTTTCAAAGAAAAACCTTTATGCGGGTGTGAAGATATAAACAAACAAGAGTTACTAATCTTGTCTCTAAGATTATCTTATGGTTTGTGAGATGATCATGTTATCCTTATCATGGACTTTGATAAATTCTAGGAAACATACGCGTTTATTGTTAAGGTAACAATAGTACTGAACCGATCCAATTATATGATCTTGCTAAGAGACTAACAATTATAATGTATTTAAAAAAGTACATATAGAGTTTTCATTGACTAGAATTCCTAAACTATAAGAATATCTAGTGACCGCACAATCGATAGTTATACTTTGGATGTATTCAACCGTCCACCGTAATAGGGGATTATAGCATTGACATCTGGGTATAACTAAGAGCATGTAATGGAACTGAGATAGTTCAAGAATAGTACTTAACTCCTCCAGACGATGGAGAGATACATCTTCTGGACCCTCTCAGTATCACCGATGTCAACCAATCGTCTGGCCAGACGCGGTGTGATTTATCACAAGTACATCGGGGATATGGATGAGAAAAGAGAACAATATCAGTACGAGTTTTATATGTGTTATGATCAGACTAGGGCACATTGTCTTACCTTGTGATATCGTTTGTATCATGAATTTAAGGGAATAAGTTCAATGAGTAAGTTGAAGGTTCCCTCGTTATTCGTGGACACATAAGAGCATTCATGTGCGTCCATGACCCCTCTGTTGATTATTGTTCGGTAAGTTTCCGAACATGTCTGTGTGTTACCGAACCTTTAAGGGTCACAAACTTAATCCGTGCCAACCCTTAATTGAGAGAATAACGTTATTTCTAATCGTTTTATGAATGGTCGATGTCAATTCGGGGAAATTACTATGAGAGGGAAATGATGTCGTGAGAAGGAAGAATTTATGGGAGAGATATCGGAGGACATGAGATGTCCCGGGATGTTAAAAATATGTTTTTAAAATAAATAGGTAAGATCGATGATTTTATCTAATAGGGTTCATAGGGTCCCGGAAGAGTTTCGGCAAAAACCGAGAAGGGGGAAGTGCCGGAAGGGAGCATATCTTAATTCTAATTTTACTGAATTAAGTAGTGCAAATTAATTTTAACTAAAGATTCTAAGTAAACTTGTTTTATTGTAGATATGGATCTTGTTGTAAATATACATATGAATGTGTTGTTGGGGATAAAGAAATTAACTAAGGAAAGCATGAACTTTTGTGAATGTGTTCGCGATCTGAGAGTTGTTCTCAAAAGTCTTGAGGTAGAGCATGTGCTGGACAATGAAGTCCTGGCACCTAATAGGGAATATTCTCCATTAGGGGATGAGGAATATCAAGTTTATGTGATCATGCTAGACAGGGTGAGTTCTAAGCTTGGTGATTGTTACCCACACTTTCGCCCCTTCCGTCTCATGGAAGTTTTAATGGTTAGTTTTCCATGCAAGTCTGTCTTGGTCGTCCTAAACTTAATGTTGAACTGTTAGCTTGCAAACTCATGTGATGTGGTTCGATGAGGGAGCATAAAGACAAGTTCACATGGATACTACAGAAGTTAAAGGACATTGGTTTTCCAATTCAATAAAAGCAAGCAATTGACACACTCCTCATGTCAGTTCCATTATATTACTTTAGTTTTGTGGCTTACTACAATCTGATGCTCATGTCAGCAGAGATGGATATCTTTGTCCACGATGTGATCATTGTGCCAATTAACAAAGACAAATGGCACATCCGCGTGAGGTATAAGATTTATACCAGTAATTTACATTTTCTTGTCTCGAAAATATTTTGGTATTGGATACTTAAATTTCTCGACTTGCAATTAATTGCGGATTGAGAAGGAAAAGAGGCAAGAGAGGTGGAAAGCATGGAAGGCGAAGTGGAAGACGGGTTTAAAGGCGCCATCCAGATGATTCATATACAAAGTCCAAGTCAATAAAGAGGATCAACACTAGGAATTCGAAATAATAGTTATTTTGAGTTCGACATTTTGTAATGAATATTTTATGGTCGTAAACCTTGTTAAGTTCGAATTGTAAATATGTGTGGGAGTTCCAAATTTGGGAATTAAAAATTTATGATCTTTTTTATTGTATTATATCATTGATTTTTATTACTGAGTCTTGAATATTTTGGTTCAGTTTATTACTTAAGTTTGAGTAATATTTTTGATGTCTTGTTAACTAAATTGAAGATAAGTTTTTTTATTGATTTATCAAGTTTTAAGATTATCTCCAAGTTATTTGATAGAGCTAAAAATCCATAAAGTGTTAGGCACTTGTGAATTTCAAAATTCACATAAAGGATGGATGTTTTCCCACTTGACTAAATTCCATTGATGACTCAATATGATAAGTTGGTCATATTGATGAAGTGGAATAGATGAAATAATTGAACCTTCAATGTTTCATAAAAGTCATTGGGAGTGTTGTGAATCAAATCTGAGATCAAAGAAATTTTATTAAAGAAAGAAATGACTTAATAAAATTATAACATGTTGATAAAATTAAGTTTTCTTAGACAAAATTACTTATGGTCAATTTTGGGAGCCTTACAATTGTCATGATAATAAAATACTTGTGAGACAATAATTTAAGCAAAGTTACAATAAGATTGTCTAAATGTCTTGGTGTGATATGTGAAGCGTGAAAATGAAAATAATTCTGAGCACACTAGAAAAAATTATTTTGTTTGTAAAGTTTGAAGCATTATCTTAGAATTATTTTAATGAAAGTTTCAAATAATGAATCTTGCTCAAGTATGATTCATAATTGATTAAAATGTTTTTGCATAAAACCAATATGATTGTTGGTAGTAAATTTAGACTCCTACTCCAAGTGTCTAACACGTTGGATTAATAAGAAAAGTGTCTTCTCGTGACATAGAGGTGGAAATTATATTAAGTTAAAATTGTGAATCTTTGGAGTAAGGACGGAATGAAAGGGGCAACATGCAAATTGTTCCAGTTCATCACCTTATTCGGGAATTTATGTATGAGATACAGAAAGTTCGAACTTAATATTGTATAAACCTCATATGAGGAATTTGGTGTAATATTCACTTTGTGATGTAGTCATCAAAATTCCGAGACAATAACCATGAAATTCAAAAACAAAAAACATGATAATAACGATCATAAATGACATTGGATTATCATAGAGACCCAAGAACAAGGAGATAGGAGATGTTCATGTTAACTTCAAGATTTTATTTTGAAAGTGGTTGAAGTGATATTAAATCACGGGAACATGAACATTTCACAAAGGAAACATATATGAATATATAATATTCGTAAAGTTAGTCTTGATTAAAATTATTTTATCCAAAACGAATAAATGACAATGATGAGTTGAAAAACTTATCGTATCAATTGCTTGGTGCTATTGATGGATCAATTAGCAAAAAAATAGTTGCTACGGGTAATTGATATTAGATTACTAGAGTAATATGAAATATTACATTATGAGTGTTAAGTTAGTCGTGTTAATGAAACTAAGAGTTATTCTTTTTTATTGTATACATCAAAGGGACTTAAAAATTAGTGGAGCTGGATATGATCTATTAATTCGGCTAGGACGAATTGAAAGAAAGTTACCTCATAAAATAATTTAAAAGAGTTTTAAATAAATTGTCAGAAAGTGACTTATTAAATTCAGAATCTATGAGATTGATTAAATAGTTTAATAAACATGAATATGATGAGTGTGCTAAGTGTGATTTTGAAAGAAATTTTGAATTGCAGTGAGACAAATAAATTTGTTTCAAACGTAATCATGACGTGATATTATGCAATAAACTTGACCTTCGTAGTCAGATAAAAATAATGTTTAGAGTTTTGTGGAGTTAGAGCCTCCACGTCTCTTCTATTATATATACTTGGTAGGGTACAAATACATATGTACAAATACACATACGAGAACGATTCTTAACACGCCCCCTCAATCTAAACTACTGCTGCATACAAGGTTTAGATTGGTTCTAAATCGGTCTAACATCTGCCATGTGGCTGTCTTAGTAAATACATGAGCCAAGTGATCATTAGAAGAGATGAACCTCGCGACCAAAGCGCCATTATCAACCTTCTCCCACATGAAATGAAAATCGGTTTCCATGTGCTTGGTTCAAACGTGAAAGACTGGATTCGCCGTGAGGTAAGTATCCCCTAGAATCGCACCATAAAACTGGAATCTGCTGCTGGGAAACACCTATTTCTGTAAACAAAGAATTTTCCTACATAGCCTCAGCTGCTCCATTTTCTAGTGCCTTATACTCTGCCTCGGTGCTAGATCTCGAGAATGTGGGCTGCTTTTTCAAACTCCATGATACAAGGTTCGGACCCACAAAGATTGCAAAACCACTCGTAGAGCGTCTGTCATCAACACATCCAGCCCAGTATGCATCAATAAATATACTGAGATTCTGCGACGATGATTTACAAATACTTAGACCGGTGTCCAAGGTTCCTTTTACATATCGCAAAATACGTTTGGCTGCTTCCCAATTCACTTCAGTAGGCTGAGAGAGAAACTACTACACCTTATTTACCACAAACAAGACATCTAGACGTATGAGAGTCGGATACTGCAGGCTACCAACAGCACTGTGATACCGAAAAGAATCCCCGGTACCTAGAAATGCACCAAGAAATGCACCAGTATCATGAACGAGCCGCTCGGCAGGAACCATCGAAGTGGAAGTGGGGTTGCAATTCTCCATATTCACGCGATGCAACAGGTCGACGCTGCATAAGTTTCACGCCCCTAGAATTGTACGATGCTTCTAATCTGAGGGAATACTCTAGAGTGCCCAAATCCTTGATAGGAGAAGTGTCTGAGAGAGAGCGAACAAGGTCCTCAATCGCGGCAGGAGTAGAGCCAGCGATGACTCTATCATCAACATAGACCAACATGAAAACTTGGACGCCATCCCGATTGAAGATGAACAGGGACGCGTCAGCCTTCGACGAAACAAACCCGAGCCGAAGGAGACGGACACTCAAGCGAACATACCAAGCTTAGGGAGACTGCTTCAGCCCATAGATGTCACGTTGCAACTTGCAAACGTGATACGGGTCTGAGGGGCCTCAAAGCCAGGAGGTTGCTGCATGTAAACATCTTCAGGAAAGAACCTATGAAGGAGGACATTACTGACATCAACATGTTGGAGAATCCACCCGTGAGAGACAACACCAAATGAATAGTGGCAGGATTCACCACCGGGTCAAACCGGGTCGAGCGTATCCCCATAATCAACACCCTCTTGTCGAGTAAAATGACGAGCAACGAGACGTGCTTCTCAACAGATGGTAACCATCGGGACAGTGTTTAGTCTTGAAAACCCACTTGTTGTTGACAATATTAGTGCCAGACGGTCGAGGGACTAGGGTCAAGGTGTTGGTCTAAGATAGAGCTAAAAAATACCAAACATAGCAGCACGCCAGGACAATCTCCCTGCGGTCGACGGTGCCTCAAGGCTGGGGGTGAATTGCGTTGTTCTCGAATCTGATGCCACCAATTTGGTCAAAGCGCTCATTTCCTGTGAGTATTTTTCGTGAAAACGCAAAAGTTTTGCGTTTAATTGCATTGATAGAAAGAGAGTTTATATACAACCCTGTAGAGAGGCCACCCCACACAGTACAACTCAACCCAGGAAACTACACTATGGGAGAAGCTGTCCGAGGCCTTTCGCTCCTATGCTCACTCAGGCCCTAGCCTCGGTTTTGATGATTTCCATCAAAGCACTAACCGAGTGGGTCGATCCACCACGCTGCGAGCATAATCACCATCGATGTGCCTCTCCGCCACAAGCGAGGGATGGAGTGCAGGGTGAGCGACCACCAATCGACGAAATCGTCTTCCACAACTGGGGGTCTGAAGGTGGATTGAATCCATGATAGCACATCATGCCAAATCGTCCGAGAGAATGAGCAGCCGGTGAGGAGGTGGGGCATCGTCTCCGTCTGTGCCTGGTGTGGCAGAGACCGTCTCGCAAGCCTCTCAGCCGTCCAACAACGGTCCAAGTAGGCTAGCCAAATGAAGAATTTCGGCCAGAACTGCCAGATTAGTTTCCACGATCTCCACTCGACTGCCCCGTGATTTCCTGTTAGGGTTCATTTGGTACCGAGGGTAGCATAACCCAGGGTTGCAATACCCCTAGGGAATTTTGACGTACAGACTCAATCCCTGGTTTAACGTGGGGGAAACCTCCCCAACCCTGTGTTCATTTGGCTGCAAGGAGGGGAAATCCCACACACACGTTGTTTCTATTTTTTGGGTGAACTATGCACTCTCTAGTGTTACGGAAAGTTCGTGTTTTTATCTATTTGGCAGCAGAGCATCGTAATTCAAAATACCACATGTGCCAAACCACATATAGAAAAAATACACAGATAATGTATACAAATTAATCAAGAGAACGATTCAAATTCTGGAGCATATTTTTACAATTAATATTCAATCTAGCACATTGCAGTTCATATGTTCAGGCAAGAGTTTTTTCGCAGACTGCAGTACATTACTCTCATCGAAAAACACATAATTTATAAATTATAAATAATAAGCCACGACTCGAATGCTCGAAGCAGCAAGATCCATTGTGCAGCATAGAAGCTTGTCAACATGAAGAACTTAGCTCATTGCGAGGATCTGCTGGCATATGCAAAGAAAGATTAATATAGTACATGAGTAGTATGAAATCTGAAGGTGCGATAACAGAAAAAATGAGCTTCAAATTCGCTACTATTTGAAATGAATTACAGGACATAGGAGATGTTCAGGAATCATCCCAGTTTTCTATAAATGGTGGTTGCAAATATTTTAAACATGCATATCCATTGGACAGATTAACTTTGTGCGAAAGCATTTTAATTTGGTTGGAGACAACATCAAGACAAGAAAAAAATTATGTAAGTAAAACACCAACATCCACTGCCTAGTTTGGTGGTTTAAGAAACTGAATGTTGGCACACAAATCCCTAACTCCAAACTACCTAAAATGCCAGATGATAATGCTAGAAGTTAGCACTCAAGTGTAAATGCCAAGGGAAATATCGGAATCAAGAACTCACCTTAGTATTTCTCCGCCTCGCTCCTGGTCTCCGCCTTGCTCCTGGTCGCGGAGGAAACGCAAGAGGGGTGAAGCGAAAGAGGGGATACACACCAGGAGTCACTGCTGGACTGAAAACAAAAAGGAACCCCAATGCTGCAGGCAACCTGAGGTTTTCAATTCATTCTAACACTAAATTGTTAGATTAATCGGACAACGCTTATAAGTCATGTTTCTACAATAATTAACCATCAGCCACTATAGAATTATTGTCAGAACAAAGACAACACATGCATGCATATCCCACATGTATCATTCACAAACAAAGTTTCAACAAATATTCCGAGTGGAAGAGTAATACGTATCACAGCAACAAACACTCAAAAAATATGAATTTAGGTTCTAAGTAACACGTATCACAGGTTATTCGTTGTAAGTAAATCATGACAGTTGTTACACCCATGTTAACTTACTATTGACAGAATATAGTATACTACCAGGTTGCAAAGATGTCAAGACTGAAGACGTAAACAAATAAAAAAGCATTGGAAGGGAGGCAGCGGAAGATTGCATGCGACTAGGCAATTTGTAAAGTAGAAACGAACAAAAAGGGAGAGGCAAGTTACACCAAGGAAAGTAGAAACATCATGACAGACAAAAGCAAGATTCAGGTCAAACCATCGGAAAGTACAAAAAAGCTATTTCGTCTCATACACTAGCTCAGAGGGATAGCAAATATGGAGAATATAATGTAAAGCTAGTAACAGACTAACAACTTATCTGGAAGCCAAACTCATGTGTATTAGCCTTCACATTCATTCGACCATTATTTAAGAATGAAAAGGACTAAATGTTGCAGACACACTACCAAAATAACATGGTAATCAAAGTTCTCATTTTTTGCAAAGTATAACTAAGTAGCTGGATTATTTGGAGCTCTTTCTGTTCATGTGTCCTATTATACAATTGAAGGGGCAACTGTTCTTTATTGTAGATCATTTAAAAAAAATTGGACGGATTTGGACAAATTCTTCTCATAATTTTGCTGAAGGTATGCAGCCAAAGGCAATGATGAGAAAAACTTTCGTCTTCATAGAGAAATCAAGTCACTGTATTTTGAATGAAGCAAACAACACATTACGCTGCTAAAATAGTAATGTAGGAGATTTCTCTTCCTTCTCAAATGACCTAAATAGGATATTGCACAAAAATAGGTAGAGCTGGCCAAATGTTGCTGCGACAGCAGCATTTCTTCAAACACTAGAAACCATGTGTTGCTATAAATAATGCTGGGCAGCAAAAGTAGCTAAGTGGTAGGTAATATCTCAAGATAAGAGTGTAAGCTATAAGCTGAAAGACCCAAGCCAATCAACAACTCTTTACTGAGATAAAAGTATGTGATAAGAT
The DNA here is from genome assembly GCA_028641055.1 of Alopecurus myosuroides. Taxonomy (NCBI): domain Eukaryota; kingdom Viridiplantae; phylum Streptophyta; class Magnoliopsida; order Poales; family Poaceae; genus Alopecurus; species Alopecurus myosuroides. The sequence continues at coordinate 262,666,211 of CM054059.1, read as the reverse complement.
CACTATTCAATCCAGGTACCAAGACCTTCCCTGCCAAACAATAACACACTATTGCAGCAATATCATTTAGCATTTTCCTAGAAATGTAGAATGGTATAAATTACAGATGAAAAAAAGGGAGGAATGAGGTCAGTCATGATAAGTTGTAAACACATGAGTTTACATACTCATATGCATTTGGTCAAGTGCCATCCGAACAAAAAAAAACAGCATTAACAAAAAACCAGGTGTACATAGAATCATCTGCTGATCTGCTCCACAAAGACTAATGGCAGCTAGCTAAGCTAATGTAACCTCCAGGAAGAAATAGATGCATCTGCTGATCTGCTCCACAAAGAATGGACGAAACCCAGGCTTAGTTCAAATATCTATTGGCATGCACCAATCGATGAATACGCCTGGATGTAAAAACTGCATAAACAAGGATTAACGTGCACACGTCGCTTGCATTACCAGTGCAGGGTTGTAGGATCGCATGGGCATCTGAAGCTTCTAAATCTCCATCAATCCCACAAGATGTGTGGTTGGCAGCAGGAGGCACAGCAGTGGGACCATGGACACCCCTCTGGAAACTCTGTCTTTATCTGTATAGATGCAGTTGCCACAACATTGGGAGGTGGGATACTGTACCACTGGAGATACCAAGAGAGGAGCATCGCTTCTTCTTAAGCATCGGCAGCTAGCTAAGCTAGAAGGGCACAAATCGATCCTAAACCATAAACGACGGCTAGCTAAGCTAGAAGGACACGGATCTGACCGCCAAAGCTTGTCTAAGCACCGGCGGCTGCAACATCTGGGAGCAACCCATCGTTGCTAGGTCAGATAAGGCCTGAGCTGGGAAGGAAACAGTGGTGAGAAGGAGTAAGATGCTAACCTTCCTCCTAGGATGAGGAAGAAGCTCGTGGCCGCTGGACCGTCGCCGTCGGCGGAGGTCTTCCCGGAGAGGTCGAGCTGGAGAAGATCACGGGAAGGAGAAGACACGGGCATAGAGGGGATAGACAAAAGAGGGAGCGGTCGTGAGGGCGGGCTCGCTCCTGTTCGCCGCCGGAGGAAGACATCGCGCCCAGGCGCAGTGCCGTCACCTCTCCCTGCCAACGAGAGCCGCCGCCGAGCGAGCGAGAGCGAGCGAGGGATTTCGTCCCCGACGTCCCGACTAGGGGGAATACTCACCCGGGGAAATTCCGCGGAAGGCCCAACTTCCCTCCCCTCGCGGGAGCACCAAATGGGATGGTAGGGCTCCCCGGGCCAAATTCACCCGGGGGCTTTCCGCCCAGGGAAAAGTCCGGGATCCCGGGCTTTTCCCGGACTACCAAATGAGCCCTTAGTATGACAGGTCTACTATTGAGGTGCTGGTGAAGGAAGCCAAGATCAGCTGTAGTCAAAATTTTGATCGTTCTTTTTCCTTCAGCCGACGTGCCTGTAATTCTGCAGCCCATGTGCTTGGTCAGTGAGCTATCTGACTATCTCTGGGTGGACTCGGCCCCCAGTTTTATAACAGACATTGTAGCCAGGGACTCTGACGTTCTTGTTGAGTAACGGAATGCTTTGTTCTCTCAAAAACAAAAAAAGCCATATGTACACACACGTTGATACCAGCCAGGCATAGAGAGTTGGCTAACTGCCAGTAGCCTATGCCATCAATTTAAGAGATAAGAAGCCCCACGAGCGAGTAGTTGCCAATCCTCTTTTCATGGTTTTTAGAAAGCTACTAGCTCCGTTTCATAACTTTTGTCATGGCTAAGTTCAAATTTAAACTAAAACCATGACAAGAATTATGGAATGGGGGGAGTATATTACGGAGTATTAGTTTCGAGCTAAGGGCATCTCCATTCGTCCCCCTAGAGCCCCCCCAACCGGCGTTTTTGGGTCAAAATGCGTCGTTTTAGCGCCGAATTCCACCAGTCAGCCCCCCCAGGAGCTGAAAAAGCGCCGTTTTTACGCCGGCGCACCCAAGCCAAACCCAGCCTCTTGGATTTGGCCTGGGGGGCAAAATGCGCCGCTTTGCATGCAAAAAGGAATCTTTCTCCTACTTTTGTCCCACTTTGCATGCAAAGATGCCTCTCTCTCCTACTTTTGCCCCACTTTGCATGCAAAAGACTCCCATTTTGGCTGCTTGGGTGGGCTATGGCTGGGAAACGCGCCCCCCCAGTTTCCAGAATAGCGCCGTTTCGCGCCGCGGCTCAGAAAAAGGGGGGTTTTTTGCGTCCTGGGGGGATGCAACGGCTGGAGATGCCCTAAGTTCAAATTTAAACTAAAACCATGACAAGAATTATGGAATGGAGGGAGTATATTACGGAGTATTAGTTTCGAGCTGGACGTGATACATTCTTATATTCTTCTTAACCCAAGTGGATTGGGGTGGATTAGAAGGGATTGACAGGGATTTTGACTTATAAGGGATTTAATCCACCTCATTCCCTGCTAATCCCCTTCCCAATCTTGCAAACCGAACAAGGCCTAAAAAGAACCTGAACCTTCATGAACTAATTTCACTAGGGGATAGTGTATTTTGGTGCAAGCTGTTTCACAAAGCCACTCTTGCAGTACAATCCGTAAGCGGATGGACATCATACAGAAAGAATGCAACGCCGAGGCCAGCTTGCAGACCAACTACCCGATAAGGCGGCACCAAACCATTATGCAGATTATCCTTCGATAGGGAAGGAAATGTCAACTAACGCACAACATTCAGCAAACAAAGGCTACCGAACTGTAAGGAAAATCGGGACAAAAGAAGCAGCCATTTATTACGAAATGAAATGTTGACCTGACAACAAAATGTGTCATGCTAAGTGCTACTGTCAGAACAAAGTGTTGATCAGTAAGTAAAGCTAGCCTATTACTGTTAGCTGGTGCAAATTCCTAGAGACTCGTCAGTGCCTCGTCGCCTATTAACTTCTACACCAGTAAGGGAAAAAAAATGGTGGCTGCTAGCTTCCATGGTTGAACTGATGACCCAGCATGTCATCTGCCAGATGCTACAGATTCCGAAAGCAAAGGTTGATGAATAGAACCCTTGTTCCTATGCAAGTCAGTTAGTAAATGATCGAGATAAGCCCCACTCGACGGCTCCATATTTCTGGAGGTTTGGATATGCCCATTGGTTTGCTCGGTTTGCTGGAGGACATCTATGGCACTAGGTCGGAACACTTTTCTCAAGTATCTCAGAGCCAGCACCGGAGCCATTCCAGCGGTAACAATCAGCTGGGAAAGATGGTTTCACCATGTGGTGGACATATAAATTGGTCAGGCCATAATCGTAGTTATGAAGATTAAGTATAGGCAACAAGATGAGACTTACTGCCATGGTGATCCAGTATGACGGTTGATTACACAACCGCAGCATGACATTGTGCATCTGAACAGTTGGTACTACACTGAGTATTAAGTTGATCACGTAGAAGGCCACGAAGTTACCCCATATGAGGATGATCTGTGGATAGGTGAATGAGCTGAATAAACAAAAGATAGTGTCAGTGAAGCACACACCGATGAGTTTGTAGCAACCGTGATAACTTACTTTGTATCCAACGTCACAACAAAGGCCTGTAACCAAATGCATCCAGAGAGGGCAACCATGGAGAGTTCCTCCATGTCACTTTTCTCATCAGCATATGCATGAACTGTAATTAGGAAAACAGCAAGTGCCTGAAATCACCAGAAATCATCATAAATTAAATTTTCAAGTGCAGGTAAAATGCACTAGGGAAAATTTTGCTTTTGCCACACTAGATTTTGCCCATTTTGCTTTTGCCATTTTAAATTTTGACATTTTGCTTTTGCCCTTTTGAGGGGCAAAACCAAAATGAAAAAATCAACAGTAGGGGCAAAAGCAAAACAAAATTTCACCATTTTCATTTTGTTTTTGCCCCACAGAGGGCAAAACCGATGCATTGCCAGGAACTAAAAGGGCAAAAGCAAAATGTCAAAATTTAGAGTGGCAAAAGAAAAATGGGCAAAAACAAAATTTTCCCTTCGAACTAAGTACTCTAGAGTCATGATTATACACCCATTTACATATGGAAAATAATAAAAATAAGTTCAAAAAGTAAAAATAAATGGATTAGATTCATTTGGCCCGTAAATCAAGATGACGAAAATGCTAACCCTCCGTGTATAATTCACGCTAACTGATGCATGTATCAGTAATTCAGTGCATGGCCATGTCTCTTAAGAAATCACAAGGTAGCAACCTCACAAACTGATAGTAAACAAGAGGTGCGTCGTCTACAAAAAATTGCACTAACAAAGCAAGATACATGAACAAAACCTTCACTACCCAAGCCCAAACCAATTCATCCACTACACTTGTAGATTCTTTCAAGAGAAACTCAGATGGGTAGAACATGAAAGGAATGAAAGAATCATGTTATTTTACATGGTACAGTGATCGCCCAAACCATCCAGCAAATGTACTTGGGTTTAAGAGCCTGGAGACAAGATGAAACCACTCATATTAGTGATAACCTCAAAACAGCTACAACGCAGGCTTACAAGCATCAAACAAAAATGAAGGAAACAAAGTTCTATTTGTACCTCCCAGCTTGAGAATAGCGTAAAATCTGGGGATATTGCAGAACTGTTGTTTCTGAGATATCCTTGTCAAAAATTATAGTCATAACAGGAAGACTTGTGTAGAAAACATTATAGGCCATCAGGCTAATCGAGTTGAACAGACTAGTTCCAGAAAGCCCTGATGAGAAGGAAAAACTAACACAGGACCCATGTCAGCATTCCATGTGAAGAAGTAGTAGCTTGCCAGTAAATCAGAAAAACTGCTAATGGAAAGAGCATTTGGGAGCAAGACTCACAGAATCTGTATAAAGCAAATCAAAAGGGACTTGTAAAAGGAGTACTGTGATATGAATGCCGTGCGGTTGTATGAATATCGACCATGGACAAGTATCAATCTTTTCAGAAACCTGAACTCTGCAAAATTTTGAGAAAACATACATATTTAGATTTAATAAGAATATATGGAACTAGGAGGTAAAGTGCAACAAAATTACACAGATTCTCAGTACATCCATGAACATTCTTTTCTGAGATGACAAAATGATACCAGTTCATTGGATAAATGAAGGTCGAAAATATCACACACCCTGGCAGCACGGGCTTGGAGTATGTTAACATAAAATATACGGGGTTCAGAAGATGGATGGTCACAGCTGTTACGCACAAAGATTTTGGGTAGCTCTTACTACCAGTGACTGGGGAAAGTCCCAGGTAAGACAGACATGGATGGAGCTGGCATAGTGGCACTGGTGTCAGCCGATGCGAATGGATAGAAAACTTTTCATTACTTAAAAATGACTACTGTATTTTTGTAGAAAATGGCCCCACAATAATAGAGATGACCCATACGAGTTTTTCCCTAGCTACGCCAATGGACATCGAGAGGGTTTGCCCTCCCTAAAACATTTTTAATCCCTCTATAAGCATACGGACTGTTATTTATTGCATCTAGCTTTAAACACTGCAATAGTAAGAAAATAACCTCTCAAGTCAGATGCAAAAGCAGCAGACATACACATTGCACAATAGCTGCATAACAAGAAACCTGCACAAAATTAATAAGAGATGCATACTTCCAATGCTATAATCAGCAGCTCTTGCAGCTTGCAGACCCTCCCTACCGCTAATCCCCACTCCAACGTTAGCCTCTTGAATCATTCTTACATCATTACCACCGTCACCAATTGCTAGAGTTAGAGAACCAGAGGACTTCAGAATCCCAACAAGCTGCACAAATGCAAAACATATTACTTCGAAGTGACCAATAGCTAAATAGCAATTTTTAGTAGAATAACGGTAACTACATCCAAATTCCAGGCTATCAGGATCTACATTCTAGTTCATCGAGATACTTAGGATCATAAAGTCCAGCTGTATACAGTGGCTTCATTTGATATTTAGGTGGATTGTGATGATCCTATTGCATTGAACTACTTTTAGGAAACTGGTGTCAGTCACCTTCTTATCATCAACCAATCTGTAATTAGGGTTGTAATGCGGCGCCTCATCTGCCCCACTTCCTAGTTAAAAATAGGTCTGGTTAGTTGTAGAAAATCACTATTTATTAGTTCAGTTTTGTACTGCCCCATGGCTTTGCGGGCTTAAGCGGGACGCCGCATGACACCCTGATCTGTAATGGACATATCTATTCGTTGCAGAACATATAAAATGAAATATGTAAGTTGACTAAGTTCAACCATTAGTCAAATGGATTTATCTCCGCTTAATTTTATTGAGCAATAAAAAAAATTGAATTGCTAACTGTAGTAGCTTAAGAATAAGCACAGCACATCATAGTTCAATAACCACAAACTGAGATGTAAAGAAAAAACAAAAGCTGAGACTACATGTTGTTACATCCCAAAACCATTATTTTAAGTCAAGAGGCCAAGCGATATTATGATGCCAAAGAAAACATACGCTGATCCCATTCAGTTTCCTTAACCATCAATTTACATGTCAAAAGGTAAGAAAGCTATTAGGAAACAGAAAAAAGGAAACCTGCGCTTTCTGCAAAGGTGTCATTCGACAGCATATTGCTGTTCTTGACAGCATGGCCAGTCTAGTGAAAGATTCCAGAGAACGCTTTAGAATTATTTCAAGTGCATATCCATCCAAAACAAATGCAAGATCCTGCATAAACAGATTTGACATGAAGTACTCAAATGAACCCAAAGGTCTGAAACAAACAATAAATCTATTCAGAAGGAACACAATTTAAGTTTGTTAAATATGCATGGAACAGCACTCTAAAGAATATGACAGCAAATATGATCTGATAGTTCAAGTTGTACATACAAAATGGAACAAATCCTAAACAGGTCACACATGTCATATGAAGTAAAGGCATTCCAGGTAATATATGGTATTTTTTGAAAATCTGAAGAATCAATGTAAAGAATAACATCAGTTGCTTGTCTAAATTATTTATAAAATCTGATACTATAAGGTACAAATAGGGAATTCAAAACAAGTACCTTTCTTTCCGGCGTAGTCCTCATAATTACCAACGCCCTGTCTAAGCTCCGTAGTATGTCATCTTCGGTTTTTCCGTTGATAGACAACAATTGACCATTGGACTCTGATAGAAATGCCACAGTTGCAGTGATAATGTTGGCAACGGCTTGACAGATAAAAACAACTTATTGCTATGATGATGGCTGCAGTATTAACTCCATGGTACACCAAAAATTTATTTATAAAATAGGTAATCACAAAGGGGACAAAAGAAAATATGTTTTCTTTATTAATTATTGTGCAGTCTGTAAGAACTGAAAATATCTTTTCATTTCTGTTTACCATAAATATATCAAGGTCCAGAAAAGGCAATACCAGCAATATGGTTGTGCAAAGGCTATTAAAGATTTGGGCCCTCTTAAACACTCATGTAATAGAAGTCCTATGACAACTAGTTTCCATCTATTTTAATGTGTGGTTTTTTTTTCCAAAATGCTTGCAGCAAGTTGACATTTTTGTACATTGTTTTGACAACTAAAATGGAAATCTTCTCGTCGTATATTACAACTAATTAATACAATGCCATACTGGCAAGAACGAACTAAGATCATCTTATACTGGAAAGAGGTTAGGATAGTAGACACTAAAGAGACCACCGATGAAACTTTCCATGCTTCAACAGACAGTGAAGAACTAGTAAATGATAATTGTAAATCAATCGATAAAAGCACCAATCCAATAACAAAAGATGGAAGAGCCTTGGTGATTACTGATCCTGCTCTAGGACATTATCTTGATTTTGCTAAAGGATAAGATTGTACTACAAACAGAACATTTGCATGGACAAATTAACTGGATAATCAATTTCTAATGATAATACAGTACCGGGTGCTATAAGGTTACAAAGAAGTCCAATCTGAATTGCTGTATTTTGCTTATCACCAGTTAGCATCCACACATTGATTCCAGCATTCCTTAGCAATTTAATTGTTTCAGGAACACCCTCCTGCAAAGCCACAACAACCCATAAGTCGGCGGAGGGCAAGCATACACTTGTACAAGTCATTCCACTGACTATTAGAAACAACAATTAACAAACAATGTATACCTGGAGACGGTCCTCTATGGCAGTGATGCCAAGAATTTGAATGTCTTGCTCTAAGCTGTGACAGACTTCGGCAATTTTATTCTGCACATTATGAAGCTTGTAATGTACCTCAAATAATAATAAGTTACGAGCCTAGTTGAACAAGAATTACTTAAGGTCGGGAACAACTTACCTCCCTATTGTCCAGTGAGCAGCTAGCATCTTGAAACTTTTTAGACCACTCCTTATATTCACTTTCTTCTAAGTCACGCCATCCCAAGCATAATGTTCGCAATCCCAAATGAGAATACATTTCTACTGCCTCAAGATAGGTCTTTATTTCTTGTCCTGTCATTTATGTGCTAAAAAAATTAAAATCAATCAATGTTGTTCATAACAAACTCAGGCGTCTGATCATTTGGCGCACTCCCTTAATATCATGCCCTATTGTTATGCAAAACCTTTTGATATTGATTGGTGTCCTCAGGTGGTAAGCTAATTGAATGAGTGCATCAAAATGGGTAATTGCATATTGTTGCCATATTTACAGTTACACCTAAAACAAGCACAGGAAAGGTAGAAAACCTTCTAGCCCTCGCGCTCTCACTTCAAAGAAAAAATGGACACAACTTAACACCATTCCGTCCAGTAAATCTAACAGCTGTTTACAACCTGGTGCCCGAAAGAAGAAAATGACGGTGCTGGATGGCAGCATGAAGGAAGAGGTCCTATTTGGGATCTCACCTACAGGCCAACTGCTCAAACAAGGTGCTGGTATCAATCACAATGATCACCACATAATTGATCGGGAAACACCGTAACGCTTGCATCTTCAATTCTTAGATTCCTATTTTCGGACACTCAACCAACATAAAGCTTCAGGCTGTGCTCCAATAGATCACGTGATAGACGTATATTCCCAAGGGTGGACTACTCATGCGCTTGTAAGTATAACATTTTATTTCTATCAATAGTTCAGTACACACAGAGTTTTCTGAAGAAAAATAGTTCTGAGAGCGCTTTAATCTAGCAGAGAACAGGGTTGGGAATTGGAGCGCAAACTTAAGTCCTTGCGTAGCAACATTTAATAAATTTAAAAATAAAGGCATGCCAGAGTCTATCCTATTTCAAATAATATAAAAAAAGAGAATACAATATTAAGGAGTACATGCATAATGACACAATGAGCTTTATACTGCTAAACCATGTACCTGGACAAGAACGAGGAAAAATAGCTTCATCAGCACCTTTAGAGAGAAGAAGAAACTTCCCACTTCCGCCCTCCTTAACCACAACAGACATTCTTTTGCGATCAGAAGTGAACTCAAGAACATCCAATAGCTCATAGTAAAATTTAGAGCCGTTGAAACAAATCTCTGTACAAATATTAGAGAGAATTCAATCGAGCAGAACAGGAAAAGAAAGCCTATATAGAGTAAAAGATGATCATCTTATCAGATTATATCAAACATTTACTAACCAGCACTGCTGCTGTCTTTACTTGTAAGCACCATATTCAGATTTGATGCAGCATTGACCAAAGCTTCCTCATCTTGTGACTGTGCTTTGTATGAGATAGTACCATCATTGCTGAAATTAGGAAAGGTATAAGGAACAAACCAATCGCAAATAGTAATGACATTAAGAATTGCTCTTTTTTCTAATAAATGGCCATATACTTGCCTTTTGATAGGAACAACTGTATTACAAAGAGCCATCACCATCAGAAATCTGACTACATCAGGGTCATTACTTGAGACAGCATCTACAAGTCTGGCATCTAATTAGAGAAAAAACATCGCTCAGAGATTAAACAAACAAGTAAAATCCTATTTTTAGAAAAACACTATTGATTATGGATCATAATATGATGTATTGGGAATGTTTACAACAAATCCATGAGAATAATTCCAGTATAATGCCTAATGCCCAAAACTGTTTGCAGGTGTACAAACAGCAACTTTCCTACACTGGAATCACAAAGACAAGTCTGAAAGTTAAGATTACTGATGCTAAACATGACATAATTGAATACCCCTCGTAATGTGCATGCACCATACTGTTGTACCTAATAAATGTGGGATTTTTCACCTACTCTGAAACAAACCTAATTACTCTAGAACTAATAGATAGTAAATACTCTGAATTCTCATTGCTTTATTGTTCGTGGGAGAAGCCCAATATATAGGAGGGGTTACTTGGCTCACAAGCCGACTCAAAGGAGATACAATCTGGACTCTTAAACTGAATCTAAATAGGACTCTGCACCTAATCCGAATCTGAACCTAGCATATGTGGCTCCCCACATAACATCTTTCCCTCCTCGAAAAACAGCTTGTCCGCAAGCTGTGGGCTGTCAAGTTATGGAGCTCTCTTGGTTGTAGTCGTCAGCCTCGATGAAGAAGAGCCGTGCGCACCGGTGACCCCTAACATAAATCTCATCACAGTTGAAGCAAAGGCCCTGACGACGACGATCTGCCAACTCTGCTGGAGTTAGGCGCCGAACCTGCCGTGGCGGGGTTGGCTCTAGAGTGGTCAACGGTGGTGCTGGTCATGCTGGCGGGGAAGATATTGTAGCTGCGTTGACTGCAGGAGTACTGGAGGGGCACAAGGGCCCTGTAGACCCAGAAGGCTGCTGTGGTGATGTTGGTGGAGGGCAATGTCGCTGCTCATAGGCCTTAGCAACGGAGATCGCAGTGTGGAGGCCAACCGGTTGCTGAAGTTCAACATCAACTTTGAGGGCCTCGGGAAGCCCAGTTGTATACAGGAAACGCTGTTGGGCTGAGCTTAACGGCTCGCAGGTCCTGCACAGCAGTGCCATAAACCTGCTGGTGTAGTCAGCAACGGTGGAGGTGAACGGAAGTCGAGCTAGTTCGCCCAGGGGATAGGGCCCAAACTGAAGGTGACATACCTCCTTGAAGTGCTGCCATGATGGAATACTGTGATCGCGCTCGAACTGGAGGTACCAGAACTGAGCATTGTCGACTAGGTGGTATGCCGCTGTCCACACCTTGCCAGCTTCTGCCATGCGCTGACCCCGAAAGAATTGCTCACATCGATGAAGCCAACCGAGTGGATCGACGGAACCATCGTAAGTTGGAAAGTCAAGTTTGTGGAAGCTTGGGACACCAGAGCTAGAGCCATAAGCAGGGTTTTGGTGCTGGTAAGGGAGGGGTGAAATAGATGTGAGGTATGGCGAAGCTGCATATGTGGGCTGGTTGAGGCGGTGGCTGATAAGGGGTGGCGGGAGGCTGCTGGTAGGGCGGTGGTGGTGGAGAGACGTAGAGGGCTTGGTTGAATGAAGGGTAAAGAGGGCTGGTGGTGGAGGGCCAGTTTGCTGCGAAAAGATATGGGAGGTCGGAAAGTGGGTCGGCGGTGGGAGAAGGCACGGATCAGATCCTGGTGGTGGAGGGCCAGTTTGCTGCGAAAAGATATGGGAGGTCGGAAAGTGGGTCGGCGGTGGGAGAAGACACGGATCAGATCCTGCGGTTATGAGGGTGGGTGTTGACCCGAGGGCGTTGGAGGCATGTGCCAACGTGGAGAAGGCGGCAGAGGAGCCGCTGGTTGCTGGCTGGTGAAGGTGAGCGCCCATGCTTGACGGTCGACCAGGGCGACAGATGGTGGAGCGCTGGGGCGCTGCTCCAGGAAGTATTTACTGCTACCAGAAAATGGATGTTGGTTTTGCAGTTTACAAGCTCATATTGGGACCTCATACATGTCAACAAATGAAAATGCATATACTTTGCATCTAGCTGCAAGAAGTGTTTGATATTCCAACGAAGAGCTTGAGGTACAGTTCATGAGTACTTAGAGGTTTGTGCAAAAAAATAAAATGTTTCCAATCAAGCCTAGATAAGAGAAAAATACGCATATTAGGATGGGAAGAACATGAAGAGCAAGTTAATAACCTTTTAAAGCATCTCCATTGTTATCTCCATATAAAGTACCACTTATGCAACATCTTCGGAAGATCATTTTATTCTCCGTCAATGTCCCAGTTTTGTCGCTTAATATATATTCAACCTGGCCAAGATCTTCGCTAATAGCTGTGCTGAAACAGACACTTCTATAAGCTCTACGATATAAAATAAAAAAGGCCTGATGAACCTCTAAATTTAAATAACCGGACAAATCGTATCACATACTTAGCTGAGTGAGCAGGCGTACTTGTTTCCCAATCAAACATTTGATCGTCGCAATCAATAAACTTTGCGTATACACCTTTAGCCAAGTCAAGAGTAACCTACAATAACTAACTAGGTTAGGAAATGGAACTATTTACTATAACACTCAACCAGAGCATACTTAGAATAGTTAGTGTTCAACTCTTCACAATGGAACTCTCTACTGAAGGATCCGACATTTAAACCACTTAATTTGTCAATGAACGCAATATCAAAGATATAACAATGCAGAATGAAGTACTAAGTACTATGATAAAATGATGGTACCTAATAAATAAGGTTTTCTCCTCTCAGGAAGAATCAATAAAGTTTGCAATTAAACATTAGTATTCACAAAGAATTTCTGTGTAAAAATGAACAAGCCAATGCTTGCCATGATGATGGTAGTGTAGGTTTGTTTATCGGAAGAGTCATTCAATTGGTCAGAAAAAACTAGACTAGCGTACAATAATGTCATGTAATCTCGATTATTGGCTAATTTGTTCAGGCTGTGAGCGTGTGAGGTATGATTTTGCAAACTGGGCTTCCAGGCATGTGAAAGAAGTAACGGAACTAGAGAGAAAAAATCCAAGGTCAGGTGCTGTGCTCAGGTCATCAGCTCTATATCTCCAATCAAGAATGACAAACTGGCAATTGCATAGAAACATCTTGGTCGGTATTATTTTCCGTACACTATCATGAATGCGAAGGATCGATACAAATGATTTTTTGCTAAGTTCTTCGACAAATAAAGTGGCAATCAGTAGAGCCTTATGCACTGCAAATTTATAAGATGATGAATTGTTTCAAACAAGAAGCACAAGAAGGGAAATAGGAGTTCAACATGGAACCATACCTTTATGGAAATAGGAATCATTATTGAACACAACAGTTCAAAGCGCAACGGGATAACCAAGAACTCGTACCATGGTCCTTCTGGAGGATACATGAGATACCATTGCTACATCAGGAACAAAAAGAAAACGACTAATCAGATAAAAGATGAAAATGGCATAAAAAATTGATTCAATTCCTTATAGATCTAGATTAGAAAGTAGGAAAAAGTCTACAACTATTCCCTCAACTATTAGTTCGCTTCAATTTACAGCCGGAACTTTAATATTACTTAAATTTCACCTTCTACCAAAACCATGTAAAATATGTCACAAGTCCGCTTTCCTCAGCTCTTTCGGATGACATGGCTGATGGCTGTCAGAACATCAATATTTGCCACCTCGTCTTTACCCGACAGTAGGCCCCACGTGTCAATAAGAAATTGTAAAAAAACCTTCTTTTTCTCTTTCGGATGACATGGCTGATGGCTGTCAGAACATCAATATTTGCCACCTCGTCTTTACCCGACAGTAGGCCCCACATGTGTTGATAAGAAATTGTAAAAAAACCTTCCTTTTCTCTTCTTCTATCCTCTTCAATCGCTCTCTATTTTCCTCCCTTCAGCCACCCAACTACAGTCCCCCGTGAGCACTGGACGAGGAGTTGAGTGCCTAGTTAGGTGCCCATGATGGTCTTACATATGGTTCTGGGAACCTTGCTCTCTCTAGCTCCAATAGACAACTGAAGGCTCTGAAGAAGTTGGGTGTGGACAGAGGGTATGACATTGGAAGCAGAAACTAGCTGTGGCTAGCTGGCCATGACCAGCAAACAAGCATCAAGCATCGCACACTAGGAAAAGCCATAAGCGAGCTCGACCATTACGCCATTCTACATCTCATCGCCTCTGGACGAGCTCGTGTCCATGGCAGCAAGAACAAAGGAGGGTGAGGATGGCAGCTACATTACCACATGCTGGCCTTCCTAGCATGCTCTAATGTTGATAGTAACGCCCATTCATGAGAAGAGGCATCTACACAGTGGTGTTAAGTGGTGAAAGCCAGCTGTGATGTTTGCCGGCTCGGCAATCCTCAAAGATAGCCTTGGCCATGTACCTGAACGCGAAGGGAGAGATAAAAGGAGAAAGGGAAACGAAGAAAAAACAGAAAAGAAGAGATGTAACAGATGTCAGGTGGATTCAAACAGATTTTATTATGGTGTGTTTCTGTTTTTTGTGAGGATGGGACAGGTAGCTTGCTGGGGGTTTCTTGGTTCACTCATGTGTGCCAGAGCGGACATGAGTCTGATGCCACATCGGCCAGAACCACAATGGTATTCAGCCAGGAAGGTACATGCACGAATATTCAAGTTAGGTGCGAACTAAACTGTATAGAAATTAGCCGCCATATTGTGGCAGTATTTTTTTTTTTTTTTGACTTGCAAACAATTGCAATAGTTGAAGCAGCAAATGTACAGTTTTAGCCACAAAGTATAACAAAATGCATGAAAGTAGCAGTGAATATTTGCTCAAGGTCACTGCTTGTCAGAGATAAATTATCACCTTGCGTCCATGGTTGTCCTTCCAAATATTGCCAGCAAAACCCAGCACAAGAACGACAACAATTTGGAAAACAAATATTGCAACAGTGAGTTTGTCGATGATTGAATCAGCAGCGGTAAGCTTTGGCTCAGCAGTTCCCCTGCTCATTCCTGACTTCGTTTCGTTGCCTGACACAAATGATTCAGGAAGCAAAGCAGATGTCACATGACATTTTTTTGGTCAGCTAAATGCACAACAAATGCCTCAAACATGCATTCTTCGGTGTAGTAAATCAAGAAAAGGCAAGACAAAGCATGATAACAACATGTGCTTCTTTACCTGTGTATATTGCAACTCCGCATGCCCATTCTGTGTACCGTAAGTAACATGACTGAAGAAGAGTATTGTTGATAGTTAAGGGACATTTTTCATTATCAATGATAGGAGGGAATAAGCGCATGTTAGCATCAAATCTTCTTATGTCATTATCTGGGTTCGGGCACTCAGCTACACCCTGCTCAATTCAGAGAGGCGCAATCAGAGAAGACGTGAGAAAATCCAAGAAAGTACAACTACAGAAGGCTCACCTTGATTTTGCCCAACTGCTCCTGTGACAGGTTAGCACAAATTGAAGGAACAATTCGTGTTTTCAAATCAGTTTCACCATCCAAAGCAGCAGTCTGAAGTAAAAGTAGAAATATTGGTATTAACTAAAGTAAAAAAGCCAGACTAAATTTTCTATCTAGATTCTCACAACACTAGGCAACATGATAGATTTTGAGGTGCACATTATATCTACAAATTACTATAAACCAACCATCAAAGCAGAACAGATATATTCCCGGATACTGATGGAAGCGAAAGACAAAAATAATTATCCTTCCAGTAATTATAGTTTAGGGCAGAAGTACAGAAGGAGTCAACTAGTCAACACACTGAAACTGAACTGACTATTTTGTATTAGACATTAAAATTTAAAAGAGAGAACTACAGCACAATTCTCTCAATGTACATACAAAAAAAACAGCATACGTTCATCTATGCCATGTTTCGATATGCTCAAAGATTAATAAAGCGAGAGATTTGCATACAATTATCAACCATGCACACGAAAAGTAGGTTCGAGTAACATTATTATAACATAAAAATATATACTCCCGCCGTATCAAAATGTAAGATGTTTTAGCCTTTTTTAGACAAAATGTATCTAGACATATTCTAGTGTGTAGATTCATATGCATCTTGCACTAAAATATGTCTAGATACATTTTGTCTAGGAAAAGCTAAAACATCTTACATTTTGATACGGAGGGAGTAGTTCTTTTGGCATCTTTTCTTACTTTCATTATTGCTAATGTGAAATAAGGATATAAGTAACATGTAAATTTTGCATGCCTTTTTAAGAAATACTGGCACATCTTAAATCAAACTTCAAAAGTCTATGCTAACCAAAAATAAAAGCACAGGTTGTGTTTGGATACTGATAACCTTAATCATCCATCAACTTGATAAGTTGCTGCAAAATAGGTAAAACTTTTCGCACAGTTGATATTATGTTGTTATCACGACTAGTGTTAATCAGTCCATGTGGTTAACATGGTAAAAAGACATAGTTTCGCGCTTTGCACTTTTTGTTTGGTTTTATCTGTCAAAATAAAAATCTCTCAAAACTGCCTCAGCGCCCTACTTTGACCCTCTTCACCGCCTCATACCCTTTCCTATGTTCCCCATCAACACATTTCGGTGCTAATTTGAAAAAGAAAATATCGGCGAGGATGATTTTGAGGGCTGTCTTTTTTAATACTGTATTATTCTCTCAATCATCTGACGGTGAAACATGTTGCATACTCAATCAAAAAAAAATTCAAAATATTATTGTATACTCAATCAAAATTCTCATCATATATGTAGGAGACCTTGGTTTCAGAGTGGGAAAAAGGGGTTGCAAGGTTCAAATGCTGCAATGAGTGCAATGATATACTTAGGCCATCTGTAGGGTGGCATCAGAATCCAGAGTCTGCCAGTCAGTTTAGGCAAATATGCATTCCATTTCCACCATATTCTGATGGATTGACATGTCAAGGCATTCCAAATTAATTTAATATGCACCTAAGAATGGCCATGGCCATTCGATTGGCTTCAATCATTCATCCCATATAGCAGGAACAGAAAATAAACATACTATCTGATGTGGTTAGTAGACTCCTTTACCTCAACATAACAGATGCCTTGAGGATCAGAAGTTCCAATAAGAACAAGATCACACGGAATCTCATCATTCTCATGGAGCCACACTATATTTCCGACATGTATCTCCTGTGCTTTTACCTTAAAAGAACATAACTAACTCAGTATTACAGTCAAATATTACAAGTATATCCCCAAGTAACCCTAAGTAGAACAATTAGAAACAGGCAGAATTTCTCTACAACAACATAAGACTCGTAATTGCAGGAATGACAGTGCAAAATCAACAATGCAATAAAGGAATCTAAAGAAATCATGGTCATTGGCTACAGAAAGCAGGCCCATAAAAATATTGTTAGTTTGAAATTTGGGGAGAGAAGATTGTGGAAGTCATATATTGAAGAACATTGTGACAATTAGCCATCAAAACCTGAAAATTTATCCATTTTGACACGCTTTACAGAGTTTTACTTTGACTAAAACTAAGATGCACTGCATTTTGGCAGAGAGGGAGTATTAAGCCTGTGATTAAGTATGTGGTGAATACGGCCTCTCCTCGGCCCTACTCTCTCCTAAATATCACAGTATTCTCTTTTTCAATGGACATAGTTGTTGTAACAGATGACCATGATTATTGATAGGTTCTCTAGTAGCTATATCAAACCACAACTCTGTACTAGCCAAGAGGCTTCGGTACTAACCAACTTTCATAATGTTAATTAGAGAATTGTCGATTCTTTGGTGTCCTCAGAAACTGTCATATTTTTCAGTGTCCCGGTGCTAATAATTTTCCTTAGATAAACAACTTTGTGTATTTAGCCAAACATGAAAGATACAATGAGAACTCCTTTGATTTGGCAACACTTGCAGATATCGATGATTGGTACAGATATCGATGATCGTACGGTACAAGTAACCATGCCGGTCCTGGTACTGCTAGGTCTTTACAATATACCAACGGACATACAAAGTTCCAACACAAGTGAATAAGAAAATTTTAAGTGAATGAAGCAATTTTAGGCTTTATACTCTTAATGCAACTAAACAAGCGAAGGCTTAAAGATGAGGATGGTGTCAAGGGGCTGACTATAAACCTGGTTCAGCAAACTACATGTGTCCAAAAAGAACAAAGTTTACCATTGATAATGTGCACATTTTCCTACAATTTCCACCTTACAAGTCCCCCATTACATCAGAGATAAAGATAATGTCATGCTATTTTTAGTGCAAGCCTGGTGCTGAATGTCTAGGATTTCCATATCACAAGTGGCAGGCAGATAGAGATGGCCAAACTAGTAAAGAATGTTCACAAAAAAAAAGTATCATTTTAAGGAATTCTATAGGTTCCTTTTTTCTTCTAATGAGTGCTACAGAGCTGGAGCACCTTTAAGCAGTATGGATTCGTGGTACGGACTGCCACATTAAACAAGGTATCGCGTTATGGCTGACAAACGTTTGTAATGATGAATTCAAATATTGATCACAATCCATAACAGGCTCAGGAGGGCTACTTTGCCCAAAGAAAAGTAAATGTTCATAGTGAAAATGGAAAAAAACCTGTGTACGGATGCCATCCTTTACCACCCAGATTTTCCTTTCATTTGCTTTCTTGTCTGAAAGATACCTATTGTAATCATCCCAAGCCTCTTTTGAAGCAGAAACAACGAAGATTATCCCAAGTGGACCCCATGTAGTTGCAGGACTTACAGGGGTGATAGTTGACCACAACTGAAGGCAAGCGATTAGCAGAAAATACTGATTCATGAAACGCCTGAAATATTTAGAGCAGTGGATATAAAATAAATAAATATGTGGAATTAAAAAATCACTAGAAAAGAAACAGACTGGTTTATTTAGGGGTTTTGACAAACTGCTAAAGAAGAGCACGGGCCTCATAGTGTAGACCAGAGCACTATACTTGAACGGTGATGAGTGACTAAGAACACCACTAAAGCAGTAGAAAATGAGTCGGAACCTGACCTGAATTGCTCACATAAGTTCTTAGGGATAAAATTCCAGAAGGTGTATTTGGTATTGGAGATTCGGTTGTCACGGTAAAAGTCCCTGCAGGACTCATCGTTGATATAGACAAAACGTGTCATTTTTTACCTAGATGTCACTTCCGTGCCATTAAGTGCACTGAACATTGATCACCCTGCTGGAAAGAGAGAGCGAAATATGTGAAACATGAAAGGGATATAATAATGACAGTACAAGTACAAGATTACTCATATAAACATAAAAGGGATATAATAATGATAGTACAAGTACAAGATTACTCATATAAACATAAAAGGGAATGACAGTACAAGTACAAATTGCGTTATAAAATTCCCCATAATTTTAATTTTAAGGCCGCTCGAGAAGAAAGAACTGCGCATATATATGGGTGCTCCTATAAAACAAACTATGCATAATAAGCATTATATATGCGGGGCTTCAGATTTTTTTTTCAATTGAACTGCTGCGCAGCTGATAATGAGCGGAATTAAAAAATTTAAAAAAAAATCTGACTGCTTAGTACAGACTAGTATGCGAAGCAACGAATGTTCTTAGGAACGGAGTCCCATTATCCCAATCCTGGAGAATGGGAGTCGAATCGACGAGAGATGCTCACCGCGCATCGCATTCCGCTTCACGCACCCGCGTACGCCGTCGTCCGGTCTTGGGCGGCGATGGTGGGGGTTGTCACTTCAAGCCGGCGTCCTACCGGATCGCAGGAAGTTAGGGAGGAGGAAGTCAGCGGTGGCCGAGATGAGGGGTGCGGGGTGGTCAACGAGGAGGAGGGGTCCGGTGCGCAGAGGGATTGGGAGCTCGGTGTCTCGAAGAAGCTGCCGTTGGTGCCCTAGCCGGAGTCTCTTTTTTTTTTTTTTTTTTTTTTTTTTTTTTTTGAAATTTAGCCGGAGTCTCTAGAGGAGCCGGAAGGAAGAAAAAACGGGGATCAGCATATACCCTTCCGGCACTGCCATGTGTGCCGTGTGCGTGGCGGCTGGTGTACGTGGTCGTGTGCCCGTGTTTCACGTTTTATTTTATTATTAAAACACCATATTCTGACTTTGACTATGCGTGCTTCTCACCGCTTCCAGATTCGTATCCATCCGGACTCCGCCTCTTTCTCTAAGAGCATCTCCACTCCAGTCGCGTCCCCTAATAGGCGTCCGGATCGACGCTCAAGGAGACTCTTTGGGGCTCGTCAGGACGAAACAGGGTTTTTGGGGCATCTCTCTTTCACTCACTGCCCATGCAATGGCAAGAGGTGTAAATAGAGACATACATGTAGCTATTTTGGAAAGGAAAAGTGGAGAAGAGAGCCCGCATGCGCCGCGTGCACGCCGTGGTGTGAGAAAAATGAGGAGAGAGAAAAGGAATCTTTCATTTGTGTGGCTGTGGTTGCATGCAAGTCTCGTCCAACGTCCCCACGGGAGCCCCTATGCGGAGGGGTTTGCTTGGGGTTCCGGACGGGAATAAAGGGCTCGTCCGAATGGGAGAGGCCTTTGGAGGGTGCGAGTGGGCGCGGTTGGGAGTCGTCCGGACGGGAAAGAGCCTTGGAGGTGCGTTTGGGGGGGCGCGACTGGAGATGCTCTAAGACTTGCCCTGTCGGATATATACCAAATAGGGGTATATAAGATGGTAGATAAAGTGCCGGATTACCAGGGTGGCCTAAATGGTAGTGGGTTCAGATCCATTAGGCGGCCCAGTAACCCGACGCACAGAAGCTGGATTCTAGAAGAACCCGGATCACGGCCCAGGTGATCTGGCTTGGAGGAGAAGACGGATTCCTTGCTTTCCAAGTTACGAGTTACCGTAGTCCTCTAGGTTTCCTATTCTGTAAGCCCTAATCCGGCTATTATATAAAGCCGGACGGGAGATAGATTAAACAAGGAACGAATAACAGAGAAGCTCTACGCCAACTCGCCGAGAAGCTCATCCTCGTCGAGTAGCTTAGATCTAAACCCTCACATTGTAACCCTGTTTACGGGCTTTAGTCCCGATTAGTGAGAAGTGCAGGAGTAGGCACGTCGTACTGTCGCGACGTACCGAACCTGGGTAAATCCTTTGTTCTGTGTTCACTACGCGATCCCGTTACCCCACGTCTCTACCGTAGTCTCATGGCACCCCCGTCTATGAAAACTACTACGATGTCTCGGCAGTTGGCGCCCACCGTGGGGCAAACGACGTCAGGCGTGAAGTTCTGATCTGGGATACTTGGCGGAATCGGAAGATCAATCACTGTCGGAAGCTTGGAGTTCGACAACGACGTCGGGCGCTTCCTCGACAACGGATCCTACATACCGGCGCAAAACCACCTGGTAAGTGCCTGCGTGTTACCGATAGGATCTGCTAACATCTTTATCGGACTAACCGCAGAAGCAATGGGGTTTTGCGGTGGAAGCAAATTTATCCCACCCGCCCTATACCCAGTCGAAGATGACTATGATACCGGATTCTGCTCAGATCGCCGACAAAAAAGTGACTTACACTTTATCGGCATGGTGCAGCCCGCAGTCGCCGAAAACACGGATGACGGAAATCCCGTGCAAGAGGCAGACAACAATACACCCGTCGCAGAGACGGAAGATCCGATACCCATCACAGAGACGGAAGACCCCACATCCACGGATGTGGAAGATCCGACATCCGTCGACAAGACGGCAAACTCGGAAGCCGACTCGGTTTTAGCCGCTATCGAAGCAAGACTAGAGTCGGAAACCGGATCGGACGATTTCGATTCCGAAGATGAGGACGACTTCGAGAAGAAAGTTAAGTCCTTTCAAGAGGGATTCCATGAAGTTCTAATGGCGAAACCGGCTGATACCACGGACGCCGGCAGCCAGGAAAGCCCTAAAACCCCTCCGCCAGAGGAAGAGAGAGAAGACGGAGAAACTTCTCCGGTATTCCCCAATGTCAAGGAGATGACAGAAGATGAACCTGTCAAAAAACCTCCCTCTTCCAAGAAAAAGCACCGCGCTGCTAAGAAACTCCAATACAAAATCTGGAAGAAAAAATCAGCTGATCTCGCTGATGAAAACCTGGAAGTAGGAGATGCTAGCAGAACGAAGCCTGCGGAGAAGAAATCCAAAGAAATCACTGCTCCACCAATGACGGAACAGGAAGAGCAAGAGCTATTGCAAAAACCAGTGGGACCAGATGAACCCCCTGAGATGCTGGAAGCCAGGAGACAAGCTTTCCAACGGCAACAACAACATCTACTCAGATCTCGGCAACATCTCCAACAAACTCATAATGACATCAAGGTCATGAAGGAAGAAATAGAGGAGTACGAGAGAAAGAATAAATCCGCGTTAAAACCTACTAGGTTACCTGGAATCGCAAGACCGGAAGAACTGCCGCCAAAAGAAAGGTTCCATAACCCATCTTGGCAAAAGCAGGTAAACGGCAAAGATGCCAAGGGCGAGCCAATATACAAGACCGCAGCAGAAAACGCGGAAGCAGCGTTCGCGATTCTTAATAACGATCTGTACTCCAACGGGGAAAAACTCCAAGGGGTGTATGCTTTCTTAGGAAAAGCATTGCAACAACAACAGCGCGCCCAAGAGCGATCAGGGAGGCTGCACGATAACTCCGCCCTATGCAAAACAGCTACTTGCGCTGCTGGAGCACCTGGACCGGAAGAACCCGGGGATTCAGACAACTCAAAGGATAAAAAAGAGGATCCGAGAAAAGACAAGAAAAACCCCGACAACCGGGATGCAGCGTCTAGGACCGGATCCCATCTCCCGAAAGATGGACATAAACCCCATGATCGGGAAGACAAACACCGGAACGACGGCAAAATAATGCCACCTCCGAGAAACCCAGCCGAGAAAGCTGGAAAATACGATATACCTCACAGGCGTGAGAGATCCCGGACACCTCCTAAGGACAAAGAAAGGCACAGGAGCAGAACTCCGGCTAATCCAAAAGGGCGTGATCACGGAAGAGATAGAAATAATCCCGGAAAAGCGCGTTCGCGTAACAATGGAAGAGAAAGGAGCAGATCCCCTTCTGTCCATTCAGCCGGAAGATATTCTGCACACATTGACAGAGCAGAAAAGGATGATCTATACTTTGGTCCTAAGTGTTTTACCGACAGGATCCGAAGAATAACGCTGCATTCTGGCTTTGCCAAGGTCGGTCCAACGTACCAGAAATACACCGGCAGCACAAATCCGGATACCTGGCTCTCGGATTACTATACAGCCGTCCAGATCAACAATGGGACAGACCTGGAAGCTGTCAAGTTTCTTCCCCTAATGTTGCTGGACGGAACCATAGATTGGATCAATGGATTACCATCAAGAACTGTCGACAGCTGGGACGATATGGCTAGAGTATTCACTCAGCATTTCCGGGGAACGTACAAATGACCGAACAACATCAACCAGCTAAACCGTTGCACGCAATTCGAGGATGAACCATACGTGGATTTCATCTCCAGATGGACAGCAATGAAGAATAGTTGCTCTGGAGTAACTGACGTACAAGCAATGCATGCTTTCGTCAATGGCCTAAAACCCGGACTCGTACCGTTCATGGTTGGTTCCAAAAAGCACAAAGATCTCGGATCTATGCTTACAACCGCCAATGAGCACGCTGCAGCCGAAAATGACATCAGAGCAAGAGGAGGCAATATCGAATCACTGATACTTACCAAGAAAACCCCTCGTTCTGACAAAAAAGGAACTCCAGAAACAACGACGAAACCCAAAGAGGTCAACATAGCCTTTGGAGGAGAAAAGGGAAACAAGTGGAAAGGACGCAACCCAGATCCAATCAACTACACTCCAGAGGAGTGGGAGAGGATTAAGTCGGAACCTTGTGTTCACCACTCGCAATTTGGGAAACCCACCCATACAAACGCGCAATGCCGGCTGAATAAGCACATGAAAGGCAGTGCAGGAGCCAGAAGTAAGGGGAAGGGTTCCAAAAGGAAACCCGCCAAACAAAAGCCAGAAGCTGACAAAGAAGACAGTGAATCGGACACTGAAGAAAAAATCCAGGAACAACAGCGTAAGGGCGAACCCAAATTTCCGAGAGTCGATGGAGAAGCAATGCTAACTTTCTTAGCAACCCCGTCAGCAAAGGTGGCCAAAAGAACACTTCGAGAAATAAACGCGGTTGTTCCGGCAACCCCGAAATTCTTGAAGTACTCCAACACACCGATAATCTGGGATCAGTCTGATCATCCCGGAAATATCCCTGAACCCGGCATACAAGCTCTTGTTGTAAGCCCTATTGTTCAAAACACTAGGCTAAGAAGAGTGCTGATGGATGGAGGATCCAGCATTAATATAATGTACCTGGATACACTGAAGCATCTGAAGATTTCCGAGTCTCAGCTCAACTACAGCAACATACGCTTCCATGGCATTGTTCTTGGCAGGCAAGCACGATCCTTAGGAGAAATTTCCCTAAATGTCACCTTCGGAGATAAAGATTACTTCCGGCAGGAAAAAGTATCCTTCGAAGTAGTGACGTTCGAAAGCGTGTATCACGCAATACTCGGACGTCCAGCTTTCGCCAAATTCATGGCAAGATCTTGTTATATCTATAACAAGCTGAAGATGCCAGGACCCAAGGGAGGAGTAATCACTATAGCCGGTGATTTAAAGCTAGCAAACGAGTTGGAGAAAGAAAACGCCCTTTGCGCTCAGAGAGTCATAGCAAAGGAAGAACTGAAGGAATTAGCCAAGGAGGTATCGCCGTCAGAAATGCCGGCAGGAAAAGAAACCCGGAAGCCAACAGACAGCTTCAAGGCGTCCGAGAATACAAGACAGGTAATCCTAGATCCCAAAGATCCGACAAAATTTGTCGTCGTAGGGACTGGGATGACTGACAAATAGGAAGGCGAGCTCATCAAGTTCCTCCGTGAGAACTGGGATATTTTTGCCTGGTGTCCAGCTGACATGCCAGGTGTACCCAGGGAACTTGCTGAGCACCAACTCAAGGTTATTCCTGGATCAAAACCCGTCAAACAAGGTCTCCGTCGATTTGACGGAAGAAGACGGAAGGCTATTGGCAAGGAAATTATCCGGCTTTTAGCAGCGGATTTCATCAAGGAAGTAATCCATACTGACTGGTCCGCAAATCCGGTATTAGTACCGAAGAAAGACACTACTGCTCTTAGAATGTGTATAGATTACACAGGTTTGAACAAGTTGTGTCCGAAAGATAGGTTCGCGCTACCGCGAATCGATCAAATAATAGACGCCACTGCAGGCTCTGAACTTTTATGCTTTTTGGATGCATACTCCGGGTACCACCAAATACGCATGAAAAAGGAAGATCAAATCAAGACTTCTTTTATAACCCCGTACGGGACGTACTATTATGTAACCATGCCGTTCGGCTTGAAGAACGCAGGTGCAACCTACCAGCGTTGCATGCAACAATGTTTGCATAGCCAGATTGGCAAAAATGTCCATGTTTACGTGGACGATATTGCTGTCGTAACCAAGAAAAAAGATACACTCCTTGAGGATTTGCGAGAAACTTTCGAAAACTTGCGCACCTACAAGATGAAGTTGAATCCATCTAAGTGCGTATTCGGGGTTCCCTCAGGAAAACTTCTGGGTTTCATCGTTTCTCACAGAGGAATAGAAGTTAACCCGGAAAAGATCAAGGCAATCTTGAACATCACAAAACCTACCTGCGTCAAAGATGTCCAAAGATTGATGGGTTCTGCCGCAGCCGTCAGCAGATTTATTAGTCGGCTAGGGGATAAAGCCTTACCACTCTACAAGGTGCTGAAAAAATCCGACAAAGTCAAGTGGATTGCGAAAGCCTGGAAACGTCTAGCAAGTTATGTCCCTTTCCGTACTAAGTTCAATTCTATGTAAACATCTTTTGAGATCATGAAATAAAGTTGTCGGAATTCTGGTATCCATGTTTTTACAAGTTTATTACAGTACAAAGCATGGTTCCACCTTCTCTATTTCCTAATGATCTTGCAAAACATTCAATGTTAACCCGAATTGTGCCTGCGTGCTCGGTGTTTAAAAGCTGAATGATTTTTCAGCCTGTTAACGGCTAAAGGAAACTTGAATTGCCTGCGTGCCCAGGTTTCGTTCAAAAAATTCCTTGTTTCTCTAAGTACTATCTGATCGCATATGTGTTGGGTTACTGGAGCTAGTTAGTAAAAATGACTTTAGCATAATCCATGTTCCGAGTCTAAACTGATTGGTTACACCCAGTTACTCGGCATGATGATTCATATTGCTACTTGAGCCATTTCAAACACTAAGGACAGTTAAAACATATAAGCCAGAGAACTTAGAAGATAAAGGAATAATAAAATCCGAAAAACTTGCAAAGAATTTTATAATTAAGACTGCAAAAGGCGGAGTTTTCATTAATACAAATAGAAGCATTACAATTCGAATTACATTATAAAAGTGCAGTAATGCTCCTATTGTCTATTTTTTGCTATCCAGGTTTAAGGAAACCCTTCAAGCATCCGATTCCTCCTCGCTGCTGTCGTCCTGGGGGGCTTCAGGAACTTCTTCCTCCGGGTAATTAATGGAGAGATTCACCATGGAAGCAACCTGGGTAGCGTGGCCTTTGATTGCATCAAAGATCGCATTTCGTTGGGCTTCTGTGTATCCTTGAGAGACACCTGATGCTACGCGCCAGGATTTAGCATCAGGATAATGTAGACGCATAAGGCCGAGTGCAATGCGCGCACCACCTCGTGCAGCTGAGCGTAGAATGGATTCTTTCGACTCCGCAACCTCTGTGATGGCACCCGGAAGTTTGTAAATTTCCGAGAATTCCATAGTGCTTGTGGGAAGGAATTTGTTAATCAGCTGCATTCCTGCATTTCTGATTGCGTTCCACACCTCCCCAAAAGCTCAGATCTTTTCAATCCGAGAAATTCCTGGAAAATTTCCTGTTTTTTCGAAAAAAGGAAAAGGTTAAGTGAAAAGATACAGGAAATAAGACTTGAAGATATTGGTAAACGGAGTTAACTTACCAAGAACCTTGTCAATTTCGGTGCCTTCTTTCATGCGCGGGATTAGCATACTTTCCAAATCATTGATGACAGATTTATCTTCCGCTGCCTGCAACGAAGCCTTAGATCGAGCAATCCCAAGGGCCAGATTGCTGGCTTCCAGGTTTTCTTGAACTTTCAAAAGCTCCTTTCGAAGGTTTGAGTTTTCCTCACGGAGCCGAGAGGCATTGACGGTGTCTTCCGCTATTTCTTTGGCTTTAGCTAAA
The DNA here is from genome assembly GCA_028641055.1 of Alopecurus myosuroides. Lineage (NCBI taxonomy): Eukaryota > Viridiplantae > Streptophyta > Magnoliopsida > Poales > Poaceae > Alopecurus > Alopecurus myosuroides. Next base: position 262,639,213 of record CM054059.1, on the reverse strand, counting down.
GTGGCTAGAGGGCGAGAAAATATTCCAAGTTTACAAAAATTCGGCAAAAAATTTCCAGAGAAACAACTGCACAGAGTAAATACCTGTTCCTTCCGATAGCTGTAGCTGAGATGATGCCAGCTCGTTGCTTTTTAACTCAATAATAGATTGAAGAGTTCTTACTTCTTCATTCTTGATATTAAGTTTGTTAAAAACTTCTAAGTTTATAGCATCGGCAGAATGCTGAAACTCCGAAATGAAAACCAAATGCTTAAGTATGAGCAAGCATAGTAAGAAACATTAAGAGGAAATCAGGTTTTCAACTTAATGCTTGGGGGCTAGAGATAATACCTGGCTCATCTCTCGCAAGCTGGCCAAGGTCTCGTTGAATTCTTGTGCGTAATCTGAGAAAAGAATTCCAACGTGATGAAGGCCATCCTGTATGACCTGACGAGGTGAAAATACGATATCATTGCGAATAACTAATCCGCCTTGTGGCCAAGGGCGAATCAGAGGGGCAGGAGCAAAAAAAAATTTAGCTTCCGGACGAATATATCCGAGGTCGTCGAATGGCTCTTCTTTTATCTGGACATTGTTGTCCAGATTGGGAATGAGTTCGTTTCCAACAGATGATCGAGGATTTCCGCCCGTCTGTGTTTCTGTTTTTTCCCTCATGCCCATGGCCGCAGAAGAAGATTCTTCTTTAATAGCAGCTTTATGTTTCTTCAACTTCTTCGCCTTTAGAGGAGTCGGGGCAAGTCTGAAAGGAGGATATCCGAGAAGTAAAAATCTCGAAGAATCAAAGGAGAATGATAACTAGGAAAACTCCAGTAAAGTACCTGGACGTGGCGATAAGAATTCCGTCAACAGTTACCATTTTCTCGAAAGTCACCTGCCTTTTGCGCTTCCGGTTGCTGTAAAACCTAGCATGTAATTCGCTGAGTTCGGCATCGGAAGCAAGATCATTTCCTCTGAGTTCGTTGAACTAGGAAAGAATTAACAACATATTAAAAGGCGGAGATAGAAGTTAATCTGAGAAAAACTCGGAAACAAGGAAAGTATAAATACCTTAGGAACCAGATTTTCCACGTGATAAATGGCTAAGTTTTCTTCAATTTGAGTGCTGGTGGCGACCAGTTGGTGAAGTCGCTTTATAAAATCTTTCTTGGTATAGGCCTCACCTGTTCCCCTCATGCTATCTTCTGGCCCTTTGTATTCGCAAAGAATCCGGGAACGAAATGAAAGGGGCTGAATACGACGTCTGAACCAGCATAAAACAGTGTCCTTCCCAGTTAAAGAAGGTTTGGAAGAAGTAACCTTGGCAATACGGCGCTTTATCTTCATTAGATTTTTCGGCAATGTCTCAACTGCTTCAATGTCCAACTCTCTCGAGGAATGGCAGCGGAATTAACAAATGGAGGAACCCCGATTTCCTTGCCAGGGAATGGGATGTCCTGATGATAAAAGAAAGAACCCAGCCAGGATTTGGCGGGTTCTGGCATTTGTATTCTCGGGAACCAATCCTCTCTATTTTTCCGAAGAGTGAAAGATATAGTTCCACAGATAGGGGAAATGCCTTCTGTGATGTTATGTTTTACTTCAAAACAATATTGCCAAAAATCTAGACTAGGAGCTATTCCGAGATATCCTTCAAAAAGAGCTTGGAAACTAGCTAGATAGAGGATGGAGTTTGGAGAGAGGTTATGTGGCTGGACGCCGTAGTAGTTAAGGATGTCTATGAAGAAGGCAGAAGGAGGTAAACCCATACCTCGTGTAATGTGAGAGGTAAGGAGGACACGTTCTCCGTCTTTCGGTCTGGGCTCGAGTTCACCATCCGAGTTTCGCCATTTGCCTTTAACTATTAATCCCTCCTTTGACATTTGTCAAAGGAGGACGAGGGAAGAGTTACTCGGATTCCAGTTGCCGACAAATTCTGCTTCTTCGGTCGCAGCGTGTTCGTTGACTTGAAGCGAGATCTTCTCCTCCGCCGTTTCAGGAGCAAACGGCGGGGAAGCGGCGGAGCTCGCGCCCGCAACATCCGCGGCGGCGGAAAGGTTTTCTCCGCCCGCCGCGGAGGCCGCGGTTTTCTCCGGCTCGTCGCCGGTGTGCTTGGGTGACCCCAACTGTGGATCCAGGTCGCCGATGAGGTCGTCGATGGCGGCGCGAGTGGGCGAGGACGGAGAGGATGCCATTTCTGGGCGGCGCGTTGCGTTCCGGCGTGCTTTGAGGCTAGGTGCGCTCGGGGCAGTGCTTCGCTCAAGGAGCTCGTTCGCGTCAATGGCGTGGACAGTGAGGAGTGCGGAAGATTTTCGATGAGGACGAGGATGGCTATTTATAGCTAGAAATCCGTCAAGATACGTGCCAACGGCTATTTGACCGTTGGATGTTTAGCGCGTGTCACTCGCCGGAAAATCCGGGAAATAAAACGACAGGGAAATAATGACTATCTCCTCGTTTCCCGTGAGAATCTGTCAGAGATACGCTGCAGGGTTTCCCGCGTGAAACCCAAACATCCCTTGCGTCAGCATGATTTAGGCGCTGACGTAAGGAGTTCCTTTTCCGCGAAGGATCGTGAGAGAAAAGCCGGATTTTTCAGGATTCCGAGTTTCATGTTACCATCTCTTTCAAAAGAAGAATAAGAAGAATCAAGACTGTTGACTCAATATTTCTCGGACAAAGTATATTTGGCGAAAGACGGAGAATCAGAGTTTTAATCCTTCTTGGGGGCTACTGTCGGATATATACCAAATAGGGGTATAAAAGATGGTAGATAAAGTGCCGGATTACCAGGGTGGCCTAAATGATAGTGGGCTCAGGTCCATTAGGCGGCCCAGTAACCCGACACACAGAAGCTGGATTCTAGAAGAACCCGGATCACGGCCCAGGTGATCTGGCTTGGAGGAGAAGACGGATTCCTTGCTTTCCAAGTTACGAGTTACCGTAGTTCTCTAGGTTTCCTATTCTGTAAGCCCTAATCCGGCTATTATATAAAGCCGGACGGGAGATAGATTAAACAAGGAACGAATAACAGAGAAGCTCTACGCCAACTCGCCGAGAAGCTCATCCTCGTCGAGTAGCTTAGATCTAAACCCTCACATTGTAACCCTGTTTACGGGCTTTAGTCCCGATTAGTGAGAAGTGCAGGAGTAGGCACGTCGTACTGTCCTGACGTACCGAACCTGGGTAAATCCTGTGTTCTGTGTTCACTACGCGATCCCGTTACCCCACGTCTCTACCGTAGTCTCATGGCACCCCCGTCTATGAAAACTACTACGATGTCTCGACATGCCCGTAACGATTCTTTTCATAAGTTGTCTCGGAAAAAGAATATTTTCATAAGTTAAGGATATTGCCAGGTTGCGGAGAGGAGTTACAAATAACATCTATTTTTCTCGTAGTAATCAGCAACTCCAACGCGCCGATCCATTTAGGGCCCGCGCGTGTTCCGTTTTCATCCGTTTGGGTCGGGAATCGGAGAGTCATTCGGCATATGTCCGACCATTCGTGCCACTGAACCCGACGGTCGATCCATTTGATCCGGCTGGGGGCTGTTTTTTCATTTTTTATCATTTCAGAAGTATCACGCCTAACAAACATACAATGTTCGAAATAAATAGAAATATAATGTTTTACAACCAAATTGTACCAAATAAATGAGTCATTCAAGCAAATAAAATGTATTATAACCAATCTAAATAAAATATATTACAACCAAGTCGAAATAGATTGATGAGGCAAACTAGTTTCTCCCCAAGTGAACCCACATATGCCCACCTATCACGCATGTCACCATAAAATTCGAATAATTCTTCAAATGATATATACCACTCCAAGTTGGGGCTAAACTAGCTCGCCCCCGAACTCCCAATCCTGGTTAAAGAGGGCCTCGTTGTGCTCATCCTCGACGATCATGTTGTTCATGATGACACAACAAGTCATCACCTCCCACATGACCTAGCAGGGTGCTGAATAATAGCCCAGCGGGCTTGGAGTACCCCGAAATCTCGCTCCACATCCTTCCTAGCACCCTCTTATTCTTGGGCAAACCTTGTCCTCTTCTCACCGACAGGGGAGGCGATCGTCTTCACAAATGTTGACTATTGGGGATAGATACCATCAACGAGGTAGTAGCCATTGGTGTACTGGTGGTCATTAATCTCAAAGCTCACCTCCGGTGCATCGCCTTCGGAGAGCCTACCAAAGACCGATGACCGCTGAAGCACGTTGATGTCATTGTGCGTGCCGGCCATGCCGAAAAACGAGTGCCAAGTCCATAGGTCTTGTGATGCCACCGCTTTGAGCACAACCGAGCATGTTCCCGAATGTCCCTTGTATTGTCCCTGCCAAGAAAATGGGCAATTCTTCCACTCCCAATGCATGCAATCTATGCTCCCAAGTGTCGGGCCCATGGATACCAGGGTATCCTGGTCCGACTGTTGCGGCCCAGTATAGTAGGTGTTTGCGGCCTGGAGGGTGCAATCCTCGCTGACGAAGCTCTCTTCCAAGGCCCAATCCCTAGTTGGGCGGTATGGGAATACGACCCATCCATGAAGTATCACTCCATATTGTTGGAGATATGCCCTAGAGGCAATAATAAAAGTTATTGTTTATTTCCATGTTCATAATTAACATTTATATTTCTGTGCTATAACTGTTATGGTTCTTGAATATGAGATTCAGAGAAAAATCCATATGCACATGTGGAAACATAAACACTAAAGAGTTCCCTAGTCTCGCCTCTAAGACTAGCTCATGTGTTGCATGATGATCTCATTTTCCTGATCATGGGCATAGTTGGATGCCAGCAAAAATGGGAGCACATTGTTGGCGGAACAATGAGTGCTGGACAGACCCAATTAAATGATATACTATGAGATCGCGTCGTCACATGTTGTTAGTATAATCATAGAAATGTTAACATATACCCACGTCCTTAGACCATGCGAATATCTAGTTCCTATGTACCAGACGTTTTAGCTTGATGCTGTCAAACGTGGATAATCATAACGGCAGTCCTCCGATACTTCGAAAAAGTGCGCCTAGGACTTGATAGTTCAAGATTGGGATTTGCTCCTTCGATGATGGAGAGATACTTTTGGGCCCTCTTGGTATTACTGTATCCATCATCGTCTGGCCAGACACGGCGTGATGTGATCAACGGGGATACCGAAATATGGAAACGAGAAAAGAGAACAAACCGGCAACGAGGATAACTAGGTATCGTGATCAAGTGTTGCTTCATGATGGAGTGTAGACACACGCTTGTTGGGAGACTCCAAGCGCAAGGTGTGAAGAGCACAGCAGCAGTTTTCCCTCAGTAAGAAACCAAGGTTTAATCGACCAGTAAGAGGAAGGAGTAACTTCAGAAGGTTGATGCAGCTGAGATGGCAGGGCGCACTACCGGTTCATCAGCAACGTGGAACGTACAAAACACAATCAAATTACTTTGCCCAATGTAGTAGTGAGCTTGTCAATCTCACCGGTTTTGCTGAATACAAAGAGGTTAAACCTATGGTGCGGAAAATAGTATGAGAACAGTATGAAAGCAGCAGCAACAATATGAAAACAACGGAAGCAGTGTGAAAGCAGTGGAAGCAGTGTGTGTATTATCAGAATGAGAAAATGGAACGGGGTCCACAGTTCACTAGTGGTGTCTCTCCGTGAAAGATAAATAACATGTGTTGTGAACAAATTACAGCTGGGCAATTGACATAAATGAAGATTGTACCGTAGTGCATATGCAAGACATAAAAATTACTATGTGATTCATGCGGGCATTACAACAAAATACATAGACCGTCATCCAAATGCATCTATGACTAATAATCCACCCTCTGAATATCATCCGAACAAACGTTGGGTATTAAGTTGTAAGCAATAGATTATCACAGTAAGAAAAGTGTGTAATGTAAACAATGTAAAATAAGTAAACACCGTTGTTTTCTACCTAATGACAACAGCACATCCTCCATCCGTCACGTTTCTGTCACTCGAGCACAGATGCAAAGGAGGCATGAACCCACTATCGAGCATAAATACTCCCTCTTGGAGTTACTAGAATCTACTTGGCCAGAGCATCTACTAATAACGGAGAGCATGCAAGATCATAAATAACATATGCATGAAGATAACATGATAGATTGATAATCAGAAGACATAGCATTCAGCATTCATCAGATCCCAGCAAACACAACATGTAGCATTACATAAAGATGATCTCGATCATGTAGGGCAGCTCACGAGATCTAAACATGAGGTACAAAGTGGAGAAGACAACCATCTAGCTACTGCTATGGACCCGTAGTCCAGGGATGAACTACTCACGCATCACTTCGGAGGAGTGCATGGTGGTGTAGACCCCTCCGGTGATGAATTCCCCTCCCGACAAGGTGCCAGAGAGAGATACAGAACCCTTCCAATCTCGGGATGACGATGACGGCGGCCTCGGGTGTTTCTCGGGACAAAGTGGTATCTTTTTAGGGTTGACATATCGGGGGGTATAAATAGGCGAAAGGGCGATGACGGTGGACGCCCGAGGGGCCCACACCACCCCCAGGCGCGGCTAGGGGGTGCGTCGCCCTATGGTGTGGCTTCCCTGTGGCCCCCCTCCGGGCCTCTTCGGGACTCCGTGGGACCTTCGGGAATTCTAAGACTTCCGGGCTTCGAATTTTCCAATTCCGAGAATATTTCTAGAACAACTTTTCTGAAACTAAAAACAACAGAAAACAGGGAACTGGCTCTATGGCATCTTGTTAATAGGCTAGTCCAGAAAATCGATAAAAATGACATAAAGTGTATAGCAAACATGTAGGAAACAACATGAAAACAACATGGAACATCAGAAATTAAGGATACGTGTATGATGTATCACTTCACACGATATAATCTCGCCTCGGGTTATGTTATGTATCGCGAAGCAAAGGGAATTATGTATGGGAACAGAAGGTTCACTCGAATTCATTCGTGTAACTGTAGAAATCAATATAGATGTCCAGATCCCGTTATTGATTGTTGACCGGAAGGAGTTTCGGGTCATGTCTACATTTTCACCGAACCTGCGGGGTCACACGCTTAAGTATCATCGGTTTGTTGAGTACTAGGATGTGATAGTAGTATGAGATAATGTCAATAGAATGGTTCCGAGAACATCGAAATAGTTTCAGAGAGAAACCAGAAAAATTCTGGAGTATCGGGAAAGTCCCGGGAAAACCTAAAGGCGCCGAAAGGGTGTAGGGAGATTCTAGAGTATTCTAGAACCTTCTAGAATGTTCCAGAAGACACCATAGGCTGCATGCAATGAATGAGTGGTAACTCCACTCTTTTATGTGTATGCTATTAAGGAGTGGTAACCCCCACTTTTATGTGCATGGGTTTAAAGAGGTGGTAACCCCCTCACTAATGGACCAACCATTATATGGAGGTTTCTCCCCTTGGCCTCCCCTTTGGGCTATATAAGGAGAGGGGGAGCAGTCCTCAAATTCGTGCTAAGTGGTTGAAAGGTTGTTGCCTCCTCCCTCTCTTTCTCTCACACTTTCACATACGTCGTAAGGCTGCTCGTGCTCCGGCTTCTCTTCGTCCTGGACGGCGGAGCGCTGCTGGACTGGTGATCACGTACGCGTGGATACTGGCAGAGGGATCGTGCGTTTGACCTAGGAAGGAGTGAAAATCCTCGCGGCTGGGAGGGATACACCTAGCTGCGGGGATCTGCATCAACGGTTCTTCACCAACAATCTACTTCTGCTACCAGTTGGTTGTAATGATTTAGACCGTCATCTCTCTTGCACCTTCATAGTAGATCCTGGGTTTATGCGTAGGACGGTTTTTTTTTATTTTCTACTACGAACCCAACAGTGGTATCAGAGTGATCTATGAGTAGGTGCAGGTACGATCTAGAACACATGGGATGTGTGGGCATTACACAACGGTTTGTGTGGAGTAGTAGATTAGATCTGCCACTAGATAATTCTTGTTGCTTCCCATGAAATTGCAAAATTATGATCCCGTCCACATAGATGAGATTTTGTTACAAACTTCTGGCTATCGACGGTCCTTCTGTGCTGCTCCTGAGTATGTCGGTTGTTCGACCAACGTTGTGCTTCAGTAGCTTTGGATCTCACTATAGTTGGGAAAGACTAAGATTTCAAATAGAACGAGCATGTAGATTTGATCTACACGGGGGTCACGGTTATGAATAAGTTTAGATTGAGGCTCGAGATTTGGCAACGAGTCTCGTGTCTTAGTCACCCCGCAAAGTTAATCTAGGAACATGGATCATCGTGCTTTATGATGAATGTTAGTAGCAAACGATTTGTCGCGGAAACTTTAGCAGCCACGCTAGAATATGCAAAACAACCTTTAGAGGCGTCTAACTTGGTTTTACAGGACATGTGATGTGGTATAGTCTTCATCATGACAATTGTTGTATGAGATGCTATACAATGTAATTATTATTTTACATGACCTGCGTGTCATGGTAAGGCATGATGGCTTGAGCCATACGATTGTCATTTATGACCTACGTGTCAAACTTCATGTAATGCATTTATTTTATTAGCTATAGTGATAGAAATAGTTATACATGTGAAGGACTTGAAGATGACGATCATGCATCGGTGGACCTCGATGTTATGTTGTATGGGAAGAAGGTGTTCTCTACCGAGAAGAAGGGACTATATCACATGAAACTGCTAAAAATGTTCCTGATAAAAGTGCTGAAATTCTTGGAAACTTGGGAGACAATGGTCCCATTACCTTTGATAAAAATGAGCTTGACTTTGATGATTGCAGCATAACTGAAGTGATTAAGTTCCTACAAAATCTTGCTAGTTTTCCTAATGCTAGTACTATGAATATGGCTTTCACAAAACATATTACAAATGCTCTCATGCAAATTAGAGAGGATGAATTAAGATGTGAAGCATCTATCCCTAGGAATATAAATGATGGTTGGGAATTTTTAAAATTAAAGTGAATGATTTTTATTGCAATGCTCTATGTGATATTGGTTCTAGTATCTCTCTTACGCCTAAGAAACTTTATGATATTCTTGATTTGCCACCTTTGGAGCACTGTTATTTGGATATTCGTCTTATTGATAATGTTAGAAAGAAACCTTTGGGGAGACTTGATGATGTTCTTACCATGGTTAATAATAATATTGTCCCCATTGATTTTGTTGTTTTGAATATTGAATGCAATGTTTCTTGTCCAATTGTTTTGGGAAGATCTTTTCTTAGAACCGTTGATGATGTTATTGATATGAAAGAAGGGAATATTAAATTTCAATTCCCACTCAAGAAAGGTATGGAACACTTTCCTAGAAAAATAATGAAGTTTCCTTTTTATTCTATTATTCGAACAAATTACAATTTGGATGCTTCTTCACTTGAAAACATGTGAATCCACTTTTCTAGGCCTAGCTAAAAGGCGTTAAAGAAAAGCACTTCTTGGGAGATAACCCATGGTTTTATTTTTGCTTTGTTTTTCTCTGTTTTATTAGAGTCAAGTGGTTTTATACTTTTGTAGAAACTTATTTGTATCTTTATTTTCATGTTTTAGTTATGCCAAGTAAAGTTTCTGACGAAACTTGGAGTTGGTTTTGGATTTCTGCACAGGAAACAGATTTCTGCTGTGCACCGTAAAAAATCGTATAAAATCCAGAAAAATCAAAATGATCTGAACTTTTTTGTGATTATTCCTCAGATAATTCCTAAACGTTTTCGTTCTTTAAAGTTTTCTATCTGAGCAACGTAAGTGCCCCCAAAAAAATCGTATTTACAGACTATTCTGGTTTTGGCAGATTCTGCCATTTTCTTGCATTTGCTCTTTTACAATGTCAAGTGGATTTGTTTGCTTCACGAAACATTAGTGGCTATAGCTAATGTTTACAAGTATAAATAGAACTTGTTTCCATGCAGAACCCCTCGATTTTGGATTGTTGCACTAACCCTCTAATGCGAATTACTCTTTGAGTGTGGTGTGAAGGAAGTTTTCAAGGGTCAAGAGAATAGGGTGATATAATGTAATCAAGAAGAGTGCAAGGTCAAAGCTTGGGTATGTCCCTTGGTTCATCCCAGCAAATTATAAGAAGGCTCAAGCATCTAAGATGGCATCCTCTTCTTCATCAACAATTTATCAGGTCATTTCTAGTGAAACTATATTTTATTCGGTCACATAATATGAAGTTTACTTGGAGCGTCTGTTTTTTTTGTTTTCCTTGCTGCAATAATATAGTTGGACCCTATCATTCTTTGTGTGGGAGAGAGACACGCTCTGTTTCTTCATTTGAATACTTGTTATGCTCGTATTCTTTGTTTTTCTTCTAGCTCCTGCAAAATTCCTGTTTAGCTCCTGTTTTTCTTACATCTCTTATTCAGAGATGTTAGTTTTAGTAGAGTTGTGTTAGTACTCTCTTGGTTCATTGCTATATCTCTTGGAGAGTTTTTGTTGTTTGGTGTTTGGTAGAAAATGCTACGTGTGGTAGATGATATAACGAAAAAGCTTGCATATTCTTGTAAATCATTAACCTGTTTCACTTGATTATTTGCGGTTCTTTTGAGATATTAATACGCTTAATGGTAAACTTGTTGGTCTAGTAAAGTAAAAAAACAATTAATGGTTGGTCTAAAAGCTTGAAACTGTGTCACACTCAAATAACCAATTGATAGGATAATGGTATATGACTTCCTTTGTCGATAGAAATTGTAATGGATTTTTGTTACGCGCTACGGTCGGGGTAGCTAACAGTGACTTGTCACTGCCATGGACCCTCTTGGAGTGATTTTTATTATGCCTTGTGAGATCATGATTTTATTTGGAATCTTTTAACTTGTGAGTTCTATGTTGCGATTTTCTGGCACGTCCATCATCCATATTTATTAGCCTCTTCAGTACTGTGCATTGCTCATTCTCACATTGAGAGTTGGTGCAAACTTTTCCAGTGCATCCAAACTCCGTGGGAGAACTTTGTTCTTCTACACATAAGCCAAAATTTATCTTCCTCAAAACAGCCACCATACCTACCTACCATGGCATTTCCATAGCCATTCTGAGATATATTGCCATACAACATCCATCATCATTATGTTACCTGTCATGCTTCATTGTTATTTTGCATACTGCTACACTGGTAGGAGCATTTAGTTTTATTCATCATAGATATTTCAGTTTGAGTTATGGGTACTAAAAGTGTGTTGATTCATTGTAAAATAGAGTGTTGCCCCTACCAGTGAGGTTATATATCAAAAAAATAAAAAATAAAGAAAGAGGCAAAAGAGAGAAAATAAAGAGATGGGGCAGCACCACTATCATTGATTCCACACTTGTGCTTTGTTTAGCATCATTACTTCATTTTGGAGAGATTTTTCATATTATGACTTGCATAACTAAGTGGGAACTTAAATTATAGAACTTGGCTTGTATATTCCAATAATGAGCCTCCTCAAAAGAGCTCTAGGTCTTCATGAGCAAGCAGGTTGGATGCACCCCCACTAGTTCCATTGGAGAGCTTTCATACAGTTATAGCTCTATGTGCATCCGTTGTGTGGCAATCACTACTCCTTGCATAACTTCGAATATAAGACTTCCTCTTTTCTAATGATCACTTTCAGTTGTGTGAGACTTTCTTCCATTGACCATCTAAACCCCCATAATGTTCTTTTAGCCACAACATCCTGGTGCCAGGAACCAATACAGAACGCTTGCTTGTTTTGAGTGCACAATTATTTGAATGATTGTCCTATGTGCATATTGTTGTCACTTGACTTGATCCTAACATGAGTTGTTGTGAGAGTTTGATGCCTTGGATGATTATATTATTGTTCTTAAAGCTTAGATCATCTCTAATATACTTTCCACAGTGGATTGTCTTTTAGTATTGATTCATTGAAAGGTTTTACTTTGTTATTCCTAATGGTTTATACATTAATATTTGATATCAGCTATAAACCACATCCTTTTTTCATTTGATCCTAGTTTACATGCTTTACATTACTATGATGATCAAGTTTATGTTGGTAGCATGTCACCTCAGAAATTATTTGTTTTGTCGTTTACCTACTCGAGGATGAGTAGGAACTAAGCTTGGGGATATTGATACGTCATAAACGTATCTATAATTTTTGGTGTTCCATGTTTTTTTCATGCCTTATGCTACATGTTTTCCTTACACTTTATGTCATTTTTATCGATTTCCCGGGACTAACCTATTGACAAGATGCCACAGAGCCAGTTCCTTGTTTTCTGCTGTTTTTAGTTTCAGAAAAGTTGTTCTGGAAATATTCTTGGAATTGGAAAATTCAAAGCCCGGAAGTCTTAGAATTCCCGAAGGTTCCACGGAGCCCCGAAGAGGCCCGGAGGGGGGCAGGGGACCACACCATAGGGCGACGTGCCCCCTGGCCGCGCCTCGGGGTGGTGTGGGCCCCTCGGGCATCCACCGCCATCGCCCTTTCGCCTATTTATTCCCCCTGGTACGCCAACCCTAAAAATATAGCACTTCTTCCCGAGAAACACCTGAGGCCACTATCATCGTCAACCCGAGATCATGAGGGTTTTAGAGCTCTTCCCGGCACCCTGGCGGGAGGGGAATTCATCACCGGAGGGGTCTACACCACCATGCCCTCCTCCGGAGTGATGCGTGAGTAGTTCATCCCTGGACTACGGGTCCATAGCAGTAGCTAAATGGTTGTACTCTTCACCTTATGCCTCATGTTTAGATCTCGTGAGCTGCCTCGCATGATCGAGATCATCTATTTGTAATGCTACATGTTGTGTTTGCCGGGATCCAATGATTATTGAATGCTATGTCTCTTGATTATCAATCTATCATGTTGTCTTCATGTGTATGTTATAACTGATCTTGCATGCTCTCCGTTGTTAGTAGATGTTGAAGGGAATATGCCCAAGATGCAATAATAAAATGATTATTATCTTATTCCTTATATATGATGAATGTTTATTTCTCATGCTAGAATTGTATTAACCGGAAACGTTGATACATGTGTGTTTAATGAATAAACAATGGTTCCTAGTAAAGCCTCTCTTTTAACTAGCGCGTTGATTAGTAGATGATCAAGGTTTCCTGATCATGAACATTGGATGTTGTTAATAACGGGGTCATGTCATTAGAAGAATGATGTGATGAACATATACCAAAAGTGAATATAGCAATGCGATCAAGTCATTAGGTTTACATTGTTATATCCAACATACGAAGTAACTTATTCCTTAGACCATGAGATCATGTCAATCACTGATACCGGAAGGGTGCTTTGATGTCATTAAACGTCACACCGTAACAGGGTGACTATAAAGGTGCCGTTAGGTATTCGGAAAGTATTAGTTGAGGATCATGGATCAAGAGTGGGATTTGTCCATCCAATATGACGGAGAGATATACTCTGGGCCCTCTCGGTGATATCACATGGACACCGCTTGCAAGCACGTGATATGATCACAAGGATGTTATATCATGGGAACGAGAAAAGAGTACTTGTCGGTAACGAGATTAAACAAGGTATGGTTGATACCAATGATCTGTCACGCCCCAATTTTTGGAATCTTGTACAGTGTTCAAGAAGACAAAAATTAGGGCCAACAATTTTTTTTTCTAACAACATGATTGTTTGAACTAACATGTGTTTATGATCTTAATCATATTTTCAACACAAGTTTTGTTTCTTGATAAAACCAATATCAAATTTTTCTGAAAACAATTCTTTAAATTTTCCCTGTTGTATTCTCTGTTGATTACTTGAGTGAATTTTATTCCAAGACTTGGATCATTCTTGTTTGAATCTTAAAATAAACTATTAGCCTTGTTGGATCCAAGAAAACAAAATTTCAAAATGATTTATGAAAGTTTTATTTTAAGTTTTCTATAGAAACTATACCCTGAAAATATAGCCAAGTACTTGTTTTCCACCTTTGTTTTCACTAGGCTATAAAATGTTATTTTATGTTTTCTTAACTTTTATTTGTTCCTTGATACATGTACTACAAATACATAAGCTTGGTTTTATTTTTGGATTAATAAAAATTATCTTTTGCTTGTTGCCTTTGTGGTATAAAAATAAGGTAGAAAAAGGCATTTTTGGAAAACAGAGAAAAACAGAAAGTACACCTTTTTCCACATTTTTTAATAGCCTTAAAATATTTCAAATTTGTTTCCAAAAGTTGTTTCTGAAATTTTATAACATGTTTAACAAACTCCAACTTGGAAATGAAAAATTGGAATCCATTTGGTCTCTGAAAACATTCCAAACTTTTTGCTCATTTCTTCTGTTTTCCAACACTTACAGAATTTTCTGAATTTTTGGAACAGTAACGGATACGATTTTGGGCAGATGTTTTCTCTACCTTTCCTTGAAAGTTTCAAATTGAGAACTTTTCCCTTGTGTTGACCACGTTTTTTACTCCATCTTGGATGCTTGGCCTGCCTTCTAGGAGCCTTGGGTGAGAAGGAAACCAAGTGAGAGAAAAGAGAAGGAACAAGATGATGTGGCATGGTATGGGTCACCATGCCTTGACCTTTGACCCATGCCATTGATCTTTCCTCACTCCAACAACCAACCATTGACTTGAACCTTGGTAGTCTTGCCCCTGGCCACTTTTTCCTTGTTGTGATGTGACCAAAAAGTCCCTTGAGCACCTCATATGCCATCAAATGGCATGAACCCAAAGCCACACTTGCCATTTTGTTCTTGCCCTTGGCTATAAGCCAACCCTTGATAGTTCCTTGCTCCACAGCCCTCCTCCACATCCCCTCACGACCACACTCCATTCCCAAGCTGAGAGGAGCCTTGAGCTACCCCTGTGAGCTCCATGAGCTCCAAAATCGCCGCCAACCATTTTTTTTAAACCGAGGTGAGGAACCTCAAATCCCTGCAGACATTTTCTTGTTGTTTTGAGCTTGTGAAAAATAGTTTTCTTGCAGATTAATTTCTAAGAAAATACAAAGCACTAGGTTTATGTTTTCCTAACCATGTCCCGTTGGAAGATCCAAGTTTGCACTTTTATTTTTGTCACAATACCTGTTTTGCCGACTATCTGTCTAGCCATTTTTGGCATTACTTTTTGGATCTGAATCTATTTTGGCCAAATAAAATTGTTTTGAGTAGCCTATGAGTAGATCTATCCATAGGACTTGGCCTCACATCAACTCCAGGTACCAAATGGAAATGCCATCCATTTTGGTAAATGACCAGTAGGCTTATCTAGGATTTTTTAGAAGGAGTTTAAAAATGATTTTTGAGGTGAATCCAATCGGATGAGTTTGCATATGACTAGATCTATATAATCCAAGCTTGGATGAATTTTTTGGAGCCATATATTATTTTTGGTGAGCAAAACTAGTTACATGAGCTTTTCTGTTTTCATTATTACTTGTGTGTTTGTTTGAAATAAAATGTGTGATTGATTGAGACTTGTTTCCTAGCATGTATGGATGTGTTGGATCTTGTTATTAGGTTTTTTTTATTGCAGTACATCTACCTTAGAAAGTGTGTGCATGTTTGGAAAGTCAAATAGGACTAGCATTTGTTAATTTCTAGTTTTATTATTTGGATTATTGTGTGGACCAATCTTGGTATATTTGTTTTACCTAAGTTGTGTTGTTATTGAGTGTAGTCCAGTACCATTTTGGAATGTTATTTATATGCAATTATCTCTGTTATCTTGCACCTTATTTTATAGCAAAGCATGTGTAAGATTTGTTGTTTGTTTTCTAGTATTTATTTTGACTAGTTGTGTGAGCAAATCTTTGTGTGTTTGTGCACCTAAGTTTTTGATGTCTTTAAGTTGATTACAGTACCATTTTCGTACTGATATTAGGATGGTAGTATATCTGTTAGGTTGCACTTGATTTTATGGAAATGTATGGGTAGCATTTGTTTGCTTGTTTGCACTTTATTGTTTTCACTAGTATTATTTTCACTAGTATGAATAGCCTTGTATGGTTTGCTTGGTTAGATTAATTTGTCATGTGTGACCAGAGGCTCTGTTACCTCTTCTTGCCTTGGTATTAGTGGGCCCATAACCCACTGGTCCCATTGCATCTTGGTTAGGGATGCAAATACCCAACCATACACTTGTGTGAAAATAGCATGCATTACTATATGTTTGTCTAGTATTTTCCACCAAGGAAAATGGTAGTTGTTTTACTTGTTTGATTGAAGTGTTTAGTATTTTCTTTGTGAATACTAGTATGTTTAGTGTGGTTCATTTGTTAGCATAATATTCCCTTAGGGGTATCATGTTAAGGAATGTTTCACTATTGTTTGGTAAATTAAATATTGGTTGCTAATAGAATGCTTTCTAGTGATTGATAATTTATTTGTAAATAGATTTGATTGAGTGTTTGGATTTTTGAAAGTGTTTAGTAGATCTTGTATTTAGTACATAGCTACTGGTTATATATCATGCGCCTTGGTTGCTTGCTATTAATTTATTATAAAAGCATGTATTAGTAGAATGGATTGATTCCTGCTTAGTAGATGTTTTCATAGAATTATTTTTGTGTATTTGATTACTAGAAAGTGTAAGATGTGTGTGCTGTTAGTAGGTATTTATATCCATGTATTGCTTGTTTAATATTATGCATCCTTGTTGTGGTGCTTGCTTCTCTAGTGATGGACTAGTGTCACCACTAGAGATTATGAGATTATCTAGTATTGTTGTCTTCTTATTTTCTGAGTGTAGGACTATCCTAGCATGTTTAGGATGATATTGCTTCTGTTATTATGACATGAATTGTTGATTTGCTTGTTTAGTATCATGCATCCTTATAGTGATGTTTGCTTCTTTAGTGTTGAACTAGTGTCACCACTAGATATTAGGAGTTTGCTCTAGTGTTGTTGTCTTTTATTTTCTGAGTGTATGCTTTATTATAGCATGTTTAGGAGGTTATTAATTCTGTTATTATGCCATGACATCTTGATTTGCTTGTTGCTATAGTTGTAGAATACAATTATTTCTTATAGCATGCTTGTGTAGAATTCCATACTAGTATGCTATTATTGCACTCCCGTTTTTATGATTATTTGTAAGGAGCATTACCTTTTGTGATTTTGTCTTTTAGATTATGTTTTATGACTTGTTACCATTGGTTGAGCTACTGGTTTGTTTTATTTGTTTTCATGATTGATGGATTCCATAACTTTGAGTAGACATAAGCATATTCTATAACTAGCCTATTCATTTGTGGTGTGTTGTTTTCTGTTTGGAAATTGTCTGAGTGATTGCCTTAGCATGCGTATTATACTTATGCTATTGATGTGCTAGTGTTTTTGGGGTGCTTAGTAGTATCTTTTTATCTATGCATTAGCTTAGTCATGAACTTGTTTGATGATGATTGCTTGTGTGTTGTTAATACCCACTGTCATGGGTATTGCTTTGATTGATTGTTATTATCTTAGTAGCCTCACCCTTTGTGCCCACAAGCTATATTTTTTAGCTTCGTGAATATTGTATTATGAGAGTGGCACACCCACTCCATATATGGTATGTAAGAAGTGGGATATGGTTCTCAACCATATATTTTTTTGACGACAGTTTTGTACCCTGAGCGTTTGTGAGATAGTTTTCTCGATAACGTTTGAGTGATTACGCTAGTATAAGTTTGC
The DNA here is from genome assembly GCA_028641055.1 of Alopecurus myosuroides. Classification (NCBI taxonomy): domain Eukaryota; kingdom Viridiplantae; phylum Streptophyta; class Magnoliopsida; order Poales; family Poaceae; genus Alopecurus; species Alopecurus myosuroides. Next base: position 262,621,616 of record CM054059.1, on the reverse strand, counting down.
TTTCTGTATGTGTTGCTTGGTTTAGTTGTTTGGTCTTTAGTTCTGAGTGTGTATCTTTTATTCTTTAACGACGCTAGAAAACGAAGGAGAAGAAGCAGTAGTTGTGGAGCTGTGCGTCAAGTTCAAGTTACTTCGAGGCCAGGGACACTAAGAGTTTTAAGGCAAGCCATCTTGATGCTTGCTGTTACTACCCTTATCATTATCCATCATGCATGTTTTAAATTCTGGAAGTTTTACAAAAAAAAAACTTTGATTTCCAAAAAACTATTTTTGAGTGAATACTACTACTATTAATATTATATATTATTACTATGACAGTAGTTGCTACTTGGTGTTACCAAGCCCATAGCCACCATATGGTATTTATTACCACCAAAAGTATTAGTCCCTAAGTGGACACCCTAAAAATGTGTTTTTGCAAAACAAAGATTTTATGGAAAACCTGGTGGAAGGGCGAAGCCTTATCCACCAGAGGAATGTTGAAGTGGTCATTTTTGGGAAAATAGTGTTTTACAAAAATGACACATAACCTAGTCTTCGCTGGACAACCAAGAAGTACTGCCACTCTACCCCAACATGGGTACGGGGCCTATCTAGATGCTTGAACTTGTTAGTGTGTGGTCTATCCCAAAAAGCTATAGAGAGGATGATACTCTGAACCGAAGTGTCGCCAGGAGGGAGAAACGGGACATACACAGTGTGGGATTAATTTTCCCTCCGGATGCGACAGTTGGGTCCCCTGTTTGGCGATGTGCGACATGGTGCCAGGGGGAATAAACCTAATTGAAGGGATAGCCATATACTAGCTTGTGTCAGAGTGGACAGTTAGGATCATTCTTTTGATGCTTGCATATCGTTGTGTCGATCCATGGGTGGTTCATGGCAGACGTTTGGATCTAGTGGAATGTGTACACCTCTACAGAGTAAAACTATTCAGAATAGCCGAGCCCTCGGATATGGGCAGTTGAAAGGCCATGTAACTAGCATTGTGTCAATGTTTTCAAAAAGGAGTTTTCAAAAAGGTGTTGGACTCATGAAGTATTGAAAGGAGGAAATCTTGTACCGTGGAGGTACCGTTCATGAAAAGCCAGAAGTTGTTTTACAAAAAGTTTTGCAAAGAAAATCTTTCTTTTCTAAACAAAAACTGGAAGTTGATTCCAAGAAGTTTTGCAAAGAGAAAACCTTCTTTTAACAAATTTTTACAAAACCTCTTGTACATGTGATATCTACAAGAGAAAGAAAACTATATTATTTTCTTTTGAAGTATCTTCTTCAATGAAGATACAGAGATTTTTAAAATCAACTATGATATGTCTTTCATATATCATTGATAGTGAACCCTATGTATAGCCTACCTACTCCACCATATAAGCATACTTGCATTTTGGTAAGCTACATGATGGGTGTCTTGCTGAGTACATTCAAATGTACTCATATTGGTTTCGTCCCTGGTATTTACTTGCCAGACTTCGAGGAGGAGCCTCAGAAGGAGATCTACGAAGAGGAGTACGGAGTTGATGGCTTTGCGAACTAGGATCGTCTCCTGGTCAGCAGCCTGTAGGTTAAGGCGTGACCTGGGCTCTACTACGTTTGTGTGTGTTAGTCTTCCGCCGTGTGTGTTGTGTGTTTGCACTGCACGGCTGTTGTGTTGGACTTGGTCATGTGACCATGTTCTTTTTGTAAGTGTTTTATGCAATCGTGTAATGGATATTGTATATGTGTACCAACTTGATATGTTGTTCATGACTGGTGTGATCTGGGATCGTGAATGTATGCATATCGGAGGTGTCCTTGAACAGTGGTTCTGGGGGACCTTACATGATCGAATCTCGGACAAGTAAAATATCGCAAGACAAAGGGAAATAGTCACGACGTTGATGGTTCACACAATCACGAGAGTCATCGTTGAATATATAGGAGTCATCACGGATCTCCAGATCCCGCTGTTGATTATTGATAGGAGAGGAGTCTCGATCATGTATATCTTATTCACGAACCGTAGGGTGACACACTTAAGGTTTGATGACGCATTTGAGAGGATACGGAATATTGAAGAATATTTTGGGCAGCACCGAAATTGTTTCGGAAAAAATTGAAATAGTTCAAGGGGTTTTTCGTCGAATGGTTGTTAATAGAATTAACAAATGATTCGAGGTGCTATATGCAAAAGTTTGTTAATAGAATTAACAAATGCTGAAATAAAGAAATAAAAATGTTTTATTTATTTATTAAAGAAAAACTCTTGGATTTTCTAAGTGGATTTTTAAGGGAAAATGAGTGGATGTGAGTGGGGCTTCCACTCACATGAAGAGGGAAGAGGTGGGGGCACCACCATGGCTGGCCGCACCCCCTCTTGGGCTGCCTCCCCCTCCCCCATAAAAGGAGGGTGAGAGCTCCTCTTCTCACACACACTTGCCCACTTCCTTTTCCCTCCACCCGCTGCTCCATTCCATGGTCTCCGGCTTGGCGAAGCCCGGAACGTGGGATTCTTCACCACCACCACGCCGTCGTGCTGCTGGAGTTTCGAGGGATCCTCTACTTCCGCGCCCCGCTGGATCGAGGGAACGGAGGTCGTCATCAACCGTACGTGTGACCGATCACGGAGGCACCACCGGATTGCGGTGCACATCTTCTCGCTATCGGGATCGGTGTGAGTACGACTACGCCAACAACGAGATTTGATCTCGTAACGCTTTGTGTCTTCCAGGGTATGTGTTCTCCTTAACCCTCTTGTTGCCCATTGCACTTCGTCTCCTAGATTAGATCTTGGCCTTTCGGGTGTCTCTCGCGTAGGAAATTTTTGGTTTTCTATTCAACGACCCCTTCAACGGTATCAGAGCCGGATCTATGTGTAGATGTTTTGTACGGGTAGAACACATAGGTGTATGTGGGCGTTGCTGATCATGTTATTACCTCGTTGATTATTTTGTGATCTTAGTGGCATAGTGGGATGAAGCAGCCCGGAATAACCTTACATGTCCACGTACATGAGACTTGTTCCACAACTGACATGCAACTTGTATTGCATAAGTGGCTTGTGGGTGTATGTTTCTCCTACTATAGTTAAGATCTAATCTACGAAGGGTTGTTAAAAATGTATTTATCAACGTTGTGGTTGATGTTCGTAGGTATGGACGGTTCTATCCTCGAAAGCCCTAAGCCACGTAAAATATGCAAAAATAAATTAGAAGTGTCTAACTAGTTTTTGCTGGGCATGTGAATTGATATGGTCAATGTTACAAATTTTATTATGAGATGATCCCTTTTGTAAATTATTGATATACCGGAAGGTATCCATATGATTGTCTTATTATTGATGGAAAATCAAGATTGGGGTGCCAAGATACTTGGTACCACGCCGGTGGAATGACGGAGATCATACCATGATGCACATGATGAGATCAAGTGCAAGGACCATATCATATCACGTTATCCTTACATGTGATGTCTGTGATCTTAATCCTTTTATACATCTTATTTTGCTTAGATAGCGATGGTAGCATTATAAGATGATCCCTCTCACTTAATATCAAGATAATAATGTGTTCTTCATTAAGTATGCACCGTTAAGAAAGTTTGTCATTTCGAGACACCACGTGATGATCGTGTGTGACAGACAACGTTCGCATACAACGGGTGTTTTCAAGCCTAGCATGTACAGACATGGCCTTGAAACACACACAATACTACGGTGCTATTTGGCGAGCCTAGCATGTACAGACATGGCCTCGGAACACACTGTCGGATATATACCATTTAGGGGTATATCAGATAGTGTCCTAAGGTGCCGGATTACCTGGGTGGCCTGAATGGTAATGGGCTACGGTCCATTAGGCGGCCCAGTAAGCTGACGCACAGAATCCGGATTCTAGAAGAACCCGGATCATGGCCCACGTGATACGGCTTGAGTAGAAGGCGGATTCCTGCTTTCCAAGTTAGGACTTACCGTAGTCTTCTAGGTTTCCTTTTCTGTAAGCCCTAACCTGGTTGTTATAGAAAGCCGGACGGGAGATAAGAAGCATATAGACAATAAGCTAGAAGCTAACTCGCCGAGAGGTTGATCCTTGTCGAGTTGCTAAACCTAACTCACGTTGTACTTTGTATACTTCAGGTTTCATCCTTGATTCAGTGAGATTGCAGGAGTAGGAACGCCGCCTAGTTGGGACGTACCGAACCTGGGTAAAACCTCGGTGTCATTGTCCATCATACAACCACGTCCCCCACAATCTCTATCGGTAGTCTCATGGCACCCCCATCTATGAATTCTACTATGATGTCTCGACAGTTGGCGCCCACCGTGGGGCTGGCGACGTCAGGCGTTATGTTTCGATCGGGGATACTCAGCGGAATTGGCAGTACCATAACTGTCGGGAGTCTGGAATTCGACAACGACGTCGGGCGCTTCCTCGACAACGGATCGTACATTCCTGTCGCACCCTGGGTTTCTAGAGGATACTCTCCGCACGAACTGGAAGTCAGGTGCTTGGATTATGGGGCATACATGCTCCCACGTCCCAGCTTCCTGGTAGGCCTGCGCTTATGCGCGACAACACAAGCCCTGCTTCCACCGTCGAAGTAAACTATCCGCTAGGAACCTAAAGGCACTACTGTCGACGTAATTCATAATCAAACACGCACGGTACGTCAACAGTTTGGTACGAATGATAACACAGGATGTCTCTAAGACACAAAAGAATGAAATAAGTGCAACTGGCCTTCACTAAGGCATAAAATATCGAATACAGTCATCCAGAGGACACATGTCCCAACATATCATCCATTACAACAGCGGAAGCAATCAACGGGGTCTGAGTACAGACAAATCCATGGCTTAAGAAGCCGGAGAAAATAAATAAAAGCGAAGCCCATCCACGTAGGTCTGGATCCTGCCCTGGTCCAGCTAACTACTCGTCTGCAGCGTCGTCGAACTCCACAAAGTAGCCATCCTGGGAAGCATCGTAGTCGTAGTAGTACTCTGCGTAAACCACAGCCCCAACGGGGTCAGTACATCCAAGTACTGGCAAGCAAGACTCACAGTTCATCAAGGAGTTACCCGTCAACACAAGCATAGATGCTTGGGATCAACGGAAGAAAGGGGGTGATATAAAAGTTGCTGCTGGCTGCTCTAACCAACTACAGAAAGATTCTACAAGTTCCGGCTAACAGAAAAGATAAGATCGAGGATTGTAACCAACTGAAGATAACTTCAACCAAACCCATCCTGGATCTCGCCCCTTATCCAAAGAAGCAATCCGAGGATAACTCACACAGTTATGATAAGGTGAATCAAGTTATTTGTGTGAATAACCTATTACTAGTCAGGTTATTAATCATTGGGTGAAACATGATTGATCATTATGTTGAAGTTGTCCTGAGTACTTGTTAGCCAGTACTTTCACCAAGTAATCCATAACCGCGGAAAACACGGCTTCTCGAGAAGATTATCCCTGCAGGGTTGCACCAATTTGGCCGTACACTCATGAATATCCCGCCAGATGGGATGCCTCCCACCAAGCGGGGCACTCAACACAACCGACCATTCCTCGCATCAAGCCCAAAGAACCTTGGGCGCACGGCTAATCAAGCCCAGAAGAAAATGGACCATCATAGCACTCTAAGACCGTGTCCCCCTATATGCCGACTACGAAAGTTCCACCCTGCGCTGGGCTCGCAAAAACATGCATGCGGCAAATGGAAAACACGAACTAAATGAGGCGATTTGGACGAGATGCGAATCAGGTCAAGTTGAGGGGGGCGCCCATACTCGCTTCCCAAATGCGGGTGGTGCGCTCATCATGGATCAGTAGACAAGACCCTTTTCCTATTAGGGTCGACACTAGCAGGCTCCAAAACCACTCATGGGCCTCCTGCCGGTGCCTTATCATCAAATTATTATTACCATTAGCAATTAACAGGATTGATTGATTAACAACGAGCCCCGGTACAGGATAATAAGATAGTAACAGTAGTAACCGTCAACAGACTCGAGTAAAAGCAACCCTAAGCATGCTAGATAATAACAGGCACAAGCAATGGCTGTAGGTATGGAGGTGGTGGCAATATCATGGCTCAAGGTATCATGTGATGGGTTCGGAGAACAAGCAACGATACATAGGGCTAGCAATAGTAGACAAAAAGATAGTATCGACAACAAGTGTGGAAAGGAGCTCAATGATTCATGTGAGTGATAACTTGCCTGGCAGCTCAGCCTCGTACTGGGCTAGGTCCTGAGTAGTGGTGTCGTAAGCCTCGTCGGTACCAACGTCGTCGTCTATTCGAGAAGAAGCAAAAACAACAACGAAGGAAGACAGGCAATCAATACATGGCATAAGTGCACAAACATTGGATGATGCATGTCATGTTTAATAGATGCACCAAAATAACTTGCTTGACATGAAACACAAATTTAAATGGATTCCATATGCAAAAGGGTGCATATGGAAACCCATGCTTGGAGTTGAATTAATTGTTCTATCACTAAGCATTAGGTGTAGTTGAATTAGTATGATGCATGCATGATGAATAGCAATAACATAACACTTGAAATGCAATTAGAATGATAGTTAACAATTTAGAAAGGCATTTATCAAATTTGGAATTTTGTTACTTAACATGGCACACAAATAAATGTTGTTATCATCAATTTAAAGTGTGCAAAACAAATTACAAATTTTATATTTGAAAAGTTTATCAAATTTTAGTTGGATTACATGTTTCACAATTTGAAATTGGACTTAGGATTAATTAATTATGAATTAAACAATATTAAACAATTTTTAATTGAATTAAACAAGTTTTAAATAGTTTAGGCAATTTAAATTATTCAAACCAGAAAACAAAAATTATATTTGAATAGAGCATTCAAAATGGTGTGAAAAACATATTTTATTTGAATTATTTGAAAACAGTATGAACTAGTTATGAATTATTTCAATTTGCATTTGAATTATTTGAATTTGAATTTAAATTGCATTTTGAATATTCAAAACAGAATACAAATTGGATATTTGGAAAGTTTGTCAAATTCTGAACAGAAAACATATAAAGTTTGTATTCATTGGATTTGTAAATTAAAAGATATTGAATTTAGAAGTTATTATTCAAATCTGTTATTAAAAAAAAGAATTTGATTTGTGCTGAAAACATTTGTTACGCAGCAGCAGCCTACACGCTGCCACTGCGCAGCGGGCCAGGGGGCCAGCGTGGCCCTGCGCGAGCACACGTGGCCACAGCAGTCACTGACAGCGGGCCAGCAGCTGCGGAAGAAAAGAACCAAAAAAAGGTGGGCGCTTAGGCCTCGAACCCGCGCCCTGCGCGAATTCAGAAAAGAACGCAGCCACTGCGCTGCTCTGCGGTTGCTTGACAGTATAGGGGTACGTTGCAGGTTATAGTTCAGATAAAACTCTGAACTTTCTGTCGAACAAGCGATTGCTCGCCGTCAGACAGAACCTCGCCGGAGAGGAACACGCTGATCTGCTAGCGTTTGCTCGCGTGGGCGGTGCAGATGGAAGCGCAACGAAGTAAGGGATGGATGCACGCAGGGAGGAGGAGGAGGCGATGCTCACCACCGGAGGAATTTGTCGCGGAGAGGGCCGGTGACGTGGGGTGACGGCAGCTGCTGCGGCGAGGTCGATGATGGCGCCGTCGACGTGGTGCCTCTCCGGGCTCCCTCTGGTGTCCGCGATGTAGAGGAAGGAGAGACGGTGCAGATGCTGCCACCCGTTGCCGATGAAAGGCCCTGCAACGGCGGCGCGAAGTAGAAGTTCAGAAACGCGGCGCGCGGTGGCCGGAGCAGAAGAAGAAGCGCACGTCGATCTGAGGGTTACCTGGGCGATCCCTGGTGTCCAAGATGGAGAAGGAAGAACGGGGACTCGAGCCTGCGGTTTAGGTAGGGTAGACAGTGGTCATGGCGTCGCCGCGGTGGCCGGATTCAGAGAAAAGTTTCCGGTGAGCTCGCAGCAGAGGAGGAGAACGGCGAGGTGGAAGCGATTTGGTGGCCGCGGCGCGAGGGGAGGAAACCTAGGGCTAGGGTTAGGTACCAGGGGTGCCCTAGGCTAGCTTATATAGGGCGGAGGCGCTGCGGTGGCCGCCGTGGTCACTCGCGGTCGCCGTGGAGGCCTCCGATGGGCGCCGTACGGGAAGAAGACGAAGGAGAGCGCGCGCACGAATCTCCGCGCGCTCGAAGCGGTAAGTGGTGCTGCGCGGGCTGGGCTGCTGCGCGCTAGGGCTTAGGTGGGCTGGGCCAGGCGGTAGATTAGGTGCTGCTGCTCGTTTCCCTTTTTATTCTTTTCTGTTTTTATTTTTTTTTGTACTTTTGCTTTTGGGAGAAAACTGTTAAGGTTTTATTTGAGAAAAATTATAGAAAAATTAAGTTAAGCTCCTTAGTTAATTAGAAACCATATTGTAAACTTGGATTTCAAAAATTGAAATTTGAAATTATGGTTTGTGTTTGAATTCAAAATAGGGGATTTGAGTTTAATAAAATCTTGATAAAACATGAATAAAAATAGGGTTACCCCTAGGGCTTTAGAATGATTTAGAGGGAAGAAATGTTTGGTGATTTTTATGGTTCCCAAAAGGTACTGATTTGAACTTGGTTTGGGAATTTAAAAAGGTGATTTGAGAATTATTGATTGAATTATTGGTTGGATTTAAAGCAACAATTTAATAAGTGAAAACAAGGAATAAAAGGGTTGTTTTTTATTTGTTATTTTGGTTCCAAAGGTTGTAACAGAGCAAGTATGAAACCATGTTTGAAAAAGGTTTGAATTTGAGTTGTGAAACAGGATAAAACAGATGAAAAACAAATGCAAACAATAAGTAAACATGATGACATGATGCATTGCTTGAAATAAAACAAAGAACAAAGCATTCTAGGGGTATTTTCATACTTGGGATGTTACAAAACGCCCCCCCTTGAAGGAATCGCGCCCCGAGATTCCCTACTGAGATGTGAAAAGGTCCGGATACTTCTTGCGAAGATCCTCTTCGGTCTCCCACGTTGCCTCTTTATCGGAATGATGCGACCATTGGACTTTCAAGAACTTGGTGCTCTTGTTGCGAGTCTTACGCTCGGTCTCATCGAGAATACGAATAGGGTGCTCCTCATAAGACAGATCATCTTGCAGCTCAATGGAATCATGATCAACTGCACGATCTGGATCTTTGAAACACTTCTTGAGTTGTGACACGTGGAACACATCGTGCACTTTGGATAGTTTTTCTGGGAGTTCAAGACGATAAGCATTCTCTGCACGTCTTGAGAGGATGTTGAAAGGGCCAATGTATCTTGGTGCAAGCTTTCCTTTCACACCAAAACGATGAGTGCCTCTGAGGGGAGTTACACGGAGATATGCCTTATCACCAGGTGCATAGACCATATCTCTGTGCTTGCTATCATAATAGCTCTTCTGACGAGACTGAGCAATCCTGAGATTGTCACGAATGATACGAACTTTCTCCTCGGCTTCCTTAACAATGTCAGGGCCTAAAAGTGAACGTTCACCAGCTCCAGACCAATTGATTGGACTCCTGCATCTGCGACCATACAGTGCCTCAAATGGTGCCATGCCTAGGCTTGCCTGGTAGCTGTTGTTGTAGGAGAATTCAGCATATGGAAGGCAATCCTCCCATTTCATGCCAAAGGAGAGACCACATGCTCTGAGCATATCCTCGAGAATCTGATTGACTCTTTCGACTTGCCCCTGAGACTGAGGGTGATAAGCTGTGCTGAACAGAAGTTTAGTGCCCAATGCTTCTTGAAAGCTTTTCCAGAAATGAGAAGTGAAAATACTTCCACGGTCTGAGCTTATTTCCAATGGAACACCATGAAGGGGAACAACCTTTGCTGTGTAGAGCTCTGCTAACTGGCTAGCTGAGATAGTTTCCTTTACATCATAGAAGTGAGCAACCTTAGTTAGACGATCAATAACAACGAAGATTGCATCGTTGCCCTTTTTGGACTTTGGAAACCCAGTAACGAAGTCCATTTCAATCATGTCCCACTTCCACTCAGGAATTTTCAGAGGTTGGAGTAGACCTGCTGTCTTCTGATGGACTGCCTTAACACGTTGACAAACGTCGCATTCAGAAACGTATTGAGCAATTTCACGTTTCATGCCAGGCCACCAATACAGAGTCTTGAGATCCTGGTACATCTTTGTACTTCCAGGGTGAATGGATAGAGGAGTTTCATGAGCCTCCTTGAGAATGATATCCTTGAGACTTCGAATCTGAGGGACTGCAATGCGTCCTTCGAAGAACACAGTTCCCTTGTCATCAATTGAGAAGGACTTGAACTTATCATTGCCCTCCTTGATGTGATCCACAATCTTCTTGATTTCATTATCACGAAGTTGTTCAGAACGAATCTTGTCCTCGAGAGTTGGACTGGCTGTCAAGCTAGCAAGGTATCCTTCAGGAACAAGACCAAGGTTCAGCTTCTGGAATTCTTCATGAAGTGGAGGTTGGCTTTCCATGATCATGAGATTATTGCAATAGGAGTTGCGACTGAGAGCATCGGCCATAACATTAGCCTTGCCTGGAGTGTAAGAAATGGTGAGATCAAAGTCTTTAATCTTCTCAATCCATCTCCTTTGCCTGAGGTTCAGATCTGGCTGAGTGAAGATGTATTTCAGACTCTTGTGATCGGAAAAGATTTCAGTTTTGTTACCCAACAAGTATTGTCTCCATTTCTTGAGGGCAAACACAACTGCTGCAAGTTCTAGGTCATGAGTGGGATAGTTTTGCTCATGTGGGTTCAACTGACGTGAAGCATAAGCGACAACTTGACGTTCTTGCATAAGAACTGCTCCTAGTCCTTGGAGAGATGCATCACAGAATATCTGGAAAGGTTTGGTAGTGTCGGGGCCAACTAGAACAGGTGTGGAAGTGAGTTTAGTCTTCAGGAGGTTGAAACTCTCATCACATTGTGGAGTCCAAACGAACTTTTTGTCCTTCTTTGTGAGATCAGTGAGAGGTTTGGCAATCTTGGAAAAGTTTTGGACGAAACGACGGCAATAGCTAGCCAAGCCAAGAAAGCTTCTAACTTGTTTCACCGTCTTAGGGGGTTTCCAATCAACAATTGCCTTAACCTTTTCCGGGTCAATGGCAATGCCTTTGGCAGAGATGATATGACCAAGATATGCAACTTCTGGAATCCAGAACTCACATTTGGAAAACTTGGCATACAGACGATGCTCGCGAAGTTTCATGAGAGTGAGACGAAGGTGTTCTCCATGCTCTTCCTCGGATTTGGAATAGACTAGAATGTCATCAAGATATACCACAACGAACTTGTCGAGGTATTCATGGAAGACAGAATTCATGAGTCTTGAGAACGTTGCCGGTGCATTGGTGAGACCAAAGGACATGACGGTGTATTCATATAGACCGTACCTTGTGGTGAAAGCTGTCTTAGGAATATCTTCCTTTCTGATCTTTATCTGATGGTAACCCATCCTCAAATCCAACTTTGAGAATATTGAGGCTCCAGCTAGTTGATCAAAAAGATCATCGATACGAGGAAGTGGATACTTGTTCTTGATTGTTTTCTCGTTGAGAGGACGATAGTCAACCACGAGTCTTTTTGTTTGATCCTTCTTGGCAACAAACAGAGTTGGGCAACCCCAAGCGGAGGAACTAGGCTGAATGAAACCTTTGTCCATATACATATCGATTTGCTCCTTCAACAATTTCAGTTCAGGAGGAGCTATCTTGTATGGATGCTTAGAGATTGGAGCAGTACCTGGCTCAAGCTCGATCACGAACTCAACTGCTCTGTCCGGAGGCATCCCTGGCAATTCTTCTGGAAAGACGTCAGGGAATTCACAAACCACCGGAACATTTTCAATTGCCGGAAGGGGTTTGGCATCGAGGCTGAACAGCTGAGCAGAAGTTGATCCATATGGAGAATAGACTATCTGGCCTGAAGTGTGGGAGAGAGTTATTGACTTTTGAGCACAGTCAATTTTTGCTTTGTGGGTCTTCAACCAATCCATACCCAGGATGACATCAATGTCAGAATTTCCCAGCAACATGAGTGAAGCAAGGAATACACGACCTCCAATTAGGATCTCATTGTCCATGCTTATCTTGGAAGTAATCATTTTAGTTCCCGGAGAGTGCACATAGATTTGATTGCTTAGCGGAACCATAGCTAAATTGTACGTTGTAGCAAAGATCTTTGACACAAACGAATGCGATGCTCCAGTATCAAACAACACTTTAGCTGGAATAGAGTTTACGGGTAATATACCGAGAACGACGTCAGCAGCCTCTTCGGCTTTGTCGGCCTTGATATGGTTCACCCTCGCGTTCCTCCCGACAGGCCTATTGTTGGAGTTGAAGGCTTTAGCCGGAGGAGCACGAACCATAGCCTGGTTGGTGTTGGGGCGAGGAGGTAGGGGTAGCTGCTTCTGAGTGCACTTATCAGCATAATGTCCAGTATCCTTGCACTTGTAGCAAGTGACGATACGAGAAGGACCCGGCCTTGGCTGCCCCATCGGGAACCTCTGACCCTGCATCTGAGATGGGTTGGGTGGGCGGGGACCAAAGCCTGGAGAAGCTTGGGCATTTGGAGCCCGAGTGACAGCACCATTCGGCACCCAGATGCGGCGCTTCTGCGGAGGGGTGGTCATGTTGGAGGAGGAACCACCCTCACGCGAGTGCTTGCGGGACTCTTCGAACGCCTTGCGCCCATTCTCCTCATTGAGCGCGGTGTTCACAAGCTCGACGAAGTCCTTGCACTTGATGTTTGTGAGAGCGTACTTCAGTTCCGGGTTAAAACCTCGGCGGAACCTTGCCATCTTCTTGGCTTCGGTGGACACTTCGTCACCAGCGTACCGAGCGAGACGATTGAACTCGTTCTGGTAGCCGAGAACGTCCAGCTTGCCCTGTCTGAGAGAGCAGAATTCCTCACGCATCTTTTCCATGAGGCCATCCGGGATGTGGTGCTTCAGGAAGGCATCTCTGAAACATCCCCAGTTGATAGGAAAGCCAGCCCTCATGGCCTGGTAGTTCTCCCACCAAGTAGCTGCCTGACCCTTCAGTAGGTAGGTGGCGTACTTGACCTTATCCTCTTCAGCAACATGAGCTATCTCCAGAGCTCTTGCTACGTCACGGATCCAGTCATCAGCATCCAGGGGCTCACGTGTTGCCACGAAAGCTTTTGGGCCCAAGCTGAGGAAGTCCTTGATGGTGACCCTTGGAGCATTCTGGTTGTGTTGCTGGTTAGCCTGGATCTGGGCCATCTGTGTCACCACTTGGGTCATCTGAGCCAACAGCTCCCCCATTGGTGGTGGCGGAGGCGGGTTGTTCCTGGTTGGAGGCATCCTGAACAGAAATTCATTTTAGCACAACAACAGAAAAGGATAGACTTGGTAACCGAAAGATAGATTATTCCGACACATGAATAGATAACCAACAGGTACATCATCACATGTTCAAATACATCAGAATATCCAACAGACCAATACATGGTTCGAAAACGAAAGGATAAACTAGACACAGCTAGTAATGGATACAACGGTACTCCCATGCTCATCACGCAGGACGGCGGTGAGTAGTACGACGAGAGATACGGTGAGGAGGAATCCCACGGAAGTAGGTATCACGACGATCCATGTAGATAGGAACTGCTCTGAGAGGAACTCTCGGTGTCGTGAAGTAGGAAGCGTCGTATCCCTGTGCTCCATAGCGGGGAATCCCTGTGTAACCAGCTCCGAGGTCGAGAAGTGGGCCTCTGATCGGCTCGTAACCTCCAGCATCTGGCAACGGAAGACCAGCTGGCTGAACGACACGTGCGAAGCGCTCGTCTCCAACAAAGTCTGTGGTGTACGTCGCCAGACGAGTGAGAGCAAGGCGGAGCTGCTCCCTGACTGAGGCTAACTCCTGAGAAAGTGCGGAAGCAACGGCATCACTGTGACTAGCGAACTGGGCAGTGACCTGGAGCCTGGAGCTATCAGTCTCGTAGGTATCCATGTCACGGTGGATAGTGAAGTGAGCTCCTGCTGCCGTGATGTAACCACGGGGGATGTGACGAAAACTGGACTTATCAAACCCCCAGTAGTCAGCACGGAGAACGGTGACACTCACGTACGCTGCCTGCTGCACTGCCATATCCACTGTGGACCCTACTGCCTCGTACTGGTGTGCAATGCTCCTGCCATCATCCGACAGAATGTAGACGATAGCCCGGTAGCAAGTCTGGTCACACTCTCGCTGGTGCTCGTAGACCTGGTACTCTGGTGCCCAATGGAACCCCAGATAGGTAACCATGTCTCTCAGCAACTCCGGGAAACCGGCGGTGCTCTCACAGCGAGTCATGCGAACCACCTGCGGATAGTAGTTGAGACCCATCTGCAGATGATTTGGAAGGTTTTGATTAGACTCCGGCAGATGAAAAAGGATGTGGAAAACAACAACAAGGTTCAACGGACGATAATGACGTTGAAAAGAACATGATATCGAAGCAACATCGGGAAAACGAGACCAAAAGTCCTGAGGTACTACAGAGAACCCAAAACACGTGAAATCCTAACTTGAAAGTTTAGGTGAGAACAGAAAACAACGTTGCACTTCCTTACCAGAAAAGGGTGGGTGGGTGGGGAAAGAAGAAAAATGGCAGAATTCCTACTCTCACGTTTCATTTTTCCTATATAGCTACAAAATAGTTTCTAGACTCAACTGCGACCAGTAAAAAGGGATCCTACAGGCAGACAGGCTCTGATACCATTTGTCGCACCCTGGGTTTCTAGAGGATACTCTCCGCACGAACTGGAAGTCAGGTGCTTGGATTATGGGGCATACATGCTCCCACGTCCCAGCTTCCTGGTAGGCCTGCGCTTATGCGCGACAACACAAGCCCTGCTTCCACCGTCGAAGTAAACTATCCGCTAGGAACCTAAAGGCACTACTGTCGACGTAATTCATAATCAAACACGCACGGTACGTCAACAGTTTGGTACGAATGATAACACAGGATGTCTCTAAGACACAAAAGAATGAAATAAGTGCAACTGGCCTTCACTAAGGCATAAAATATCGAATACAGTCATCCAGAGGACACATGTCCCAACATATCATCCATTACAACAGCGGAAGCAATCAACGGGGTCTGAGTACAGACAAATCCATGGCTTAAGAAGCCGGAGAAAATAAATAAAAGCGAAGCCCATCCACGTAGGTCTGGATCCTGCCCTGGTCCAGCTAACTACTCGTCTGCAGCGTCGTCGAACTCCACAAAGTAGCCATCCTGGGAAGCATCGTAGTCGTAGTAGTACTCTGCGTAAACCACAGCCCCAACGGGGTCAGTACATCCAAGTACTGGCAAGCAAGACTCACAGTTCATCAAGGAGTTACCCGTCAACACAAGCATAGATGCTTGGGATCAACGGAAGAAAGGGGGTGATATAAAAGTTGCTGCTGGCTGCTCTAACCAACTACAGAAAGATTCTACAAGTTCCGGCTAACAGAAAAGATAAGATCGAGGATTGTAACCAACTGAAGATAACTTCAACCAAACCCATCCTGGATCTCGCCCCTTATCCAAAGAAGCAATCCGAGGATAACTCACACAGTTATGATAAGGTGAATCAAGTTATTTGTGTGAATAACCTATTACTAGTCAGGTTATTAATCATTGGGTGAAACATGATTGATCATTATGTTGAAGTTGTCCTGAGTACTTGTTAGCCAGTACTTTCACCAAGTAATCCATAACCGCGGAAAACACGGCTTCTCGAGAAGATTATCCCTGCAGGGTTGCACCAATTTGGCCGTACACTCATGAATATCCCGCCAGATGGGATGCCTCCCACCAAGCGGGGCACTCAACACAACCGACCATTCCTCGCATCAAGCCCAAAGAACCTTGGGCGCACGGCTAATCAAGCCCAGAAGAAAATGGACCATCATAGCACTCTAAGACCGTGTCCCCCTATATGCCGACTACGAAAGTTCCACCCTGCGCTGGGCTCGCAAAAACATGCATGCGGCAAATGGAAAACACGAACTAAATGAGGCGATTTGGACGAGATGCGAATCAGGTCAAGTTGAGGGGGGCGCCCATACTCGCTTCCCAAATGCGGGTGGTGCGCTCATCATGGATCAGTAGACAAGACCCTTTTCCTATTAGGGTCGACACTAGCAGGCTCCAAAACCACTCATGGGCCTCCTGCCGGTGCCTTATCATCAAATTATTATTACCATTAGCAATTAACAGGATTGATTGATTAACAACGAGCCCCGGTACAGGATAATAAGATAGTAACAGTAGTAACCGTCAACAGACTCGAGTAAAAGCAACCCTAAGCATGCTAGATAATAACAGGCACAAGCAATGGCTGTAGGTATGGAGGTGGTGGCAATATCATGGCTCAAGGTATCATGTGATGGGTTCGGAGAACAAGCAACGATACATAGGGCTAGCAATAGTAGACAAAAAGATAGTATCGACAACAAGTGTGGAAAGGAGCTCAATGATTCATGTGAGTGATAACTTGCCTGGCAGCTCAGCCTCGTACTGGGCTAGGTCCTGAGTAGTGGTGTCGTAAGGCTCGTCGGTACCAACGTCGTCGTCTATTCGAGAAGAAGCAAAAACAACAACGAAGGAAGACAGGCAATCAATACATGGCATAAGTGCACAAACATTGGATGATGCATGTCATGTTTAATAGATGCACCAAAATAACTTGCTTGACATGAAACACAAATTTAAATGGATTCCATATGCAAAAGGGTGCATATGGAAACCCATGCTTGGAGTTGAATTAATTGTTCTATCACTAAGCATTAGGTGTAGTTGAATTAGTATGATGCATGCATGATGAATAGCAATAACATAACACTTGAAATGCAATTAGAATGATAGTTAACAATTTAGAAAGGCATTTATCAAATTTGGAATTTTGTTACTTAACATGGCACACAAATAAATGTTGTTATCATCAATTTAAAGTGTGCAAAACAAATTACAAATTTTATATTTGAAAAGTTTATCAAATTTTAGTTGGATTACATGTTTCACAATTTGAAATTGGACTTAGGATTAATTAATTATGAATTAAACAATATTAAACAATTTTTAATTGAATTAAACAAGTTTTAAATAGTTTAGGCAATTTAAATTATTCAAACCAGAAAACAAAAATTATATTTGAATAGAGCATTCAAAATGGTGTGAAAAACATATTTTATTTGAATTATTTGAAAACAGTATGAACTAGTTATGAATTATTTCAATTTGCATTTGAATTATTTGAATTTGAATTTAAATTGCATTTTGAATATTCAAAACAGAATACAAATTGGATATTTGGAAAGTTTGTCAAATTCTGAACAGAAAACATATAAAGTTTGTATTCATTGGATTTGTAAATTAAAAGATATTGAATTTAGAAGTTATTATTCAAATCTGTTATTAAAAAAAAAGAATTTGATTTGTGCTGAAAACATTTGTTACGCAGCAGCAGCCTACACGCTGCCACTGCGCAGCGGGCCAGGGGGCCAGCGTGGCCCTGCGCGAGCACACGTGGCCACAGCAGTCACTGACAGCGGGCCAGCAGCTGCGGAAGAAAAGAACCAAAAAAAGGTGGGCGCTTAGGCCTCGAACCCGCGCCCTGCGCGAATTCAGAAAAGAACGCAGCCACTGCGCTGCTCTGCGGTTGCTTGACAGTATAGGGGTACGTTGCAGGTTATAGTTCAGATAAAACTCTGAACTTTCTGTCGAACAAGCGATTGCTCGCCGTCAGACAGAACCTCGCCGGAGAGGAACACGCTGATCTGCTAGCGTTTGCTCGCGTGGGCGGTGCAGATGGAAGCGCAACGAAGTAAGGGATGGATGCA
The DNA here is from genome assembly GCA_028641055.1 of Alopecurus myosuroides. NCBI lineage: Eukaryota > Viridiplantae > Streptophyta > Magnoliopsida > Poales > Poaceae > Alopecurus > Alopecurus myosuroides. The sequence continues at coordinate 262,603,772 of CM054059.1, read as the reverse complement.
CGCAGGGAGGAGGAGGAGGCGATGCTCACCACCGGAGGAATTTGTCGCGGAGAGGGCCGGTGACGTGGGGTGACGGCAGCTGCTGCGGCGAGGTCGATGATGGCGCCGTCGACGTGGTGCCTCTCCGGGCTCCCTCTGGTGTCCGCGATGTAGAGGAAGGAGAGACGGTGCAGATGCTGCCACCCGTTGCCGATGAAAGGCCCTGCAACGGCGGCGCGAAGTAGAAGTTCAGAAACGCGGCGCGCGGTGGCCGGAGCAGAAGAAGAAGCGCGCGTCGATCTGAGGGTTACCTGGGCGATCCCTGGTGTCCAAGATGGAGAAGGAAGAACGGGGACTCGAGCCTGCGGTTTAGGTAGGGTAGACAGTGGTCATGGCGTCGCCGCGGTGGCCGGATTCAGAGAAAAGTTTCCGGTGAGCTCGCAGCAGAGGAGGAGAACGGCGAGGTGGAAGCGATTTGGTGGCCGCGGCGCGAGGGGAGGAAACCTAGGGCTAGGGTTAGGTACCAGGGGTGCCCTAGGCTAGCTTATATAGGGCGGAGGCGCTGCGGTGGCCGCCGTGGTCGCTCGCGGTCGCCGTGGAGGCCTCCGATGGGCGCCGTACGGGAAGAAGACGAAGGAGAGCGCGCGCACGAATCTCCGCGCGCTCGAAGCGGTAAGTGGTGCTGCGCGGGCTGGGCTGCTGCGCGCTAGGGCTTAGGTGGGCTGGGCCAGGCGGTAGATTAGGTGCTGCTGCTCGTTTCCCTTTTTATTCTTTTCTGTTTTTATTTTTTTTTTGTACTTTTGCTTTTGGGAGAAAACTGTTAAGGTTTTATTTGAGAAAAATTATAGAAAAATTAAGTTAAGCTCCTTAGTTAATTAGAAACCATATTGTAAACTTGGATTTCAAAAATTGAAATTTGAAATTATGGTTTGTGTTTGAATTCAAAATAGGGGATTTGAGTTTAATAAAATCTTGATAAAACATGAATAAAAATAGGGTTACCCCTAGGGCTTTAGAATGATTTAGAGGGAAGAAATGTTTGGTGATTTTTATGGTTCCCAAAAGGTACTGATTTGAACTTGGTTTGGGAATTTAAAAAGGTGATTTGAGAATTATTGATTGAATTATTGGTTGGATTTAAAGCAACAATTTAATAAGTGAAAACAAGGAATAAAAGGGTTGTTTTTTATTTGTTATTTTGGTTCCAAAGGTTGTAACAGAGCAAGTATGAAACCATGTTTGAAAAAGGTTTGAATTTGAGTTGTGAAACAGGATAAAACAGATGAAAAACAAATGCAAACAATAAGTAAACATGATGACATGATGCATTGCTTGAAATAAAACAAAGAACAAAGCATTCTAGGGGTATTTTCATACTTGGGATGTTACAATTCCATCACGGAATCATCTGGTAAGTGCCTGCGTTTTACCGATTGGATCTGCAAACATCTTTATCGGATTAACTGCATAAGCAATGGGATTCTGTGGTGGAAGCAAATTTATCCCACCCGCCCTATACCCAGTCGAAGAAGACTATGACGCCGGATTTTGCTCAGATCGCCGATACTATGCCGAATCGCACTTTATCGGTATGGTGCAATCCGAGATCACCAAAACCACGGATGAAAGCAATCTTGTGGAAGAGGCAAAAAATAACAATCCCACAACAGAGGTGGAATATCCGACATCCGTCAATATGACGACGGACTCGGAAGCTGACTCTGTGATAGCCGCCATTGAGGCAAGATTAGAGTCGGAACCCGGATCGGACCAGTTCGATACCGAAGACGGAGATGTAGACGCTTTCGAGAGAAAGGTCAAATCTTTTCAAGAGGGATTCCACGAAGTACTGATGGCAAAACCGGCTGAAAACACGGATGCCGAAAGTCAGGAAAGCCCTAAAACACCTCCGCCAGAGGAAAGAGAGGATGGAGAAGCCAGTCCAACTTACCCGGATGTCAAGGAATTGACAGAGGAAGAACCTGGTAAAAAAAACCCCTCTTCCAAGAAAAAACACAAAGCTTCCAAGAAACTCCAATACAAGCTCCGGAAGAAAAAATTGGCTGATCCAGCCAACGAAAACCTGGAAGCACGAGGAGGAAGTGGAGTTAAGCTTGCGGAGAAGAAAACAAAGGAAATCTCTGTTCCGCCAATGTCAGAGCAAGACGAACAGGATCTACTTCAAACACCAGTGGGACCCCACGAACCCCCTGAAGTGCTGGAAGCCAGGAGACAAGCTCTCCAAGGACAACAACAACATCTATTCCGAACTCGGGAACATCTCCAAAAAACCCAAGCTGACATTAAGTTAAAGCAGGAAAAATCGAAGAGTATGAGAGAAGGAATAGATCTGGCATTAAACCTACACGGTTACCCGAAATCGCAAGACCGGAAGTACTGCAGCCAAAGGAACGGTTTCAAAACCCGGTCTGGCAAAAGCAAGTAAACGTCAAAGATGCTAGGGGCGAACCTATATACAAAACCGCAACAGAAAATGCGGAGGCCGCGTTCGCCATCCTCAACAACGATCTGTACTCCAATGGCGAAAAACTTCAAGGGGTGTATGCTTTCTTAGGAAAAGCATTGCAACAGCAACATCGAGGGCAAGAAAGATCAGGGAAGATGCACGACGATCAGCCCTATGCAAAACAGCTAGATGCGCCGCTGGAGCACCTGGACCTGAAGAAGCTGGAGATTCAAATAATTCAAAAGAGAAGAAAGAAGATCCGAGAAAAGACAAGAAAAAGGCTGATAACAAGGATGTAGCATCCAGAACCGGATCCCATCTGCCGAAAGATGGAATTAATCCCCGAGATCGGGAAGAACGAAACCGGAAAGACGGCAAAGCAATGCCGCCACGCCCTGCTGAAAAAGCCGGAAGATACGACATTCCTCACAGGCGTGAGAGATCCCGTACACCTCCCAGGAATAAGGAAAGACATAGGAGCATAACTCCACCTTATCCCAAAGGGCATGATAACAGAGGAAATAGAGACAACCCTGGAAGAGCGCGTTCGCGCAACAATGGAAAAGAAAGGAGCAGATCCCCTTCTATCCATTCAGCCGGGAGATACTCCGCACACATTGATAGAGCAGAAAGAGATGATCTATAATTCGGACCCAAGTGTTTCACAGACAGGATCCGAAGAATAACTCTGCATTCTGGCTTCGCCAAAGTTGGTCCAACATATAAAAAATACACCGGCAGTACAAACCCGGATACCTGGCTCTTAGACTATTACACAATCGACCAGATTAACAATGGGACAGACCCAGAGGCAGTAAAATTCCTCCCCCTAATGTTACTGGATGGAGCCAGAGACTGGATCAACGGGCTTCCGTCAAGAACTGTCGATAGCTGGGATGATATGGCTAGAGTATTTACTCAGCATTTTCGGGGAACGTACAAACGCCCCAACAGCATCAACCAGTTAAACTGTTGCACCTAGTTTGAAGATGAACCATTGATGGCTAGGTTGAGACTCCAAGTGCAGAGTGTGTAGCTCGTGGCAAGCCTTCTTCCCCACGAGGGTGACTCGAGGGTTTATATCGAACTCTTGGGGAGCCAGTATTTCAGCAGTTGTCTTCCAAGCTTCCTCTAGGATCCTGCAAACAAATAGAGAGTTTTGTGCCCTCAACCTCACCAAGTGGTTGTCAAGCACAAGGTGTGAGACTTCTAAATTGCAATGCAAAACTGAAAGTAAATGTGCAATAATTAAATCTACTACTAAATGCAAATGAGAAAATAAATATGCAATGGATTGTTTTTGTATTTTTGTGATGCAAGTGGTGATGGAGATAATGTAAATTCGAATTGGAGATGCAAGTAAAGTAAAGTGCAAGTAAAGTAAATTGCAGCAAAGTAACTAGAGTGTTTTCTTATAATTAAAATAGGACCGGGGTTCATGGTTTTACACTTGCATTCTCTCAAGTAAAGTAGTAGACGGTGGACATAAATAATTACATGTGAGATTACAATAACATGTTTAACATTGAGTACTTTCATATGGGCATCACGTCCTAGCATAGAGATCTCTACGGTCATATTGATCCCTCTTATACTCCACCAAGATGCGAAATAAATCATAACACCTCGATAATTAAGGAAAAACCAGAGTATAGCTTTAAGCAATGTGACATGAAGTTGAAGTAAGAACTTGCTAGATCTAGTCATGGAGATTGATTAGTGTCACTTCAAATCCCCGGTAACAAGGTACACCTTTTTATCCCTAGTGAGGTAACTAAGAAAGGTTTAACAAAACCTAAGTGGATCGCTGAACTTCTGTCACTTTCACAGCACTAGCCACCCCCCGTTACTCCAACTAATGCACCCATCACCCCACACACGCTCTCAAGAACTAGATTGATCAAAGCTAGCAAATAAGAACGGGGTACATAAGATATATCTACTCAAATAACTCAAGAGAAACAATTGCAATCTCAGATTCAATAACTCATAGAAATGATCCACCACATAGGAATTACAACGGTGCCCGTAATCATGTGAGGCAGCTCATACGGATCTAATTAGTGAAGCACATAGAGAGAGAGATACAAGTGCTACTTCCAGAAACCCATAGCCCTGGGGTGGACTACTCCCTCTTCATGGAGATGTCGATGGAGATGACGTTGGAGGGGTAGGAGATCACACCGTCGGCGCCCCGCCGGAGTTTTCCCGCTCCAATCTCGAACTCTAGGTCTCTGTTTTGGTGTTTCGGCGGCGCTCCTCTCCGTAAGGGTACGAGGGACCCTTTTTATAGTCGGTTTTAGGTCAAGACGGAGTCGGTAAGTCGAAGATGGAAGGAATTGGGGCCACAAGGGCTAAAAGGGGGCCTCTCACGCGGCCAAGGAATCTGGCCGCGTGGAGGGTCCTCTTTTGGGCCTCCTTGCCCAATTCTTGTGGATCCTTCGCCCGCAAGTCTTCTCCTTCCAAAAAAATGACCCCCGCAGATTTTCAGGTGATTTCGCGGAAGTTTGCCCCCTGAAACGTCAAAAATATAAACAACGGGGTTTCTGACAGACAGGGTTAATTCCATAAAAGTTGGGGGACTTTGTAATTTAACCCCAAAATACTATAAAACATTGAATTATACCCTTATATGATGCAATATGTAATAGAAAACCATGTGAAAATATGCAAAATTCATCTATGCATTTTACATGCATCAACATCCCCAAGCTTAACCCATGCTCGTCCTCGAGTATGAAGGTGATAAAACTAAGATGGGTTTTGCATATTGAAACAATTATGGGATATCAAGGAGGATTATTCATGCTACATATAATCAAATGATTAATACTAGAAATGAGTAGCAATATACAATTCATGTTGTAAGAAATATCAAATATGCAAGCAAAGATGCTTCATGAAAGTTCACAAAGTGTATAATGATATAAAAGCACTATGGACCAAATGCATACATAAAATGAAAAATAAAATCCTATATTGGTCAAAGAATAGCATAATGGAGAATAGAAAATATGGTGGACACTTTGGAGAAAATTGAGTAGAGGTAAAACATGATCAAGTCTTATTTAGCCTCTAAATTATTCAACTAAAATTACTAATTCAAATGTGGTATCCATTGATATAGGACTCTCATTGCCCCTTTATCACTAGCATCTTAAAATTGTGAGTATTGAAGTAATGAGAATGACAAGGTGGTTGAAAGCCTCATGCCCCATGAGTGAGAAAACCTACTCCATGATTACTCAACTTAAGATTCCTAATAAGCTTTGTACAATCATAATAAGTATTAATGACATCATAGAGAACCGCAAAGAGGTACCTCTTGCCCCATGACATGGAAACAAGCCCATGTTACAATGACAAGATGAACAAACGGAGTAGACTCATCATCCTTTTTATTTTCATTCACTATTATGCATAGCTTCTTATTTTATTATAGGATGTGTTGTAGAGTCACTCAAGCTATAAGTAAATTTCCACCATGATAAAGCATGGCTTGGGTTAGCGGCCCAATGCCTTTCTCTAGTCATATAGATACTTACTCATCAAAACTTACTATTCCTTTATTTCATTTCGGCATGGCAGGAGTCCAAAAACAAAAGTACATGATATCAACCAAATGTAAATTTTTTTGTGCAATGTTGAAAGCTTTCCGGTGATACACGTTTATAGCTAGCTCCCAACCACACAATTGTCAAACGCAAAACTTGTGACTCCCATTATTGGGTCATGTTTATTAGATGCATAAAAAGTAAAGTGTGCCTTCAAAAGTTCGTGAGAGTCCTATCCCAAGTTCAACCCATGAAAATTAATAAAGTGAATATCTTAATTTAGAACATAAATAACACAATAACATGGTGAACATACTCGGAATAGCAATGAAGCTAATGGGAAGATATGGTGGACTCACTGGAAATACTTGGCTAAGGAGTGTTGGAAACAAGTTTTTACTTGTTGGAATTTTTAAATTTTTGGGCTAGCAAGAGGGAGATAGTTGACCAGCTACTATGCATGCATATGTCCATAGAACTACTCATTTCATGAAAAACTAAATAAACCAGCAATTAACATCAAGGACATGAATAAGAGATAGCTCAAGACAAAATTATTGTAAATTTCTACACATAAAAAGCCTATAAATCATGCAAACATATGTAGCTCTTCAAATCAACCATGGCATCCCTATTCCAAGTCATAATACTAGCATACAATACATTCAAACCCCAAACTCCAGTAGCTCAATCTCATATAAAATGATGGCGTTGGTCTTATCAAAACAAAAATAAAAACAAAAACTAGACGCTTCAAGTCTCTACGATAAATGCTTTGCTTAGAAAAACAGAAAGTAGACGTGTGCTAACCAAAAGAGTGTAGCTCCAGTGGGGTGTTCATCAAATCCCCAAGCTTATGTCTTTCACCATTCTTGGATGTCTTGAGGCGCAGCTTCTCTATTCCCTGTGAAAAAACTTCACAAAATATGTTTCTCCCATTTTTTTTTCTGTGGGGTGAGATTAGTAAGGACAAACAAATCACATGCTTGCTGTGCAAAATTCCAAATCAAATGCTCCAGTAGATAGACAATAAGTTTTATTATGTTGTATGTTCACTCTATTGCTTGAAAGAATCATGTAAATTCGATTCCCAAGCCCAAAGAGTGCATAAAACAAAAGAAGGCAGAATCTGTCCAGAAATGCAGCAGCAGCAAAACGCACGTTTTTCCCTAATCTAGACTCGTCAAAAAATTAAGCCAATTTTTGTGCTTGCAGAGGATGAAAAGTTCCAGAACATCCTAAAAAATTAGCTCAATCCGACATACCAATAAAAAACTTAAAATCATACGGTGAGCAGACTCGTGCTGAAACAGAAATTTCATGCACTAGGATAGCAATTTATAAGTCCAAATGGGTTTGACTTGACTTTTTATTGAAAACTACAGAATTAAAACAAAAAAAAACTAATATCTTGAGACAGCAAGAGGAAACTAGGAAAATCCAAACAAAAACAACCGGGTTGCCTCCCGTAAAGCGTTTTCTTTATAGCCATATAGCTAGGCTTTACTTACTTGATAATCAAGAGGGATAAAGCTCATTAGGGAGCTTGTTCTTCAGCGTGCCCCTCTTCCTTGGGAAGTGCTCCATGCTTTTATTCTGAGGGAACTGAAACTTGACATTCCCTTCCTTGGAGTCTATGATTGCACCTGTAGTACGAAGAAAAGGTCTACCCAAAATAATAGAACTAGGGGATTTATCCCCCATATCCATAATAATGAAATCAACGGGTAAAAAAGTCATGTGCAATTCAATCATAACATCTTTTACTTGTCCTATATCATGTTTAGTAGAGTTATCAGCAAGGAAAAATTCACTTGAGCACTTTTCTAAATTTTCTAGTTCTAGCAATTCATATAATTCTTTAGAGAGTACCGATACACTAGAACCTAGATCTAACATAGCATGGTGAATTTTTTTCCAATTGAAACTAGCACCTTGGGGATCCATGCATCCCCAAGCTTAGGAGGTATCATGGCCTCATTCTTGTACCTAGCAATTTTTTCTTGCAAGACATGATTAGAAATTTAAGATCCAAAGCCAGGTTGATTAACATTTATAGTGGGATCACTAGCAAATTTTTGTAGAGTAGCAATAAGTTCTTGCAAGCTACTTTTTTCTAAATCAAGCACTGGATCCTTAATTTCAGTAAGAATCATAATTTCCTCTACTTTACTCTCTAATTTAGCTAGAATTCTTGATTCATGAGGACTAATTTCATCTTTTCTAGCAAGATAAGACATATATGGAAGTAAATATTCAGGGTACTTCACTACTTCATTCAAAGTTTCTTCTAAGCTAGTAGGGACATGCTCACTTGTATTCTCAGCAATATGATCAATATTTTCAATAATAGGAGCAGCAATAGTAATATAATTCATTCCTACACTAGGTTGTGCTTGTGGCTTTCCTGCTGACATGCTTAATAGAGTTGCTTGATTATCAGCTAATTTTGACAATGCTTTATCTAAATTCGAAAATTGAAGTTGCAATCCTTTAATATCACTACTAATGGATGCAATAGACTTATTTAACTCATGTATCATAGCATTGTGACTAGCAACTTGTTCCATAAGCAATTTATTAGATTCAGAAATTTCACTAGAAGGCTTCCACTTATTTTCATTAGCATTAGGATATGGAACAAAAGGTTTATTTGGCACATAAGGAGGTTTACTATATGAATTGTAAGCATTACCAAAACCATTTCTACCATAATTCCTAACAAAATTAACATCCACACTTTCAGAATTACTACCAACTAGCTCCTCCAAATGAACATTCTCCATATTTTGTTTATTAATAAAAGCAAGAATAGTGTCCATTTTAGAAGACAAATCATTGGTTTCTTCAATTGAGTTTATTTTCTTAGTGGGATTGGGTGCTCTTTCAGTATTCCATTGACTATAATTTTGCAATATGGTTTCTAATATGCTCTTAGCCTCACCTACAGTTTTACTCATAAAGGCACCTCCAGCAGCAGAATCAAGTATATTTCTAGACATGTAGTTTAGACCATTATAAAAAGAGTGTAGTATGGTCCATTCATTTACTCCATGTGATGGGCATGTTCTAAGCATTAATTTAATTCTATTCCATGCCATGGCTACATGTTCATTATCATTTTGCCTAAATGAGAGGATATTATTCCTATTTTGCAAAATTTTAACGGGAGGATAATATTTCTTAATGAAAGCTTCTTTTAAATCATCCCAAGACTTTATACTAGCTGTAGGTAGTGAAAGTAACCATTCTTTAGCCTTTCATCTAAGTGAAAAAGGAAATAATTTCAGTTTTAAAACACTACTTTCCATATTTTTAAATTTTTGCATATCAGATATTTCCATGAAATCATGAAGATGCAAAGAGGCATCCTCCATAGCACTACCACCAAATTGCTCTCTAGTAATTAAATTCAATAAACTAGGACTTACTTCATAGCTTTCAGCTTGTATTTCAGGTGTAGTAATTGGCCTAGCAATGAATTGGTCATTGGGTGTATTTGTGTAGTCACTTAATTTAGTTCTATCACCCATTTTAACAGTTTTTATGTAGTTTTTAATTTTTTATGAAAAACTGAAAAGTAAAGTAACTAGGCAAATTCGAAATATTAAAATAAACTAGATAACTAAATGCAAAACTAAAATGCAAACTAAAATAAAATATGCAAGACAAAACAAAAACAAGAACAAAAATAAAACAAAAACAAAAACAAGACAAGAAACAAAACAATCTACTTGAAAGAAGGTGGAGATAGAAAGGACGGTACTCACGTAGGTGCAACCTCCCCAAGCTTAGGTGTTTGCACACCTTGTTGGTGATGAAGACTTCTTGTGAGCTCCCTTGGACAACTCCTTCACCTATGGCTCCCCGGCAACGGCGCCAGAAAAACGCTTGATGGCTAGGTTGAGACTCCAAGTGCAGAGTGTGTAGCTAGTGGCAAGCCTTCTTCCCCACGAGGGTGACTCGAGGGTTTATATCGAACTCTTGGGGAACCAGTATTTCAGCAGTTGTCTTCCAAGCTTCCTCCTGGATCCTGCAAACAAGTAGAGAATTTTGTGCCCTCAACCTCACCAAGTGGTTGTCAAGCACAAGGTGTGAGACTTCTAAATTGCAATGCAAAACTGAAAGTAAATGTGCAATAATTAAATCTACTACTAAATGCAAATGAGAAAATAAATATGCAATGGATTGTTTTTGTATTTTTGTGATGCAAGTGGTGATGGAGATAATGTAAATTCGAATTGGAGATGCAAGTAAAGTAAAGTGCAAGTAAAGTAAATTGCAGCAAAGTAACTAGAGTGTTTTCTTATATTTAAAATAGGACCGGGGTTCATGGTTTCACATTTGCATTCTCTCAAATAAAGTGGTAGACGGTGGACATAAAGAATTACATGTGAGATTACAATAACATGTTTATCACGTCCTAGCATAGAGATCTCTACGGTCATATTGACCTCTTATACTCCACCAAGATGCGAAATAAATCATAACACCTCGATAATTAAGGAAAACCCAGAGTATAGCTTTAAGCAATGTGACATGAAGTTGAAGTAAGAACTTGCTAGATCTAGTCATGGAGATTGATTATTGTCACTTCAAATCCCCGGTAACAAGGTACTCCTTTTTATCCCTAGTGAGGTAACTAAGCAAGGTTTAACAAAACCTAAGTGGATCGCTGAACTCCTGTCACTTTCACAGCACTAGCCACCCCCCGTTACTCCAACTAATGCACCCATCACCCCACACACACTCTCAAGAACTAGATTGATCAAAGCTAGCAAATAAGAACGGGGTACATAAGATACATCTACTCAAATAACTCAAGAGAAACAATTGCAATCTCAGATTCAATAACTCATAGAAAAGACCCACCACATAGGAATTACAACGGTGCCCGTAATCATGTGAGGCAGCTCATACGGATCTAATTAGTGAAGCACATAGAGAGAGATACAAGTGCTACTTCCACAAACCCATAGCCCTGGGGTGGACTACTCCCTCTTCATGGAGATGACGTTGGAGGGGTAGGAGATCACACCGGCGGCGCCCCGCCGGAGTTTTCCCCCTCCAATCTGGAACTCCAGGTCTCTGTTTTGGTGTTTTGGTGTTTCGGCGACGCTCTCTCCGTAAGGGTACGGGGGACCCTTTTTATAGTCGGTTTTAGGTCAAGACGGAGTCGGTAAGTCGAAGATGGAAGGAATTGGTGCCACAGGGGCCAAAAGGGGGCCTCTCACGCGGCCAAGGAATCTGGCCGCGTGGAGGGTCCTCTTTTGGGCCTCCTTGCCCAATTCTCGTGGATCCTTCGCCCGCAAGTCTTCTCCTTCCAAGAAAATGACCCCCCGCAGATTTTCAGGTGATTTCGCGGAAGTTTGCCCCCTGAAACGTCAAAAATATAGAAAACGGGGTTTCTGACAGGCAGGGTTAATTCCATAAAAGTTGGGGGACTTTGTAATTTAACCCCAAAATACTACAAAACATTGAATTATACCCTTATATGATGCAATATGTAATAGAAAACCATGCGAAAATATGCAAAATTCATCTATGCATTTTACATGCATCAACCTGTTATAAAGATCATTCCAAATTACTCTTGACTGGATGAACTAGACCTAATTCATCATCTCAAGTGAAACATTGGTCACTTTGCTTTGTTTAAACTTTCGTGCCAAAATTTGCCGTACTTTTAGATGCATGATTTGCAAATGCACATATTAAATTTAGATCCTTATAACCTCCCACACACTGGGATGTTACAGTATCTCCCCCTTAACAAGAACTTTGTCCCGAAGTTTAACCTATCTCACGTAAAGATAGGTAGAGAGAACTTCTGTAGACCGTTGATTCTTCACAACTGTTTTCTTGTGCTTGACTGTAACATCCCAAGTATGAAAAATAGCCATTAGAATGTTTTGCTCTCTGTTATTTTATGTTTTGCATCATGGCATCATGTTGATTGCAATTGTTTTGCTTGTTTTCCTTTTGTTTTCCTCTGTTTTCATTTGTTTTCCTTTGTTTTCTATTTGAATTTCAACTCAAATTGCAAACCTTTGTTTCATACTTGTGATGTTACAATTTCTAAAATGATATTTCAAAATAAAACAATCAATTGTTTCCATTAAAGTGAGATTCCAAAACTGTTGTTTTGTTTCTATCAAAAATTCATTTAATACCAAACCCTTTTCAAATTCAATTAATTTCCAAAACAACAACCCTTTTGAAAGTTATGAAAATTGCAAAAGAAAATCAATCATTTGTTTCCATTAAACTAAGGTTCAAACTAATTAAATTGTTGCTTTCAATATTTCACTTAATACCCAAAATTCATTTAAATTGCATTCCAATTCATTTAATTTTCCAACAACAACCATTTGAATCAATGAAACAAAACACTCCAATCAATTTGCTTCAAAATAACTTGAGGGCCCAAAAACCAATTATATGTTTCCTTTTAATAATAACTCACTTAATCTCAAATTATTTCAAATCTCAATCAAATCACAAATAGTATTTATATTTGAACTTTTTAAAATCCCAATGTTGGCAAGTGGTTGCTGCTAACTTAAATAGCTAAAACACATTTTTCCTAAAACTTTTTCCTAACCCAAAACCCTCTTTCTCTTCCTATTCCTAATTCTGCAAAAAAATAAATAAAACAGAAACAATTAATAAAAAGAAGAGAAGAGAGAGAGAGAGCCAACCAGGCCCAGCCCATTTTCCCCCTTGGCCTGGTACCTCCTCGAGGTCGTCATCAACCTCTGTACGGCGCCATCAGAAGATGTCCACGTCGGTTCACAAAATGGAGCAACGGCTGAGCTCTTCCCCCTCCCCCTATAAGTCCTACCCGGTGCCCTAGGGTTTCCCCTACCCCTCTTCTTCCTTCCTCTTCCCTCTCCCCGCCTCCAGCCTCTTCTTTCTCCCTCCCTTTCTTCTCTGTTGCTCCCCTCTCTGAATTTCATCTCCCTGTACTGAACCTGTACCGAGCACCCGTCCCTCCGGTGATCGTCGGAGCTCCGGGCTCCCTCCGGCCCGGGCGACCGCGGGAATGGAACCCCACGGCCGCCCTCTTCCTCCTCCCCCCTCGGCACGGGCCGGGAGGGGCTGTGCCGCCGCCGCCATCAACCTCAAGACGCCGGCGACCACCTGCTGCGCCTGTCCGCCCCGACCTCCTCCTGCTTCGAGCGCTCGAGGTGAGGCCCGCGATACCCTTCCCCTCGATCCCCTCTCCTCCACTCCCTTGGCCGCACCCCCACGGCGCCCCCCTCCGGCGAGCCCACGGCGAGCACAGCCGCTGCAGCGATCGACCACCCCCCCGCTCCTGTCCGCTCAGTTTCAGTTACGCAATGTTCAGTTAACAGTCCCGCGTTTCTGCACCTTATACCCCCCGTTTTCCCTCTCCCATCACAAGCAGCACACTAGCCCATCTGGTTTCCCTTGTGCGCAGGAAGCAGGAGGTGGGGGGTTCGATTCCCCCCTCCCACAATAAAACAAACCTTTTATTTTGCAATGTTTTGATACAGCACCTTCTCAGTAATCATAGCTAGGTCCCTGTTAAATAAATTTAGACCCCTGTAAAAATATTTTCCAAGTCCCTAGATTCATAAAAATGGCAGATTTGCACCAAATCTTGTAAAATGCATAAGAAAATCATCCCAACTCCAAATTCAACATTTTTGATATGTTTTCTGTACCAAATTAAATGTTCTATCCAAATATAAAATTTGTTTACTGTTTTGAATATTTTAAATTGGTGCAATATTTGAAAACTTGTCAAATTCACTTAAACTTGCAAAATTCATAACTTGGGCATAAAAATTCCAAATTCCACAAACTAAATATTTTTTCCAATCAACTTTTCATGTACTTTCCAAATATAAATTTTGTTTGATGTTTTGGATAATTTAAATTGCTGAAAACAACTGTTTCTTAATTATTGCATTTAAAATTGCCAAAATAATAACTTGCTCATTTTAAATCAAATTTCAACAAATGAAATATGTTTTCCATGCAAAATTAAACCACCTTTCCAAATATAAAATTTGTTTCATGTTTTGAATAATTAAAATTGGTTAAATGATTTAAACCTTGTTTAAATCATTTAATATTGCTAAATTTATAACTTGATCAAATTAAATTCTTTTGGGGCATATAAAATATGTTTTCAAACCATAAAAGCATAACCTTTTCAAATATGAACTTCACTCAATGTTTTTCACAACTAAAAATTCAAATAAGTTCATGTTTGAATTAAATTCATTTAATTCTTGCTTAAACTTGTTTAATTCATAAATAATTTATTTGAAATTCTTTTTCAATAAGTGAAACATGTATTGCAACTAAAATCTTGTTTTCTTTTCAAATATAAACTTTGTTATCTATTTTGAACAATTAAAATTGGTGAAAACAACAAATGCTTGAGTGACACCTTTAAGTAACCAAAATTCCATAACTTGATAAATGAATTTCCAAACTTGGTAAACCTTATTTCCAATTGGTTCTATTGTTGTTATTTTGTTGTTTTCCTCATCCATGCATCATGCTAATCCACTTTCACATGTTGCTTAGTTGTAAAACAATTAATTCAACCATAATTCATGGGCTTTTCATGTGCAACTCAAATTGCATATGGGTCCATTTAAATTGTGTTACCATGTCAACTAGTTTATTTTGATGCATCAATTAAATGGTCATGCATCATCCCATGTTTGTGCACTATGCCATGTTATTGATTGTTTATCTTTCTGCATTGTTTGTTTGCTTCTTCTTGGATAAACGACGACGTTGAGACCGACGATACTTACGACACCCCTTCTAAGGAGTTAGCTCAGTACCAGGCTACTGGGTTTGCAGGCAAGTATTCACTCACATGAACCACTGTGTTCCTTTCAACATTGGATACCGATACTTTTCCGTTGTCTATTCTGCTAGCCCTATGAATAGTTGCTTCTGTTACGAACCTATCACATGTATCCTTTAACCTTGATATTGCCTCACCTCCATACCTATAACCATTGTTTGAGCCCGTGTCTTACTAGCATGCTTAGGTTGTTTTGCTCGAGTCTGTTACCCGTTACTTTCTGTTATCTATTTTTCATTACGTTCTGGGGGCCCGATGTTTAATCAATCAATCATGCTAATGTTGTTATTAATAATAATTTGATGATAAGGCACCGGCAGGAGGCCCAGGGTGGTTTTGAGGCCTGCTAGTGTCGACCCTAATAGGAAAAGGGTCTTGTCTACTGATCCATGATGAGCGCACTAACCGCATGTGGGAAGCGAGTATGGGCGCCCCCCTCAATTTGATTCGATTCGCATCTCGTCCAAATCGCCTCATTTAGTTCGTGTTTTCCATTTGCCGCATGCATGTTCTTGCGAGCCCAGGCCAGGGTGGAACTTTTGTAGTCGGCATATAGGGGGACACGGTCTTAGAGTGCTATGAGGGTCCCTTTTCTTCGGGGCTCGATTAGCCGTGCGCCCAAGGTTCTTTGGGCTTGATGCGAAGAAGAGTTGGGTTCTGTAGAGTGCCTCGCTTGGTGGGTTTGATTCCCGTCTGGCGGGATATTCTTGCGTGTACGGCCAAATTGGTGCACCCCTGCAGGGATAAATCTTCTCGAGAAGCCGTGTTTTCCGCGGTTATGGACTACTTGGTGAAAGTACTGGCTAACAAGTACTCAGGACAACTTAAACCTAATGATTAACAACCTTACACCCAATGATTAACAACTTGACTAGTAATATGCTTATTGACACAATAATCTGAACCATCATTAAGTCAACTGTGTGAGTTATCCTCGGATTGCTTCTTTGGATAAGGGGCGAGGTCCAGGATGGGTTTGTTTGGTGGTTAGTTATAGTTGGTTACGATACACGATCTTATCTCCTTTCTGGTAGCCGGAAGTTGCAGTATGTTCTGTAGTTGGTTAGAGCAGCCAGTTGCAGCATCTTTATATCCCCTTCCTTCCGTTGAACCCAAAGCATCTGTGCTTGGTGTTGACGGGTTACACTTTGGTGAACTGTGAGTCTTGCTTGCCAGTACGTTTATGTACTGACCCCTTTGGGGCTGTGGTTTCCGTAGACGACGTTTCCGAGGATCTACATGGTGGTTACTACGTGGAGTTTGACGAGACTGCTGACGAGTAGATAGCGGACCCGTGCAGGATCCAAGACTTCGTGGATGGGCTCCGTCTGTTCGTTCCCGGCCTCTTAGGACTATTTGGATCTTGTCTGTACTCAGACATGTTGAATGCTTCCGCTGTGATGTAATGATGTATTGTTGGGACAGGTGTCCTCTGAATGATTGTATTTGCTATCTCTGCTCTAATGAGAGCTATTTGCAACTTATTTCCATCTTTTGTGTCGTAGAGATCTATTCTGATATCGCTTGTTCAAACGCCGTTGACGTACCATGTGTGTATGTTTTGAAGTACGTCAACGGAAGTATCTGGATTTCTAAGGGATGGTTTGCGCAGACGATGAACAGTAAGAGATGGTTGTCACACGTTTACGTGTTGGCCTGCTCATATTGAGATGCGGGTGCCGGTATGCCCCGTAAGCCATTTATCTACTGTTTAACGGACTGTGAGTATCCCCTAGAAGTCCCAGTGCGACAAATGGTATCAGAGCCTGTCTGCCTGTAGGATCCCTTTTTATTGGTCGCAGTTGAGTCTAGAGACTATTTTGTAGCTATATAGGACAAATGAAACGTGAGAGTAGGAATTCTGTTCTTTTTCTTCTTTCCCCACCCACCCTCCCTTTTCTAGTAAAGAAGTGCAACGTTGTTTTCCCTTCTCATCTCAACTTTCAAGTTAGGATTTCACGTATCCTGGTTTCTCTAGGATGGTTATATCTACTAGACCATAGGAATGGAGGTGGTTGTGACATGATTTATCATGTTGCCTACTCATGATTGAGAACGGAGGCGTGTAAGCCCCGGAAGCAAATCCTCTATCCCTTAAGCAGTAGATATTGATCCTTTAGAAGCCCGGATGGGTTTTCCATAGTACCTCAGGAGTGTTTTGTTCTCGTTTTTCCCGGTGTTGCTTCAATATCCTGTTCTTCTCAACATCCTTTTCGTCCGTTGAAACCTTGTTGTTGTTTTCCACTTCAATTCTTCTACCGGCGTCTAATCAAAACTTCCCAAATATCAAGTCTATCTGGCCAGAAAGGTTGTTGTTGTTGTTGTTGTTGTTGATTCCAGGCTATGAGAGCTGGCACTCCTATCACCTGGGGTTGTTTCGAGGAAGCATTCCTGAATCACCACATTCCAGATAGTCTATCCTCCAAATCAATCAAATTCTGGTCAGCTATACACCCTCAATACAAAATCTCTACCTCTACTAAAAAATGTTCGGGTGGTTTCCAATTTCCCTGACATCTTTCCAGAGGAGTTGCCAGAAATGCCTATCGTTTTGAACTTCCAGAAAAACTATCCAACGTGCACGATGTGTTTCACGTGTCACAGTTCAAGAGGATCTTCCCAAGAAGTTTCCGGACCTTTTCTTTTCTCAGTAGGAATCTCGGGGCGCGATTCCTTCAAGGGGGGGCGTTTTGTAACATCCCAAGTATGAAAAATAGCCATTAGAATGTTTTGCTCTCTGTTATTTTATGTTTTGCATCATGGCATCATGTTGATTGCAATTGTTTTGCTTGTTTTCCTTTTGTTTTCCTCTGTTTTCATTTGTTTTCCTTTGTTTTCTATTTGAATTTCAACTCAAATTTCAAACCTTTGTTTCATACTTGTGATGTTACAATTTCTAAAATGATATTTCAAAATAAAACAATCAATTGTTTCCATTAAAGTGAGATTCCAAAACTGTTGTTTTGTTTCTATCAAAAATTCATTTAATACCAAACCCTTTTCAAATTCAATTAATTTCCAAAACAACAACCCTTTTGAAAGTTATGAAAATTGCAAAAGCAAATCAATCATTTGTATCCATTAAACTAAGGTTCAAACTAATTAAATTGTTGCTTTCAATCTTTCACTTAATACCAAAAATTCATTTAAATTGCATTCCAATTCATTTAATTTTCCAACAACAACCATTTGAATCAATGAAACAAAACACTCCAATCAATTTGCTTCAAAATAACTTGAGGGCCCAAAAACCAATTATATGTTTCCTTTTAATAATAACTCACTTAATCTCAAATTTTTTCAAATCTCAATCAAATCACAAATAGTATTTATATTTGAACTTTTTAAAATCCCAATGTTGGCAAGTGGTTGCTGCTAACTTAAATAGCTAAAACACATTTTTCCTAAAACTTTTTCCTAACCCAAAACCCTCTTTCTCTTCCTATTCCTAATTCTGCAAAAAAATAAATAAAACAGAAACAATTAATAAAAAGAAGAGAAGAGAGAGAGAGAGAGAGCCAACCAGGCCCAGCCCATTTCCCCCCTTGGCCTGGTACCTCCTCGAGGTCGTCATCAACCTCTGTACGGCGCCATCAGAAGATGTCCACGTCGGTTCACAAAATGGAGCAACGGCTGAGCTCTTCCCCCTCCCCCTATAAGTCCTACCCGGTGCCCTAGGGTTTCCCCTACCCCTCTTCTTCCTTCCTCTTCCCTCTCCCCGCCTCCAGCCTCTTCTTTCTCCCTCCCTTTCTTCTCTGTTGCTCCCCTCTCTGAATTTCATCTCCCTGTACTGAACCTGTACCGAGCACCCGTCCCTCCGGTGATCGTCGGAGCTCCGGGCTCCCTCCGGCCCGGGCGACCGCGGGAATGGAACCCCACGGCCCCCTCTTCCTCCCCCCCTCGGCACGGGCCGGGAGGGGCTGTGCCGCCGCCGCCATCAACCTCAAGACGCCGGCGACCACCTGCTGCGCCTGTCCGCCCCGACCTCCTCCTGCTTCGAGCGCTCGAGGTGAGGCCCGCGATACCCTTCCCCTCGATCCCCTCTCCTCCACTCCCTTGGCCGCACCCCCACGGCGCCCCCCTCCGGCGAGCCCACGGCGAGCACAGCCGCTGCAGCGATCGACCCCCCCCCCCCGCTCCTGTCCGCTCAGTTTCAGTTACGCAATGTTCAGTTAACAGTCCCGCGTTTCTGCACCTTATACCCCCCGTTTTCCCTCTCCCATCACAAGCAGCACACTAGCCCATCTGGTTTCCCTTGTGCGCAGGAAGCAGGAGGTGGGGGGTTCGATTCCCCCCTCCCACAATAAAACAAACCTTTTAATTTGCAATGTTTTGATACAGCACCTTCTCAGTAATCACAGCTAGGCCCCTGTTAAATAAATTTAGACCCCTGTAAAAATATTTTCCAAGTCCCTAGATTCATAAAAATGGCAGATTTGCACCAAATCTTGTAAAATGCATAAGAAAATCATCCCAACTCCAAATTCAACATTTTTGATATGTTTTCTGTACCAAATTAAATGTTCTATCCAAATATAAAATTTGTTTACTGTTTTGAATATTTTAAATTGGTGCAATATTTGAAAACTTGTCAAATTCACTTAAACTTGCAAAATTCATAACTTGGGCATAAAAATTCCAAATTCCACAAACTAAATATTTTTTCCAATCAACTTTTCATGTACTTTCCAAATATAATTTTTTTTTGATGTTTTGGATAATTTAAATTGCTGAAAACAAATGTCTCTTAATTATTGCATTTAAAATTGCCAAAATAATAACTTGCTCATTTTAAATCAAATTTCAACAAATGAAATATGTTTTCCATGCAAAATTAAATCACCTTTCCAAATATAAAATTTGTTTCATGTTTTGAATAATTAAAATTGGTTAAATGATTTAAACCTTGTTTAAATCATTTAATATTGCTAAATTTATAACTTGATCAAATTAAATTCTTTTGGGGCATATAAAATATGTTTTCAAACCATAAAAGCATAACCTTTTCAAATATGAACTTCACTCAAAGTTTTGCACAACTAAAAATTCAAATAAGTTCATGTTTGAATTAAATTCATTTAATTCTTGCTTAAACTTGTTTAATTCATAAATAATTTATTTGAAATCCTTTTTCAATAAGTGAAACATGTATTGCAACTAAAATCTTGTTTTCTTTTCAAATATAAACTTTGTTATCTATTTTGAACAATTAAAATTGGTGAAAACAACAAATGCTTGAGTGACACCTTTAAGTAACCAAAATTCCATAACTTGATAAATGAATTTCCAAACTTGGTAAACCTTATTTCCAATTGGTTCTATTGTTGTTATTTTGTTGTTTTCCTCATCCATGCATCATGCTAATCCACTTTCACATGTTGCTTAGTTGTAAAACAATTAATTCAACCATAATTCATGGGCTTTTCATGTGCAACTCAAATTGCATATGGGTCCATTTAAATTGTGTTACCATGTCAACTAGTTTATTTTGATGCATCAATTAAATGGTCATGCATCATCCCATGTTTGTGCACTATGCCATGTTATTGATTGTTTATCTTTCTGCATTGTTTGTTTGCTTCTTCTCGGATAAACGACGACGTTGAGACCGACGATACTTACGACACCCCTTCTAAGGAGTTAGCTCAGTACCAGGCTACTGGGTTTGCAGGCAAGTATTCACTCACATGAACCACTGTGTTCCTTTCAACATTGGATACCGATACTTTTCCGTTGTCTATTCTGCTAGCCCTATGAATAGTTGCTTCTGTTACGAACCTATCACATGTATCCTTTAACCTTGATATTGCCTCACCTCCATACCTATAACCATTGTTTGAGCCCGTGTCTTACTAGCATGCTTAGGTTGTTTTGCTCGAGTCTGTTACCCGTTACTTTCTGTTATCTATTTTTCATTACGTTCTGGGGGCCCGATGTTTAATCAATCAATCATGCTAATGTTGTTATTAATAATAATTTGATGATAAGGCACCGGCAGGAGGCCCAGGGTGGTTTTGAGGCCTGCTAGTGTCGACCCTAATAGGAAAAGGGTCTTGTCTACTGATCCATGATGAGCGCACTAACCGCATGTGGGAAGCGAGTATGGGCGCCCCCCTCAATTTGATTCGATTCGCATCTCGTCCAAATCGCCTCATTTAGTTCGTGTTTTCCATTTGCCGCATGCATGTTCTTGCGAGCCCAGGCCAGGGTGGAACTTTTGTAGTCGGCATATAGGGGGACACGGTCTTAGAGTGCTATGAGGGTCCCTTTTCTTCGGGGCTCGATTAGCCGTGCGCCCAAGGTTCTTTGGGCTTGATGCGAAGAAGAGTTGGGTTGTGTAGAGTGCCTCGCTTGGTGGGTTTGATTCCCGTCTGGCGGGATATTCTTGCGTGTACGGCCAAATTGGTGCACCCCTGCAAGGATAAATCTTCTCGAGAAGCCGTGTTTTCCGCGGTTATGGACTACTTGGTGAAAGTACTGGCTAACAAGTACTCAGGACAACTTAAACCTAATGATTAACAACCTTACACCCAATGATTAACAACTTGACTAGTAATATGCTTATTGACACAATAATCTGAACCATCATTAAGTCAACTGTGTGAGTTATCCTCGGATTGCTTCTTTGGATAAGGGGCGAGGTCCAGGATGGGTTTGTTTGGTGGTTAGTTATAGTTGGTTACGATACACGATCTTATCTCCTTTCTGGTAGCCGGAAGTTGTAGTATGTTCTGTAGTTGGTTAGAGCAGCCAGTTGCAGCATCTTTATATCCCCTTCCTTCCGTTGAACCCAAAGCATCTGTGCTTGGTGTTGACGGGTTACACTTTGGTGAACTGTGAGTCTTGCTTGCCAGTACGTTTATGTACTGACCCCTTTGGGGCTGTGGTTTCCGCAGACGATGTTTCCGAGGATCTATATGGTGGTTACTACGTGGAGTATGACGAGACTGCTGACGAGTAGATAGCGGACCCGGGCAGGATCCAAGACTTCGTGGATGGGCTCCGTCTGTTCGTTCCCGGCCTCTTAGGCCTATTTGGATCTTGTCTGTACTCAGACATGTTGAATGATTCCGCTGTGATGTAATGATGTATTGTTGGGACAGGTGTCCTCTGAATGATTGTATTTGCTATCTCTGCTCTAATGAGAGCTATTTGCAACTTATTTCCATCTTTTGTGTCGTAGAGATCTGTTGTGATATCGCTTGTTCAAACGCCGTTGACGTACCATGTGTGTATGTTTTGAAGTATGTCAACGGAAGTATCTGGATTTCTAAGGGATGGTTTGCGCAGACGATGAACAGTAAGAGATGGTTGTCACACGTTTACGTGTTGGCCTGCTCATATTGAGATGCGGGTGCCGGTATGCCCCGTAAGCCATTTATCTACTGTTTAACGGACTGTGAGTATCCCCTAGAAGTCCCGGTGCGACATTGACCTGGGCATGTGTAGCCTCTTGTCTTGATTGTTCACCTTCCACTGTCTTGGATGTTGATCAATTACTATGCCTGTTATTATGACAACTCTATCGTGTTACTATGCATGTTATTATGACAACTCATGTTGTGCAAGAATGCCGGCCCAAGATTGGTGATATCGTCCACGATATGGACCAAGAGATGTACCATAATGTCAAAGAAGGCATGTGGGAAGTACATCTCAAGCTCGCATAGGATGGTGACGATCTCTTCCTGCAGCCTTCCGACTTTCTTCACGCTTATCGACATCCGAGTGATGATGTCGAAAAAGTTACAGAGGCCAGTGAGCGTTTGACGGACGTGCGGTTCCATTATCCCTCTGATTGCAACCGGAAGTATCTGCGTCATCATCACGTGTCAGTCATGAGACTTCATCCCGCTGAAGATTTTTTTCTCTTCGTCTAGGTATCTGATTATCAGCCCCACGTAACCTAAGGGAAATTTCACTCCGAGGAGGCATGTGAATATTTGCTCGAGCTCGTCGGGACTTAGAGTGAAGCAAGAGGGTTTCAGGCGGCGAGTTTGGTTTTGCTTAGCCCTTTTCCGCTTGCGGTCGTCCTTCTCCTCCACCTCATCCTCATCCTCCTCCGTCTATTTACGCGTAGAAGGCGGTAAGTGAAGCTCGCTCCTGATATTCAGGACCATCAGGTCGTATCTTGATTTTGGTCCGTCTTTGGTCCTATCTGGCATGTTGAACATAGTGCCAAGAAATCTCTCACACACATTCTTCGTGATATGCATGACATCAAGGCAGTGAGGCACTCCGAGGATTGGCCAGTACCGCAAGTCCCAAAACACGGACCTCCTTTTCCATACCCCCAAGAGCGGTCCTTCTGGCGAAGGACACTTTTTCTCTCCTCGCTTCCGCTTCTGTACCTTTCCCGGCGGAGGACATGTTTTCCAATTCTTCAATAGAGTATCGATCTCTTCTCCTCTTCTCTTGCGTGGAGGTAGATCGAGCTCATCTTTACCGTTGAACAGGTCTCCACGCTTTCTCCACGGGTCATTCTGTTGTAGCCACATTCGATGCCTCATGTATACGGTTTTAGAAGATCTGGGATCCTTGTGTAGGTGTAGAAACGGCGTAAATTCCATGCACCTGACACAAGCCTTGTGTCCATGGCACACCTGACATGCAATATATCCGGATCCGAGATAGTCCTGCACCGTCGTGATCAGGGCGGCTCTCATACGAAAAGGTTCTTCTCTGAAGGCGTCCCATGTTTCCACCCCTTCCTCCCACAACGTGTCTAGCTCCTCCTTCAATAGCTCGAGATACAGGTTTATATTGCTCCCTGGCTGGGTCGGCCCTTGAATTAGCATACTCATGTGTATGTACTTCCTCTTCAAACACAACCATGGGGGGAGGTTGTACATCCATACAAACACGGGCCAGGTGCTATGTTTGCTGCTCTGGTTGCCAAACGGATTGAGACCGTCAGTGCTCGCACCAAGCCTGATGTTCCTTGGATTGTTCCCGAATTCTTCATTGAATGCGTCTAATGCTTTCCACTGACGTGCATCCGAAGGGTGTGTTAGCACTGGTTTTTCAACACGTTCTGGGTCACTAAGCACCGCCTTCTTTCTGTCCTCGTGCCAGCGCATGAGCTTTGCTTCCTTCGGGTCCAGGAAGTACCGCTTCAGACGGGGAATGAGTGGAAAGTACCACACAACTTTCCTAGGAGCTTTCTTGGTCCCCCTCTTGTAACGATCAGCACCGCACACCGGACATTTGATCTGGTCCGCGTGCTCGTTACGATAAATTATGCAGTCATGGACGCAAGCGTGGTATTTTGTGTGCGGTAAATGGAGGGGGCACACGATTTTCTTGTCCTCCTTAAGACTACTAGCACATGTGTTCCCTTCAGGTAAGTGCGTCTTCAGGTATCGCAGAAGATCTTCCATGCTTGTGTCGGTCCATCCGTGTTTTGCCTACATCTCTAGAAGATCGAGAGCTGCTATCAAGCATGACTCCTCCGTCCCGCGACTTGCGTCATACAACGGAGTTGCAGAGTCTATCTCTAGTTGCACGATCTTAGATTTACGTCTAGCGTCGGTCGACGTGTTCTTGAGAAGAAGCTCTTGAATATGAGGGCCCCGCACGGCTGAAGTTAGTGGAGTGTTCATGTCCTCGTCTTCTACATGTTGTTGATCACCATGAATCCCTTCTTCTTCATAGTCGTCTCCGTTGGCAGCCTCTTCGTCCTCTCCCTTGCCATGTTCAGACTCTTCCTGAGCATCTTCACATGTCGCCGCCCAATTGGTCTCGACGTGATCATCGTCTTCATCATCATCCATCCACTTAGTGTGGCCCTCCATGAAACTATACCTGAGCAGGTGCTTCTCCATATTACCAGAATCTGGTTTGAACAAGGACCCTAACTTGCATTTTCGACACGGATAATCTATCTCGGTGCGGTTGTTTCGATGCATCTCGGCCTTCGCACGTTGCACGTATCTATTCACCACGCTTGTCCTCATCGCAATGACCATTGCTACAAAAGGCAAGAGAGGTTTCATTAACTAGATCCGGTTTTCACCGAAAATTTCGGCATGACCTTGCTACAAAAGGTGTAACGCGGAGCGCCAGAAATTTGCCGAAAAGGAAATGAATCAACATTTCGTCAAAACATTGGCAACTCATCCTCATGGCAACACAATAAAATGCAAAAGAGATCGAGTTCTCCTCCACCAATCAATCTCACGCACCTATTAAGATGACACACAATGCAAAATATATAGACGCGATGACGACGTCAAAGATCACCGGAGAGACGACCGATAAGGGAGTGATAGATCTAGAAGTAGCTCGTGGTGCATTTGTGGTGAGATCTAGTGTCCGGTTAGTAGATCTAGTGGAGAGATTTGGAGAGGGCAAGTGGGGGTAGCGTACTAGCTAAAATATATCAAACATGATTGTTAAATTAGCTAAAAATGGTGGAGGGGTGTGGGGGATTGAGCTTGGAGCACTAATGGGTCGATTTTGGAGCAGGGAGTGAGTGAGTGTGGTGGATAGGGGTGGTGGTGGGTGGCTTGCCGCACTTATTGAGGCCACAGGTTACCCCAGGCGAATAAGATTATGTATGCGCCTGCGCTAGGGGGTGCTACCCCAGGCCACAAGTTACCACAGGCACGTTTGGCCTTATTCGCCTAGGGTAACTTTCTTACCCCATGCGCATATGCTCTCTGTTCGCCTGCGGTATAGGCACAGTGTCAGGGGGTGGTGGTGGGGTGCCCTGCCACCTTTTACCCCAGGCCCATTGTGTTCTTGTTCGCCTGGGGTAACTTTCTTACCCCGGGAGCATATGCTCTCTGTTCGCCAGCACTAAGTATCCCAGGCGCATGCCCTTACCTGTTCGCTTGTGGTAATGCATGCTGCTATAAGGATTTCTCTAGTAGTGTGTTGTTCTGGCCACTCTACATGACACGGAAAGGGGTAGAAAAGTGGAAACAATTGCTTGTTTGTGTTAGGTTAGGCACAAGGAACACACAAGACAATGTTGGGCCCACCTGTTGGCAAGATTTCCCGAGTTCCGTCGGTTTCGGGAGTTTCGGGCTCCAAGTAGTCCTTGAGCACGCCAGAGAGAATCCGATGCCGGTGAAGCCCTAACAGAGAGAGAGGGAATCTTGGGAATCCAAGACCCATGACACACTTTAACACACATGGTATGGCTTACCTTGGGATTTGGTGGCATTCAGACGATCTAGAGGCCCCTCTCCGGAGAAACCATGACCCACTAGGGAAAAATACGGAACTGTCATTCTGGCCCCTCTACGTTAGGCGGAAGGGGGTAGAAAAGTGGAAACAACTGCTTGGTTGTATTAGGTTAGGCCCAAGGAACACCAAAGACAATGTTAGGGCCCACCTCTTGGCAAGAATCCCGCCATTCCGTGAGATCTAGGAGTTTCGCGCTCTCAGTAGTCCTGGAACCCATGAAAGAGAATGCGGCGCCGGTGAAGCCATAACACAAAGAGTGAGGGAATCTTGGGCATCCAAGACCCATGCCACAATCTAACACATATGGTTTGGCATACCCTAGGATTGGGTAGGAATTCAGACGCTCCGGAGCCCCTCCCCGGAGAAACCCTAGGTCTGCTGGAGAAAAAGAAGAAACTGCCGGTCTAGCCCCTCTACGTGAGACGGAAAGGGCTAGAAAAGTGGAACTAATTGCTTGGTTGTGTTATTTTAGGACCAAGTAACACCAAATAAAATGGTAGGACCCACCTCTTGGCAATATTCCCCCCGTTTCATTAGATTCGGGAGTTTCGGGCTCTAAGTAGTTATGGAACCCGCTAGAGAGAATCCGACGCCGGCGAAGGCATAAAACACAAAGAGAGGGAATCTTGGGCATCCAAGACCCATGAAACACTATAACACACATGGTATGGCATACCATGGTATTTGGTGGTATTCAGACGAACTAGAGCCCCTCTCCCGAGAAACCCTAGCCCCGCTGGGAAAACAGACGGAACTGCCGTTCTGGCCCTACATGAGCCGGAAGGGGGTAGCAAAGTGCAACCAACTGCTTGGTTGTGTTATTTTAGGCCCAATAAACACCCAATACAATGGTAGGGCCCACCTCTTGGCAGGATTCCCCCTGTTTTGTCACATCCGGTAGTTTCGGGCTCTGAGTAGTCCTTGAACCCGCCAGAGAGAATCCGACGCCAGTGAAGCCATAACACACCGAGTGAGGAAATGATGGGCATCAAAGACCCATGAAACACTCTAACACACATTGTATTTCATACCATGGTATTTGGTGGCATTCAGACGATCCGGAGGCCCCTCTCCGAAGAAACCATAGCCCCGTTAGGGAAAAAGACGGAACTGCTGTTCTGGCCCCTCTACGTGAGCCGGAAGGGGGTAGCAAAGTGGAACCAACTGCTTGGTTGTGTTTTTTTAGGAGCAATGAACACCAAAGACAATGTTAGGGCCCACCTCTTGGCAAGATTCCCCGAGTTCTGTCAGTTCCGGGAGTTTCGGGCTCTAAGTAGTCCTGGAACCCGCCAGAGAGAATCCGACGCCAGTGAAGCCCTAACACAAAGAGAGAGAGAGAGAGGGAATCTTGGGCATCCAAGACCCACGACACACTATAAAACACATGTTATGGAATACCATGGGATTTGGTGGCATTCAGACGATCTGAAGGCCCCTCTCCGGAGAATCATGCATAGCCCTGCTGGGAAAAAAGACGGAATTGTCGTTCTGGCCCCTCTACGTTAGGCGGAAGGGGGTAGCAAAGTGGAACCAACTGCTTTGTTGTATCAGGTTAGGCCCAAGGAACACCCAACAAAATGGTAGGGCCCACCTCTTGGCAAGATTCCCCCAGTTCCGTCAGATCCGGGAGTTTCAGGCTCTAAGTAATCCTGGAACGCGCCAGAGAGAATCTGACGACGGTGAAGCCCTAACACAGAGAGAGCGAGTGAATCTTGGGAATAAAAGACCCATGCCACACTATAACACACATATTATGCCATACCATGGGATTTGGTGGCATTCAGACGATACGGAGCTAGCCCCCTCTCTTGAGAAACCATAGCCCCGCTGGGAAAAACACGGAACTGCCGTTTTGGCCCCTCTACTTGAGCCAGAAAGGTGTAGACAAGTGGAACCAATTGCCTTTTTGTGTTAGGTTAGGCCCAAGTAACACCCAAGAAAATGGTTGGGCCCACCTGTTGGCAAGATTCCCCGAGTTCCATCGGTTTAGGGAATCCTGGAATCTAAGTAGTCCTGGAACCCGCCAGAGAGAATCTGACGCGCCGGTGAAGCCATAACAGAGAGAGAGAGGGAATCTTGGGCATCCAAGACCCATGAAACACTATATAAACACACATTATATGGCATACCATGGGATTTGGTGGCATTCATACGATCCGGAGGCCCCTCTCCGAAGAAACCATAGCCCCGCTAGGCAAAAAGACAGAACTGCCGTTTTGGCCCCTCTACGTGAGCCGGAAAGGGTAGAAAAGTGCAACCAACTGCTTGGTTGTGTTAGTTTATTCCCAATTAACCCCCAAGACAATGGTAGGGCCCACCTCTTGGCAAGATTCCCCGAGTTCCGTCTGTTCCGGGAGTTTCGGGCTCTAAGTAGTCCTGGAACCCGCCAGAGAGAATCCGACGCCGGTGAAGCCCTAACACAGAGAGAGAGGGACTCTTGGGCATCCAAGACCCACGACACACTATAACATACATGGTATGTAATACCATGGGATTTGGTGGCATTCATACGATCTGGAGGCCCCTCTCCGGAGAAACCATGCATAGCCCCGCTGGGAAAATAGACGAAACTTCCGTTCTCGCCCCGCTACGTTAGGCGGAAGGGGGTAGCAAAGTGGAACCAACTGCTTGGTTGTATTATGTTAGGCCCAAGTAACACCCAAAAAAATGGTAGGGCCCACCTCTTGGCAAGATTCCCCCAATTCCGCCAGATCCGGGAGTTTCAGGCTCTAAGTAATCCTGGAACCCGCGAGAGAGAATCTGACACCGGTGAAGCCCGAACACACACAGAGAGAGTGAATATTGGGAATACAAGACCCATGACACACTATAACACACATGGTATGCCATACCATGGGATTTGGTGGCATTCAGACGATCCCGAGCCCCCTCTCCAGAGAAACCATAGCCCCTTTGGGAAAACACAGAACTGCCGTTTTGGCCCCTCTACTTGATCCGGAAAGGGGTGGGAAAGTGGAACCAATTGCTTGTTTGTGTTAGTTTAGGCCCAAGGAACACCCAAGAAAATCGTTGGGCCCACCTATTGGCAAGATTCCCCGAGTTCCATCAGTTTAGGGAGTTTCAGGCTCTAAGTAGTCCTGGAACCCGCCAGAGAGAATCTGCGCGTCAGTGAAGCCATAACGGATATAGAGAGGGAATCTTGGGAATCCAATACCCATTAAACACTATACACACACATGGTATGGCATACCATGGTGTATTTGGTGGCATTGATACGATCTAGATGCCCCTCTCCAGAGAAACCATAGCCCCACTGGGAAAAAGACGGAACTGCCGTTTTGGCCCCTCTACGTGAGCCGGAAAGGGGTAGCAAAGTGGCCCAATTACTTGGTTGTGTTAGTTTATGCCCAAGTAACACCCAATAAAATGGTAGGTCCCACCTCTTGGCAAGATCCCCCCCCCCCGTTCCGTGAGATCCGGGAGTTTCGGGCTCTAAGTAGAACCCGCGAAGGAGAATCTGACGCCGGTGAAGCCATAACACAGGGAGTAAGGGAATCTTGGGAATAAAATACCCATTACACACTCTAATAAACAAGGTATGGCATACCGTAGGATTTGGTGGGATTCAGACGGTCCGGAGGCCCCTCTCTAGAGAAACCATAGCCCCGCTGGGAAAAAGACAGAACTGCTGTTCTGGCCCGTCTATGTGAGCCGGAATGGGGTAACAAGCTGAACCAATTGCTTGGTTGTGTTAGGTTAGGCCCAAGTAACACCCAAGGCAATGGTAGGTCCCACATCTTGGCAAGATTCCCTCCCCATTCCGTGAGATCTGGGAGTTTCGGGTTCTGAGTATTTCTGGAACCCTTGAAAGAGAATGTGGCACCGGTGAAGCCATAACACAAAGAGTGAGGGAATGTTGGGCATCCAAGACCCATGAAAAAATCTAACACACATGTTTTGGAATACCCTAGTATTGGGTGGGAATTCAGACGCTCCGGAGCCCCTCCCCGGAGAATCCCTAGGTCTGTTGGAGAAAAAGAAGAAACTGCCAGTCTAGCCCCTCTACATGAGCCGGAAATGGGTAGCAAAGTGGAACTAATTGCTTGGTTGTGTTATTTTAGGCCCAATTAACACCAAATAAAATGTTAGGACCCACCTCTTGGCAAGATTCCCCATGTTCCGTCAGATCCGGGAGTTTCAGGCTCTAAATAGTTTTGGAACCCGTTAGAGAGACTCTGACGCCGGCGAAGGCCTAACACCCAAAGAGAGGGAATCTTGGGAATCCAAGACCCATGAAACACTATAACACACATGGTATGGCATACCATGGGATTTGGTGGTATTCATACGATCCAGACCCTCTCTCCGGAGAAACCCTAGCCTCGTTGGGAAAACAGAAGAAACAGCCGTTCTGGCCCCTCTACATGAGCCGGAAGGGGGTACCAAAGTGGAACCAACTGCTTGGTTGTATTATTTTATTCCCAATGAACACCCAAGACAATGGTTGGGCCCACCTATTGACAGGATTCCCCCTGTTTCGTCACATCCGGGAGTTTCGGGCTCTAAGTAGTCCTTGAACCCGCCAGAAAGAATCCGACGCCGGTGAAGCCATAACACACCGAGTGAGGGAATGTTGGGAATCCAAGACCCATAAAACACTATAACACACATGGTATGACATACCATGGGATTTGGTAGAATTCAAACGATCTGGAGCCCCCGATCTCCAGAGAAAACCATAGCCCCGCTAGGGAAAAAGACGGAACTGCTGTTCTGGCCCCTCTACGTGAGCCGGAAGGGGGTAGCAAAGTGGAACCAACTGCTTGGTTGTGTTAGGTTAGGCCCAACGAACACACAAGACAATGTTAGGGCCCACCTCTTGGCAAGAATCCCCGAGTTTCGTCGGTTCCAGGAGTTTTGGGCTCTAAGTAGTCATGGAACCCGCCAGAGAGAATCTGCCGCCGGTGAAGTCCTAACACACACACAGAGAGAGAGAAGGAATCTTGGGCATCCAAGACCCACACACACTATAACACACATGGTATGGAATACCATGGGATTTTGTGGCATTCAGACGATCTGGAGGCCCTTTTCCGGAGAAACCATGCATAGCCCTACAGGGAAAAAAGACGGAAACTGCCGTTATGGCCCCTCTACGTTAGGCGGAGGGGTAGCAAAGTGGAACGAACTGCTTGGTTGTATTAGGTTAGGCCCAAGGAACACCCAACAAAATGGTAGGGACCACCTTTTGGCAAGATTCCTCCAGTTCCGTCAGATCCGGGAGTTTCAGGCTCTAAGTAATCCTGGAACCCGCTAGAGAGAATCGGACGCCGGTGAAGCCCTAACACAGAGAGAGCGAGTGAATCTTGGGAATACAAGACCCATTCCACACTCTAACACACATGGTATGCTATACCATGGGATTTGGTGGCATTCAGACGATCCGGAGCCCCCTCTCCAGAGAAACCATAGCCCCGTTGGGACAAAGACGTAAATGCTGTTTTGGCCCTCTACTTGAGCCAGAAAGGGGTAGAAAAGTGGAACCAATTGCTTGTTTGTGTTAGGTTAGGCCCAAGGAACACCCAAGAAAATGGTTGGGCCCACCCGTTGGCAAGATTCCTCGAGTTCCATCAGTTTAGGGAGTTTCAGGCTCTAAGTAGTCTTGGAACCCGCCAAAGAGAATCTGACGCGCCGGTGAAGCACTAACAGAGAGAGAGAGAGAGAATCTTGGGAATACAAGTCCCATGACACACTATAAACACACATGGTATGGCATACCATGGTGTATTTGGTGGCATTCAGACGATCTGGAGGCCCCTCTCCAGTGAAACCATAGCCCCGCTGGGAAAAAGACGGAACTGCCGTTTTGGCCCCTCTACGTGAGCCGGAAAGGGGTAGCAAAGTGGAACCAATTACTTGGTTGTGTTAGGTTAGGCCCAATTAACACCCAATAATATGGTAGGTCCCACCTCTTGGCAAGATTCCACCCGTTCCTTGAGATCCGGGAGTTTCAGGCTCTAAGTAGAACCCGCAAAAGAGAATCTGACGCCGATGAAGCCATAACACATGGAGTAAGGGAATCTTGGGAATCCAATACCCATGCCACACTCTAACACACACAAGGTATGTCATATCGTGGGATTTGGAGACATTCAGGCGATCCGGAGGCCCCTCTCCAAAGAAACCATAGCCCCGTTGGGAAAAAGACGGAACTGCCGTTCTGGCCCCTCTACCTGAGACGGAATGGGGTAGCAAAGCGGAACAAATTTCTTGGTTGTGTTATCTTAGGACCAAGTGACACCCAAGACAATGGTATGTCCCACCTTTTTGCAAGATTCCCCCCATTCTGTGAGATCTGGGAGTTTCGGGCTCTGAGTAGTCCTGGAACCCACGAAAGAGAATGTGGCGCCGGTGAAGCCATAACACAAAGAGTGAGGGAATTTTGGGAATCCAAGACCCATGCCACAATCTAACAAACATGGTTTGGCATACCCTAGGATTGTGTGGGAATTCAGATGCTCCGGAGCCCCTCGCCGGAAAACCCTAGGTGTGCAGGAGAAAAAGAAGAAACTGTCGGTCTGGCCCCTCTACGTGAGCCGGAAAGGGGTAGCAAAGTGAAAATAATTGATTGGTTGTGTTAGTTTAGGCCCAAGTAACACCAAATAAAATGGTAGGACCCACCTATTGGCAAGATTCCCCCTGTTCTGTCAGATCCGGGAGTTTCGGGCTCTAAATAGTTTTGGAACCCGCTAGAGAGAATCCGACGCCGGCGAAGGCCTAACACACAAAGAGAGGGAATCTTGGGAATCCAAGACCCATGACACACTATAACACACATGGTATGGCACATACCATGGGATTTGGTGGTATTCAGAAGATCCAGAGCCCCTCTCCGGAGAAACCCTAGCCCCGTTGGGAAAAAAGACGGAACTGCTGTTCTGGCCCGTCTACGTAGCCGGAAGGGGGTAGTAAAGTGGAAGTAATTGCTTAGTTGTGTTAGGTTAGGCCCAAGTGACACCCAAGACAATGGTAGGGCCCACCTCTTGGCAGGATTCCCCCTGTTTCGTCACATCCGAGAGTTTCGGGCTCTGAGTAGTCCTTGAGCCCGCTAGTGAGAATCCGACGCCGGTGAAGCCATAACAAACCGAGTGAGGGAATGTTGGGCATCCAAGACCCATGGAACACTCTAACACACATGGTATGTCATACCATGGGATTTGGTGGCATCCAGACGATCCGGAGCCCATTCTCCGGAGAAACCATAGCCCCGCTAGGTAAAAAGATGGAATTGCCGTTCTGGCCCCTCTACGTGAGCCGGAAGGGGGTAGAAAAGTGGAAAAAATTGCTTTGTTGTGTTAGGTTAGGCCCACCTCTTGGCAAAATTCCCTCGCTTCGCTGGAGCATTGATATGTTTACCAGAAGTCAACCTTTTAGTCTATCCCTATGACCAGCGTCAGAAGGTGGTAGACCTCAATACTATTTTGCTTGGTTGTGTTTGGTTAGACCTAAGCTACATTAATAACCAAAATCTAGCTATACTTTTAACAATATTCCCTCCGGTTTGCCCGAATGGGGGAGCATCGACGGTTCGAGACCTATAAGTTTAGTGCATAACCTTCCTATGTGATGCCGGTGAAACCAGTCACACCTATGGGTAGTATATTGGACCCTCCCCACCTCGATCCCAGCACAGGTTTATAAGTATTCTTATTGCCCCACCATGGTTTACGTAGGATTCCGACACTTTACAGCCCAACGCTTCACTAGAACATTGATCTGTTGACCAGAAGTCAACCTTTTGGTCTACCCCTATGACCACGTCGGAAGGGGGTAGAACACAATACTATTTTGCTTGGTTGTGTTAGGTTAGGCCATAACTACATTAATAACCAAAAATCTAGCTATACTTTTAACAGTATTCCCTCCGTTTTCCCCGAAAGGGGGGGCATCGACGGTTTATAACTAAACTGGAGTAGTACATATATATTAGTAAGTATAGATCATTACATTCTAATTAAAAATACGGCGGTAAATATAAATTAGGCCTAAACTATCCTAGACACCGGTCCGGCCGTCCTCCTCATCGTTGCTCGCTGCCATGCTGGCCTGGTCATCGTTCGACGCCATGGACGGTGCACGCGTCCCGTCGGAGTAAATGACGGTGACATGCATACCGCAATGACCCTGGCGCCGCTTGGGGAGCCGGGAAGGCCGCATACCGCGTTAATGCTAGGCGTGCGGCAGAGGCGAAGCACCATCCCGCCGCCTGGTGCAGGTCGCGTCCCGTCGTCGCCATTACGCGCGGCAGGCTAACCACCACCTGCACGACACCGTGTGCATGTCCAAGGCGTGTGAATATAGAGGCGTGTTGGCACGTGACCACATATTCGTCCCCTAGGCTGCATACACATGGTAGTTATGTTGGCACGTACCATTATTTGTAGTGAACTTGGCAAAGATTGGTACCACGTTTCGCAAGCAAACACGTGCCATATCGTTTTGTATGCGTACACGTATAAAACGGTATCCTCTTTTCTACACGTACGATAGAGGCTTTGATATTCGCTGACTTGGTGGGGTGAGCTTTGTGGTGAATTTGGGTCACTGATTGGTGGCCCCGCGGCGTCCCGGGCCCCACTTGCCAGTGACTAAATGTCACATCATTCTATGTTGACTAAGTCAGCCGACGCGTTCCCACCATGCATGCATGCATGCGCACATGACACGACGACCAGTCGAAACGGGGCGGCCTCGAAATGGCACTATGTATATAAAGCTCCTGCCACATCGCCTTTCTCCCTCATCCATTCTCCCCCCCATTTCTAGCAAAAAACCCCACTCCGCATCGTCTCCCAGCCCTCCTTCTCTCCCAACTGCCGAGCGCACAACCGCGAGGCGGTTCCGCAGAATGGAAGGTTCGCAACAGGAGAACGAGGCGTCGTCCCTTCTGTTGTCGTCGCCGCAGGAGCCGCCCATGGCGGTTCCAGTTCGTCGCAGCCGCAGGATGTTGTTGCCGCCACAGGTTCGTCGGCCGGCCATGGCGCTTTGACTGCACCGCCTGCTCCTGCCGCGGTGGAGGCGCATGCTGCTTTCCCTCTCTTGGCAGATCTGGGTGATCCCTACGGGGATCACCCGGCGTTCGACGAGGACGTCGACGACCAGGACTCTGAGATATCTATGTCCAGGCCGGCATAGTTTATTGTCAAAGATCCAGGGTTTGTGCATGACTGCACGCAAGTTCGGGCTTCTAGTGTTTATAGTTGCATGTATACTTTGGTTTTTCTTTTTTTGTAAAGTTTGGGCTTCTGGTGTTTGCGGTTGCATCTATTCTTTAGGGGTTCGAGGTTTTTTCTTATTCGGGATTAAAAGGTTTGTAGTTGGATCTGTACCTAGGGGTTCGAGGGTTTTTTGTACACGCAAGTTCAAGATTCAGAGGTCTGCTTGCATCTGTACTTAGAGACCAAATGGAAAAATATTGTAGAAAAATAGACATGTACTAGACACTAAATTGACAATATAGACGTCCTGCTGTGAAACTAATAACATCTATGCATGAATCTTTCTAAATGATCTTCTATATAGAGTTATGGATGATCAAATATAGATGAGAGTTGATTCAGATGATGTAGTTGCATCTGTACTTAGGGGTTCGCAGGTTTTTTGTATTTTAGGGATTCAGAGGTTGTAGTTGCATATGTTCTTATGGATTCTAGTTTTTTGTGTGCATGTTAGCATGCATGTGAGTTAGAGATTTTTTGTATTCGGGATTAAAAGGTTTGTAGTTGGATCTGTACCTAGGGGTTCGAGGGTTTTTTGTACACGCAAGTTTAAGATTCAGAGGTCTTTTTGCATCTGTACTTAGAGACCAAAGGGAAACACATTGTAGAAAAAAAAGACATGTACTAGACACTAAATTGACAATATAGATGTCCTGCTGTGAAATTAATAACATCTATGCATGAATCTTTTTAAATGATTTTCTATATAGAGTTATGGATGATCAAATATAGATGAGAGTTGATTCAGAGGCTGTAGTTGCATCTATACTTAGGGGTTCGCAGGTTTTTTGTATTTTAGGGATTCAGAGGTTGTAGTTGCATCTGTTCTTATGGCTTCTAGTTTTTTGTGTGCATATTAGCATGCATGTGAGTTAGAGATTCTACGTTTTTTGGAAGCATTTTCAATTTGTGTAGTTATTTTGCCTCGCAGACACTCTTGACACATTATGAATTTGTTGCAAAATCACATATTATACCCCCGTGCATGATAATTACTTGATCCAGTTTATGCATATAATTAAAGAACGATTTTTGTATGATATTTTTGATCTGGTAAGGTATAATTACATGTCGTGATTAGAATATTAATCTGTTGAATGTTATCTTAGATCATCAATGAATTCCTGATGTGTTATTATCTGTTTTTGTGCATTAGTTCACAAAATATATATAGTGGAAGCTGTAATGTTGTATAAAATTCGACACATTTTTCTAAATATTGATGTCCTATTTAGGGCGCATCTGCTAAATAAGTTACTTGATGAAGTGTATGCAAATAAATGAATAACTATTTCTTTATGTTTTTTGTGATCTGGTTAGGTATATTACTCTTTTGCCAATAAGATTGTGTTGCTAACTTTTGTTTTATTGCAAATTTGCAGGAAGAAGATCTGGAAGTCGGCTCTTATGAGGACGATCTGGCTGCGAAAAGCAGACATGTCCTGAGGAAGCTACAGGCTGGCAGCATTCGGTACCGTCGTAACGGCAACTTGTTCTGCCCTTTCTGTGTCAGAAAGGTAGCCAACGATCGCCACAGCTTGATCCGACATGCCGTCGGTGTGGGAAATGGCTCCGAGTATCGTGCGCCCCATGTTAGGGCCAAGCATGCTGCCTACGACGTCTTCCTGAAGAAGTTGCTTGCGCAGGATATCCTCGCAGGTCTTGCGGAACCTCCTCCTCGGTCTTTCTCCAACGAGGCTAGGAGGGCTGTGAAGGCTCAGAAGCGGGAGAACATGTTTCACGCCCTTACTTCAACGAGGCCAGGAGGGCCATGAAGGCTCGGAAGTGGCAGAACATGATGTAGCTGCTGCTGGTGCGCTCGTTGTTGCAACTTGCACGCTTTGTTTGTGTTATCTCTTACTTCTGGTAGTGTCGTATGGTGTGTGCGTAGTAAGAACTATTAAAGAACCTCTATCATGTTGGTATGTAAGAACCTAATATGTATATTATATTAGTATATTTTTCTTAACCCGATCATGTTTTAAGGATGTCAAAAGACTTATTAGGCATGATTTAGTAATAAGTTGATGTGACAACTCATTGATCCGGCCGATCAATGAATTGTCACATACCTTTACTACTGGATCAAGCCTAATAAGCCAATAGTTGGTGCAACATCACAAATGTGAGTAACAAGACTCGATCTTTGGTGTGTGGAAATGAGTCAACCCCTCCCCCCACCACTAGGCACTGTCTTATTTTGCAATTATTTGCTAACTAAAATAAAAAAGAATCCAAAGAAGTAGAATAAAAAGGCGATAAGATCCTAAGACTCTTTTCCTTTTGGTTCTTTATTTTATTTTATTTTATTTTATTTTTTCAGTCCGAAAAACAAGAATAAATTATGACTAACAGTCGCGCGCCAAATCTCCACGGAATCAGCCTCACGTAGAGTCACACTCGCCAGCCTCTACGCGCCAAATCTCCACCACACCGCGCTCCTCACCCACTCGGCTACTCCTGCATTGAAAGCAACCTCCACAAAAAGCCTCCACTTCGCCCTCCCGCCCCAAGGGCGGCTGCCACGGCTTCGCCCTCCCCCGTCCTTGGCGTCATTCTCAAACAATGACGGGTAACCCATGGTTCCCTCCCTTCCCCATCCTCAATCAAACGATGTGATGTAGGTTAGACACCGACAGATCTAGGTTTGATACCGGCGGATGTAGGTTAAATGCCGGCGGATGTAGGTCACCGTTGATGTTTTAAGTTACCACCGGCCATGGATCTAGCTCACGCTACCGTTACAGGTCCCTCGGAGATCTTTTCCCCCACCCATATGGAGATCGACCTGAACAAGGCCTCGGAGCTCGCAAAGCCCCCTGTTATTTAGATAGCCGAGGTAAATAGCATATAAATTAGTCCTGTAGCCAAATGTTCTCTTAAGATTCATCTATCTCCTTTCGCCTTCGTCGATATTTCTTTGATTTTATTCTATTCGTATTTGGCTATAGGACCACAGTGCAGGCTGTGACTTTTGCAACATGTCGCGTACTGATATTCAGAAATTGGTGCAGCAGTCAGTTGAGACAATTCAGAAATTGGTACAGCAGTCAGTTGAGATAATTGAATCTCATCGTCTCTCTGAAGTTTGCATGCTAGCTGATGATACCAGCGCTGAGAAGCTAATCTGTTTCGTCTGCTGCGAGGACAGGGCGATGAAAACTTCAAAAATGCTAGCACTCAAGTTGGAACTGCGGGAGCAAAAGAGAAGCTATACGACCATGCACGGCTTGGTTACTAAGCTTGATTGCGAGCTAAAGAGTGCGAAGAAAACATTTAAAGTGGCCGAAGAGAAGTGCGACATGCTCCAGAGGGGAAAAGACACCCTGTTGGAGAGTGTGAATGACACCAATGTGAAGTTAAGATACATTCTTAGTTTCTTGCAAGATCATTGAATGAGGTAAAACTACTTTGCTCTTTAATTAGATTATGTCAACCTGCAATGCTTGCCAATGAGTCTAGCTGTTATTCATTTCTCTGTTTTGTTGCATGTGCCGATGATTAAACTGGACAATGCTAAAATCCAAAGGATTACTCCCAGTACCTAGTAGCGTTTACACGGACATTGTTTATTCATGCTCCCTGGTCCTGTGGAGATTGACCCGGACTTTTTTGCAATGTATGTATGAGACTTGCTTATTTTATGTTCATTCTCTGTTCTGTGTGCCGATGATTAAACTCTGCACCTTCTCTCGGTGAGATATTGGCACTTACCTAGTGTTGTGTACAATTACATTTGTTCTGCATCTTCCTTGGTAAGTGTTCGATGATCTCATTGATTTATGTGTGCTTCTTTACTATGAGGCCCCAATTATGATTTTATTTGTAATACATGAGCCATATTGGTTCTGCATATTCCTTGGCAAGTGTTCGATAATTTCATTGATTTGTGTGTGCTTCTTTACTATGAGGTCCCTATCTAGGCTTGGTTCTCTGCCGATGATTAATATGCAGCAATGTCTCCAACAGTTGGCGTACCATAGAAAAAAGAGTGCCATATTTGTGTTTGATCAGAGTGCCGATGATTAAACCGTGCAATGTTAAAATGCAGAGGGAGACTCCTCTAGACCTAGTAGCGTTTACAAGGACCTAGTAGCCGATTTATGCCACCGGGTCTAGCGGTTTACCACCTCTATACTTGTGTCATTTGTACACATGAGGCCATTTTGTCACTCATCTTTGTATGTTTGGAAGTATATCTGCTTCTTTTTTGTAGATGTGTTAAACATGTATGATGCTTTTCTACTAGTGTTTCTGTGGACGCGGTTTCGGAAAGTTCCAGTGGATGATGTGAACCTCTGGATGTGGCTTCGGAATGCATGCTGGCATAGGAAAATATCCGGTGGATGATGTGAAACTGTGGATGTGGCTTCGAAGTGGATGTTGGCATAAAAAAATTCTGGTTAACTGTGGACGTGTTGTTGAACCTTTTGTGATGCTAATTTCAGTTACTATAAATCTCCTATGTTTCGGAGTGCATGTAACCGGGATGATGGCGCGGAACAGACATCGAAGAGGGCGAGGAGGCAGTATATTAGTATTAGTACTAGGGTATCCATTGTTGCAAATTTAAAACCATGTCAATTCATTTCTATTTTGGAGTGCATTTTATAATTTAGATTTCCTATATATTCGGTAATTTGGTTGACACTCGCCAAGTGGGATACCCGGTCAGCTCTCCTCTCCACTCCCAAACTGTGGATAATGCAGCGGCTCCCCATACGGGCACAAAACGCTCTCCTCTCTACTCCCAAACTGTCTGCCTGTGCCACACCTCTCTACTCCCATTCGCTGTGCGCAGATCCACTGGTACCATGTCTGGCCGTCGCGAGGAGGGTCGCCAACAGCAGATCCCCAGATACTTTCCCCGGCGCAGAGTGCAAGGCGCGGAGCGTGCGCGTGCCCGCGAGGCGTACCGCGCGAGGTGCATCAGGCCAACTCGTCCCGCGCACCACCACCTCCGGCTCCACCCATCGCACCTTCGGACGTCGAGGAGGAAGAAGAGGAGGAGTATCTCGCCGTCGAGTTCCACAACGAGGCCCTGCAGTGGCCCCATATGCAGGTGGTGATTTTAGCGTCCTTAGAGAGTTTCGCGACAGAAGAGCTCCGGCAAGCGAGGCTCGCCCGACATTTCACTGTCAAGCTAGAGGACGACACTGCGGAAGCGATCCGCCATTCGATGCAGAATGAACATGCGGCAGCGCTAGCGGAGGCGCGGCGGCGCATCCTTGGCTAGGACGCTAGGTTCGGTGTCTATCCTTTTCTTTTTGTGATTTGTTTCAGAAACGGCTTGTTCACTGTTAACTGTGATGATTTCGAAGCTTATGTGCTTGCTTAATTTCAAAGATTATGTGCATGCTTATTTACCGTGGATGACAAGTGGTGTTCAGGCATCAACTGGTCGGTCGTAGCCAGTCAAAGCAGTCAAACAAGACAGGATGTGTGGCCCCAAGAAAAATTCGCGATGTTCTACGTGACCAGGCAAGTTTCGTCGAAGGCAACTGGGCTCTTAGTGGGGTACTGGGCTGGAGACGAAAATCCGCGACGTAAAACTAGCAAAAAGTCGAGCAAAACCAGTCCGCGACGGACCAAACCAATATGTCGAGAGCAAACTCCACTTTTCAGCCATTCGCGACAGAACGCTCGACGTTATCAAAACTTTCCGCTCAAAACTTTCTGGATCGCATGGAATTTGGTAGTGTATGTAGAGGACAATAATAAGTCACTTATCAAGAATCCTGCTTATGTGGTCGATATTGATCTTATTATGATCTGGATGAGAATCAAGATAGTGCACACCACGTTTCGCAACTAAGATGGCGACAAGAATGCATCGATCCCTACAAAATATGTACTTAATTTTAGTTACTA
Organism: Alopecurus myosuroides; assembly: GCA_028641055.1. Classification (NCBI taxonomy): domain Eukaryota; kingdom Viridiplantae; phylum Streptophyta; class Magnoliopsida; order Poales; family Poaceae; genus Alopecurus; species Alopecurus myosuroides. The sequence goes on along the minus strand of CM054059.1, from coordinate 262,562,612 downwards.
GTGAATTGAATCAATGGTTTGTAATCATAGTTTAGATAATGAATATTTTACATTCCCATAAAAGGACATAGGATTAGAACATTGTCTTCGATATTCTTCATCACATGGATGAAGTAATCCTCGACATGCCTCTACTCAAGATCAATCACTCGCTGCGAAGTACGAGCAGGGTCCATGAAGACTACTTTAAGGGATTTTTTCCTCGCTTGAGTCATATATTTCCTACATAATAAGCAGATAAATATGGGTAACGTGTATATATAGATATAGTTCCATCGGCAAAAAAACATATGTACATAGTAGCATAGATATGGAAGAATATATTGAGGGTAAGTACTTACGGCGTGAAGAATCTCAGAATGGTGTCGTCCAAGGATGTCCACCGCATCATGTTTTACATTGCATCCCACGTGAGCATGAACTGACCGGCGTCTTCTTCGTTATGAATGGCTTTGTAATTGACTGTAATTCCCGTGTCATCCTCTTTGGCCCAAATCTTGGTCTCCAAATTCATCATGGCCACACGAGCAGTTTTGCACCTCTTCGGCTGCTTAAGATTCTCCCAGACTCTTGTTCTCATGTCTGAAATGCTATGTCCTCCCGCCTTATAGTCAACATATATTTTGGCCCCAACTCCTATGAGGTCTATTTTCCGAGCAGCAAGACCCTTCGCAATGAACTGGGGCGTCATCTTTAGCTTCACAAATTGGGTCCACTGATCATAAGTCATATAAGGATATGTTGTCAAAGGACTCCCGTTCAAGTGCACGTACTCTTTCACGAGCCTGGTTTTCAAGTTCCTCCATGCCGTGCCAGCACACATTATAGCGACCCGTTCTGCACAAGACCTATAAAGGAAAACGGAGTAGGCTACACTAGCGCAAATCAAAATTTCTACCGCGTCAACCAAGATCCGCTGCAAGATATAGATCACGAGATTACCACCAGACGCATTGTGCCAATCTCGGTGAAGTGGGTCGGCGCAGAGTAGTCGTACGAATCCTCCGGATCCCGTCGCTCCCACGAACAGCTCGTTTTGGCGGCTCGTCCAAGTGCTACAGATGCAGCACCTCTATCGGTATCCACACGTGCGGCGTGGAAGCACCGCTCTCCGGACTGCACGGTCCGCGCGGGAGGCAGGGGCGTGGAGAGACGGTGGCTGCGGTGGAATATGGTGCGGAATTAGAAACCCTAAAACACACAACTTCCTCTCCTTTATATAGACGTCCCCATAATGGGCTGCCACTAAAACAGCCCACTCTAGAGTCCATTTCCAGCCCATTTCGGATCCAATCCGAATTCTGCTTCTTCTGCCTTAAGTGTGCGACCCTATAGGTTCACGCACGTTTAGACATGACACGAGTACACCTACTCGGCCAATAGTTGGTAGCGGCTTCTAGCAAAACGTGCCAACTCCCAAACGTGCATAAAGATCACATCGGACGAACCATCACATGTTCATGCTATTCCTTTTGCCTCACGATATTTGATCATGCTCCTAGCTAACCACTCTTTCTCGATCTTGTGAATCGAAATCCCTTACCAGGTTAACTATTAACCTTATTCAGTATGGCCATGCATTTCTGGATCCGATCACTCGAGTGGCCGAGAAAAATATCTCTCTCTCGTTATGAGAGGGGCAAATCCCATCTTGACTGACCATGTATTGCATCATGCTTCATGACAAACCCGAAAGCTACCTTTATAACTACCCTGTCACGGTGTAGCGTTTGATAGCCCCAAAGTAGGTCGATTCACATCTCAAGAACATGCGACAATCTCAGGTCTAAGGACAAAGCAAACACAACGTGTAGAGAGAGAACTATTAATATTGTTGTAATATCTCAAGGTGGGTCAGTCCAACACCATGTTCATAATCTAACCGTAGGGATTTTTCCCTACGGTACAATCTTCATAAAACCATGTTCATAACATGGGTTCACATTATTAGTTTGACATCACCATGTCAATGACTTGCGAAACATAGCCATCAACCAATACATGTGCTAGTCTAATGTTTAGGTGTGTCCTCACATGAACTCCGACTAGGGACATATTTAGAATAACCATGTTAGTAAAGAGTTTCACAAACAAGTCACATACTTGCCAATCAATACAAAGATATTATTCAAGCCACATTATTACAAATCATGGATACATAGATATATCATCCTCTCTATGATTGCCTCTCGGGCATATCTCCAACAGTCTCCCACTTGCCCTAGAGTAAATCTAGAAGATATCTAATACCCATAGCTCTTGTGTGCTCCTCATGCTTAGGCTTCGGGAGAGGTTTTGTCAAAGGATCAGCAACATTCAGATCCGTATGTATTTTGCATAGGCTTACTTCTGTTGTTCGATAAACTGTCGAATGAGATGATAACGCCGCATAACGTTTTTGGTTTTCTGGTGACCCCTTGGCTCCTTTGCTATCACAATGGTCCCACTATTGTCACAGTAGAGATCCATTGGATTGGACGCACTAGAGACAACACCTAGATCAGTAATGAACTGTTTCATCCAAACACTTTCCATGCCGGCTTCAGCTGCCGTGATGTACTCGGACTCCATTGTAGAATGAGCAATCGTGTCCTGCTTGGAATTCTTCCCGCTAACCGCTCCACCGTTCAACGTGAACACATAGCCCGATTGCGATTTGGAATCATCCATATCGGTTTGGAAGCTAGCATCAGTGTAACCATTTACAACGAGCTCATCCTCACCTCCGTAAACTAGG